>CM062817.1:273554579-273885046 GCA_031772625.1 Pinus tabuliformis | reverse complement strand
ATTAAAGAATTTATTAGAAAAGCATTCGGTGGTTTTTGCACTGGAGGGGTTTTGCCACCTAAAATTATTATGTCTACTGTGTTTTTTTTATTTACTGTTATTACTACTGCATAAACATTAATAATAATTGAAGATTAATATTGCTCTGAAAATATTAAAAGTGCTAATTTCTAAGGAATACTAATTCACACCCCCCCTCTCAATATTTCCAACAATTGGTATTAGAGCTTGGTTCCTTCAATAGAAATCTAACAATTGGAAGGAGATCATGGAGTATACTAAGAATAGAGTTCCTTTTTTCAATGGAAATATCTATGCACTTTGGAGTGGAATAATGCAGGTTCATTTGCTGGCGCAAGGATATGAAGTATGGGAAATTGTTGACAAAGGCTTCACATTGACCACGATGAACAAGATAAGAAAAATATGGTATATGATGCAAAGGCTAAAGATGTTATTATCAATGGTCTTATCGAATCTGATTATCTTAAGGTATTGAGTTGCAAAACTGCTAAAGAGGTATGGGGCAAGCTTGAAAATATATGCAAGTGACTCAAAGGTGAAAAAATCAAAGCTTCAAATTTTCAGGGAAAAATTTGAGCAACTCAAAATGAGGGAAGATGAAGATATTGCTGCATACTTTCAGCGTGTTGATGAAACAACAAAAACATTCGAATGATTGGGAGAACCTGTTGAAACGAAAATTGTTGTCTGAAAAATCCTTGAAACCTTGCCAACAAGATTTAACCCTAAGGTGTCTATCTTGGAAGGTAGATCGAATCTGACCAGTCTCAACATAGATGAATTGCATGGAATTCTTACGGCGTATGAAATGAGGATTAAAGAAAAGGATGGTACATCTCACTTAGAAACAACAATTGGCACATCCAAGAAGAATAGTAAGGACAAGCTGACTCTAAAAGAAAAACTTGCAATTGTAAGGATGAGGAAAAAGAAGAAGATGAAGAAGAATTCTCAAATAAAGTGTTTGCCTACTTCACGTGGAAAATGAGAACAGGTATGGGAAAATTCAAAGGTAAACTTCCATTAATATGTTTTGATTGTGGTGACGTTGGGCATTTTGCAGCCAAATGTCCTCACAAAAATGAGGTTGTTACGAAAGGAAAGAAAAATCCTAGGAAGTTCAACAAGCAAGGCAAGAAGACATGGTTTAAGAAAATTTTCTTCTCCAAAGAAGATAGCCCCTCATCGAGGAAGATAGTGATAACGTAGAAGAATTCAACGGGAGAGTATTGTTTATGGCCAAGCACAATAAGTAAGAGGCACCTGACGAAGAAGGAGACGAAGAAGAAGGAATGATTGAGGTTGAATTTCAAAACAAAGTAATCAAGGTTATCGAAGAGCTCAAGGTTGAGAAGAAGCACGTCAACACTCTTGAAGATGAATTAAAGACATAAAGGGAATAGGTCCTAAATCTTAAAATCAGGGTTGAAGAATACAAATGAATCGAAGAATCACTCAGGAAAGAATTAAATGAAAGCAACAAGGAAAGAGAGGCATTGAAAGCTGAAATCATTTCTTTATGAAAGGAAGTAAAAAATGGAAAAACTCTTGAAGACTATGCCAACATCTCAAAGACTTTGGATGAACTCATCAGCAACTAGTGATCATGCAGCGACAAGACTAGTCTTGGTTACAAAGAAAAATTTGAAAAGGAGTCAGGTCCTTCTATGACAACTAAAGAAGATGGATACACAAAATCTACCAAGCAGGTAGATCTCCTAGATAGATCAAGAGATCAAAATTTGCAGGAAGAACCTTGGAAGATAATTCCTCGAAGATGATTTGCTCCCAGGTATCAACCTATCTTCTATGGTCATTTTTATTCATGTGAAAAGTTTGGACATAGAGCTGCAGAATGTCGCATGTATGTTTGGGATGAATATAATTCTAGGAGATCTCTCAGAAATGGATATTCCATAAATCAACATAATATCAACAGATATGATCATTTGAGAGATGATGTTGAATGTTTCAAATGGAACAATATTGGACACCTCGCCAAAAATTGCAAACTTGGAAGCTCTTCAAAGGAATTCTCATAAAATCAGAATGAACAAGTATGGAAAAGGAAGACAGAAAGGTGTTCTCTCACTCTCAAGGATCAAAGCAACAAAAAGTATGGTATATTGATAGTGGTTGCTCAACGCATATGACTGGAGATAGAAATAAGTTCATATCCTTGAAAGAAAAGAAGGATGGAACAGTGTCTTTTGGAAATTACGGGTCTTCAAACATCATAGGAGAAGGTATCGCCACTCTTGGAAGCAAGGATGCATTAGCAAAATATGTGTTGCTGGTTGAAAATATGAATCACAATTTTCTCAGTGTTGGACAGATGTGTGATCAAGGACACACGATGTTATTCAAATCGAAGAAATGTGAAATCAGGGAAGGCAAGTTTCGTAAAATTGTGGCTACAACAAGCAGAGCTCCAAATGACATATATATTTTGGATTAGAAACCTAAAGGGTGTTTCTTGGAAAAAGAAGACAAGAGCTGGTTATGGCACCAATGAGTGGGACATATAAATTCCGACAATTTGGTCAAGATCACCAAAAAGGAAGCAGTTGGAGAAATGCTGAAAATTTCAAAACCTACCAATACGATATGTGAATCTTTTTGGCACGGGAAATAGACAAAAATCGAGTTCAAGACAAAGGAACATTTTGTGTCACGTCCATTGGAATTAATACATATTGAGCTATGTGGTCCTATGAGAACAAAAGGTTTAGACAGTGAATTATACTTTATGTTAATGATAGATGATTACACCAGAATGACAGCCGTCAGTTCCTGAAGAAAAAGTTTGAGGTATTTGAATGTTTCAAAATATACAAGGAATTGGTCGAACATGAAACTTATTTGAAGATCAAATGTCTAAGATCGGATAATGGTGGATAATTCACGTCCAAAGCATTTCAGCAATATTGTGACAAACATGGAATAAAAAGGCAATTCTCGACAGCCAGAACACCACAACAGAATAGAGTCACTGAAAGAAAAAATAGAACTGTACAGGAAATGGATAGAACCATGTTAAAAGACTCAAACTTAGATGATAAATTTTGGGTTCAAGCAATTGATATGGTCATATTCATTATAAACAAAGGCCTGCTTAGGAACAATTGTAACATGACTCCATATGAACTATGGAAAGGAATACAAGCTAACGTCAAATACTTCAAAATATTTGGAAGTAAATGCTACATCAAAAGAGAAGACCAAAAATTGGGCAAGTTCGATTCTTGTGTTGACAAAGGTATTTTCGTTGGTTATTCGTGCAGAAGAAAGGCTTATAAATGCTACAATCGGAGGCAAAAACAAATAGTTGAAAGTATAAATTTTACTTTTGACGAAGATTGTGAGATCGTATCTTCAAGAAAATCTGAGGGGCTTGAGGTAGAATATGTGAAGGACGAAGAAAAAGCTCTATAACAAGACCAATCAAATAAGGAAACACCAGTCAACCAAGCAAAAATAAGAAATGATCAGTAGGATGTACAATAATTTTCTCCAAAAGTTTCAAGAGAATGGTATCAAAAGGATCATCTGTCAAATCAGATCATCGGAAACATAAATGAAGGAATTGGAACCAGAAGAAGTCAACAACTTCGTTCATCACATCAAGCCCATCTTTCCCTTTTAGCAACTTTTGAGCATAGCAATTTTGAGGAAGCTAGTTAGAACCAATACTGGGTAGCAGCTATGAATGAAGAAATGGATCAAATTGAGAAGAACAACACTTTGGAATTGGTTCCACAACCAAAGGATAAAAATGCTATTGGAACTAAATGGGTCTTCAAAAACAAATTGAATGAGGATGGACAAGTTACTAGGAATAAAGCAAGATTAGTCTGCAAAGGATATGCACAAGTTGAAGGAATTGATTTTGAAGAAACATTTGCTCCCATTTCCATAATAGAATATATCAGGATGTTTCTCGCATATGAATGCTCGAGAAAAATCAAGGTCTACCAAATGGATGTTAATTCAACCTTTGTAATGGTGAAATGGAAGAAGAAGATTACATTGAAAAACCCGAAGGTTTTCTTCTCACTCACAAATAAAACTATGTTTGCAGATTAAAGAAGGCACTATATGGTCTCAAGCAAGCTCTTAGGGCTTGGTATGCTTGTGTTGATAGGTATCTACATCAACAAGGATTCAAGAAAGGAAGCACTGACAACAATCTCTATATGAAAGTGGATCAAGATAACCTAATGATTATCGAGGTATATGTGGATGATATAATATTTGGAAGCAATGATGATAGATTAAGTAAAGACTTTGCCACAAAAATGCAAAGTGAGTTTGAAATTTCTATGCTTGGCAAGCTGACATAATTTTTGGGGCTTCAAATTTGTTAGGAGGATAAAGGAATATTCATTTATCAAACCAAGTACATCAAGGAAATGCTCAAAAAATTTCAGATGGAAGATTGCAAGCCAGTCCTTACCCCCATGATAACAGGTTGCAAGTTAAGTGTAGGTTTTAACCCCGTACAGAAATTACCTGCATACGAATTCTAAAACATAGAAAATAAACAATGCAAGAGCATAAAACATAAAACACATATACACAGAGATTTTCCCCTGGATCCCAAAATCAGGACTACTAGCTTAATTTTTCATTATGTTCCTTTCAATGTTACAATACATATTTATACATGCTGAAGCATCCAATACGATGGACCGAAAACCATCGCGTCCAAAACCATGTTAGAAAAACATGCACAAAACCATAGGTAGGTCCGCCCAACCTAACATAGGGTCCAAAACCAAAATTTTCCAGGGCGCTACCCCGAACCCCATAGAGTGGGGTTACTTGCACCCCTCAAACCCCCTGTGACCCCCCTCCCCCCGCTATGCAATCAATGCAACAAAGGGGGCTCCGTCCCTCTTCTAACCCCCCGGTTAACTACGTGGGCTAGTCGTGGAAAGAATATAACACAACCCAACATTCTCCCACTTGTTGTTTTCTTTCCACAGGGGGCCACAAGAGAGCTTAGTCATTTATCAGCCCTGCAATGCCCATTGTTTCTCTACACCAAGAGAACTTCTCAGAGCTCATAGATTTTGTCAATGCATCTAGAGTATTCTTCAAAGTGTCCACCTTTACTAGCAACACCTTTTTGTCTTCTATCATATCCCTCACAAAGTGACACTGAAAATCAATGTGCTTTGTCTTTGAATGCTATGCAGGGTTCTTTGCCAAGAAAATTGGACTTTGGCTGTCACAGTCTATCCTTATAGCTCCCTATACCAACCCCATATTTGAACACAATCTCTGCAACCAAACTGCTTCCTTGCTTGCATAAGTGGCTGCCATGTATTTTGCCTCTGTAGTTGATAGTGCCACTACAGATTGTTTCTTACTCATCCAACTGACTGAACCTCCAAATAGATTAAACACATACCCACTTGTAGATCTTCTCTGATCCAGATCTCCAGCCCAATCTGCATCAACAAAGCCACGAATATCCAACACTCTATCCAATCCTGGTCTTCCTTGGTAGCACAGACCATAATCACTAGTGCCACGCAAATACCTGAAAACCCGCTTCACTGCTGTCTAGTGCTCCTTCCCTGGTTTTGACATAAACCTGCTCAATACTCCCACTGCATGTGCAATGTCTGGTCTAGTGCAGGCCATTGCATACATTATGCTACCGACTACACTTGCATATGGAACATGGGACATGTCCTCTTCCTCTTCTTGTGTCTTAGGACATTATTCAACAAATAACCTCACACCTATAGGAATAGGAACCTTCACTGGTTTACTATCCTGCATATTAAACCTCTGCGGTATTGTCTCAACATACTTCCTCTAGTTTAACCAGATCTTCCTCTTTTCTCGGTCTCTTTTAATTTCCATGCCCAAAATATAGTTTGTGGCACCAATATCTTTCATGTCGAATTTGGAGGACAATTGGGTCTTCAAATCCTGGATAATTTCTTTGTCATTTCCAACCAACAACATATCATCCACATACAAGACCAAATAAATAACACAGTCACCAATTAATTTAAAATACACATAGTGATCTGCTTTGCTTCTGGTGAAGCCAAGTCCCCATATAAATGTATCAAATTTCTGATACCACATCCTTGGTGACTGTTTTAACCCATACAGAGACTTCTTTAACTTGCATACCAGTTCTTTCTTACCCTTCACCACAAAGGCTTCAAGTTGCTTCATGTAGATTTCCTCTTCCAGATCCCCGTGAAGAAATGTTGTCTTCACATCCATCTATTCTACCTCAAAATCAAAAGCAACAAAAACAGATAAAAGTAATCTAATAGAAGTTACCTTGGCAATAGGAGAAAAAATATGACCAAAATCAATTCCTGGCACATGGAAATAACCTTTTGCTACCGACCGATCTTTGTATTTCTCCACCTTTCCTTCTGCATTTGTCTTCTTCTTGAACACCCATTTGCTACCAATGAGTTTCCTTCCAGTTGACAACTCCACCAGTTCCCAAGCCTCATTTTTGTGCAAATATGTCATTTCATCAACCATGGCCTCTTTCCAGAGTTTGCCATCCTCTGAATCTACTGCTTCCTTCACAGTTCTGGGATCATCATCAGTAACATATAAAGCAAAATTTAAACAAAAAACAGATGGACTATACCTTTCCGGCTGCATTCTTTCTTGAACTGATCTTCTCACACCCGGAGTTTGTGGCTCTTCATATTCTGATTCCTCCTTTGCTGTAGAGTCTGATTCTTCCTCCTTAAGCTCAAACTCTATCTTCTTAGGTTCCTTTGGTTGGACTTCATGTTTAATAACATCTTTCACCTCTTTGAACACCATATCTCGGCTGTACACAACCTTCCTTGTTACTAGGTTCCAAAGCTTATAACCCTTTAGACCATCTTTATACCCAATAAAGATGCACTTTTCGGATTTACTATCCAACTTGGTTCTTTTCTCCTTTGGAACATGTACATATGCATCACATCCAAATAACTTCAAATGTGAAAGAGAGGGTTTCTTACCAGTCCATACCTCTTGTGGAGTCTTATCCTCCAACGCTGATGAAGGTGATCTGTTGACCAGGTAACATGCTGTCTCCACCACCTTTGCCCAGAATTCTTGTCCTAACCCAACACCACTGAGCATGCTTCTTGGCCTTTCCATCAATATCTTGTTCATTCTTTCTGCAACTCCATTTTGTTGAGGTGTATATGGAGTAGTCTTCTGCCATGCTATACCACACTTCTTACAGAATTCTTCAAATTCCTTACTGTAAAACTCTCCACCGTTATCTGTCCTCAACACTTTCATCTTCTTCTCTGTTTGGTTTTCCACCAGGGCCTTAAATTCTTTAAACCTGTCAAAGACTTCAGATTTCTTCTTAAGGAAATATATCCATGTATTCCTTGAGAAGTCATCTATAAATGATACATAGTACACAGAATTACCTAGTGATGGAACCTTCACAGGTCCAAACACATCACTGTGAACAAGTTCTAATATCTATTTTGCCCTCTTACCACTAAAGGGGAAACTCACCTGATTCTGCTTTGCATATACATAATTTTCACAGAAATCAAAATCCAGAGAGCTATTATTCATACCTTCTACCATACCTATACCATGAAGTATTTGAAGGCCCTTCTCTCTAATATGTCCAAGCCTTTGATGCCACAGCACGGTGTTCTCTCCAGAGACCACTAAATTTTCTGCTCCACTTTCAGGAACCACGGAACTATTGCACCCATTAACAACAGTGCTACCTTGCAGCTTGTACAGAGTTCCAATTCAAACTCCCCGTATCAATACCAGTGCCCTCCGAACCATCTTGCATGTATCCTTCTTGAACACTATTTTTACACTTGCATCATCCAACTTTCTTACAAAAATCAGATTTTTGGCCAATGCAGGAATATGCAGAACACCCGGAAGTTTTCTAACCCTTCCACCTTGCAACTTCAACTTTACTTTTTCGCGACCAATGATTCTAGCCTTCTATCATCCCCTAAGAAGACATCGCTACCATCGTATTTCTCATACTCCCAGGACCACTCTCTATGGGGAGTGAAGTGAAAGGATGCACTTGAGTCAGTCAACCATGCCTCACTATCTACATCTGTACTTGAAGAAGCCAGGTACACATCCCCACCTTCATCTGAGGTGGTTTTCACCTCTAAAAAGGAGCATCATCAGATCCTTTTCCTTTATCAGGAGCTTTACATTTACAGTCCCTTTTGTAGTGCCCTTCCTTTTCGCATTTCCAGCACACCATCTTTACAGGTTTTCCTGGAGATTTAGATCTCCCTCTAGATTTAGATCTCCCACTTGATGACTTATTTTTGTTTCTGTTCTGAGACCGTCCTTGTACAGACAAGGCATCACCATTCTGACTCTCCATATTTTTCCGCCTCATTTCTTTTGTCAGCAATGATGAGACTACTTCATCAAATTGCAAGGTAGTTGCATTGCTACCTATTGCAATAACCATACTATCCCACGAATTTGGTAGAGAACACAACAAATTGATGCACTTATCTTCATATGAAATTTTGATATCAACAGATGATAACTGATTTACCACAGTATTAAATGCGTTCAAATGCTTTGTCACCGAGTCTCCATCTTTCATCCTCAGGTTATACAACTTTTTTCGCAGGAATAGTTTATTCACCAGAGACTTAGATTGGTACAAAGTCCCTAACTTGTTCCACAAATCCTTCGACGTAGCTTCCCCTGATACATTCAGCAATACTGAATCTGAGACACACAATCATATTGTTCTCTTTGCCTTCCGATCCAACTTCTTCCATTCTTCATCAGACACTCCCGTTGGTTTAGTACCCAGATCTACTGTGATCCAATGATCTTTATCCACCAACAGATCCTCCATTTTGAGTTTCCACAACTCAAAACTCTGACCATTAAATTTCTTGATCTCTATCTTTCCACTGCTCACCATCTTCTTTCACCACCAGAATCGATCTCAAATATCTCTCACTAAACAGGGTCTACCACAGGCCCGAGTAAAACCCCTCAGCAACAAAGGCATCCCCTTGAAGCCAAAACAACTCTGATACCAAATGTAGGTTTTAACCCCGTACATAAATTACCTGCATACGAATTCTAAAACACGGAAAATAAACAATGCGAGAGCATAACACATAAAACACATATACACAGATATTTTTCCCTAGATCCCAAAACCGGGACTACCAGCTTGATTTTTCATTATGTTCCTTTCAATGTTACAATACATATTTATACATGCCGAAGCATCCAATACCATGGACTAAAAACCATCGCGTCCAAAACCATATGTGAGAAACATGCATAAAACCATAGGTAGGTCCACCCAACCTAACATAGGGTCCAAAACCAAAATTTTCCAGGGTGCTACCCTGAACCCCATAGAGTGGGGTTACCTGCACCCCTCAAACCCCCTGTGACCCCCGCCCCGCTCCCCGGCTACGCAATCAGCGCAACGAACGGGGGCTCGGCCCCTCTTCTACCCCCCTAGTTAACTACGTGGGCTAGTCGTGGAAAGAATATAACACAACCCAACATTAAGCTTAGAAGATTCGTCAAAGGATGTGGACCAAAGTTTGTATAGATCCATGATTGGTAGTCTCCTATATGTGACAGCCTCCCGCCCTGATGTGATGCAGGCAGTTGGGCAAGTAGCAAGTTTCCAAGCAGCACCAAAAGAATATCATATTATTGTCGTCAAAAGAATTCTTCGATATCTTAAGGGCACAGGGGAATATGGTCTATGTTATCCCAAATGAAATGATCTGGTTATCCAAGCTTATATACTTGTAGATTGGGCAGGAACTACTGATGATCGTAAGAGTACGAGTGGAGCAACATTCTATCTAGGTTGTTGTCTTGTTACATGGTTAAGTAAAAAGTAGTCTTCAATCTCGTTATCCACAACAGAAGCATAATATATCACGGCAGCGACTTGTTGGACATAAGTTCCCTGGATGAAGAAAACTTTGCAAGATCTTCAAGTCAAATTTGATGAGCCTATTCCCATGTTTTGCGTTAACACCAACGGCATCAATATCTCCAAGAATCTTGTGATGCATCCCAAAACGAAGCACATTCTGATTAAATATCATTTCGTTAGAGAGCAGGTCGCTAAAAAGAATATCAAGCTTGACTATGTTGGCACAAAGGAACAAATTGCTGAAATATTTACCAAACCATTACCTTGTGAAGCATTTGAGTATCTTCGCCAAAAGCTTTGGATTCTCCCAAGTTTTCATTAGACTCTCTCTTATCTACTCGAGTAGAAAGGGGGAGTGGAGGTGTGTACAGGTACGCAGGATAGCTGTTTGTTAGGGAAGTTACCCTTCTCCATTGATGAGAAAGGGGGAGAGAAGGCAGTAGGAAGAGTTGTCATGATTTGAAGGGGAGTACTTGTGTTTCCATCAATGCCAAAGGGGGATATTCTTGATTAGTGGTTGTCATTGATGTCAACCAAGCAGCACCAGTGGCTACCCTGATATTGCATGGGAATTTTGACTTGAAAACTTACTCTATTATGAGTCAAGGATATTCTATATGGATTCTAGTCATCGAGATGTTTTCGTTGATCTGTTGCACGCCAAGTAATTCTTCACGGTTTGAGAATTATTCATGTTTGAAGTTAGTAACCCTATTTAGTGGGCTAAAACCCTATGGGGTTGTGGCATGGCACTCATAATTGGTTGTGGTAATTGAATAGTAAATAATTAATAATGTTTTTTTCCTAAAATCACTCGAAGTTTCACTTGTTGGGCACCCTATCAACTCAAGACTTTCATATAAATAATGACCCTCATATCCTCCTCTATTAGGGATTTTGTGGCTTTAAATAGGTCATTGTGGAACTTTCGCTATAAATTTTTTCCTGAGAAGCTTCACAAGCTTCAATTAAAATCCATTTGACCCTAAATCATGATGAACCTCATGACCGAATTGTAGATCTTGGTTCGCTATATGTTCAGAGATACCATCTAAAGAAGTTAGGGTTTTTGAAGGCTCCCTAATTTCATGTCAAACAGGTGACGTTGGGAAAATTGTCATAACTTTCTCTATGAGAATTGAATTCAAATTTCATAAATAGTCACAGAAATAGGACGCACTTTAGTTTTTTGAATAGCTTTTTTAGGACCTAAGGTTAGCAACAGTGACACATGGCACTTTGTATGAGTTCTCTCTACTCAACTAGTCTATAATAAGGTCATAGTGGGAAATTGGGCATACATCTTTCTTGAAGAATCCAATCTTGATCAGACCTATGAGGTTGGAAAGAGGAATCAAAGGGATACAACAAGGTGAAATTTTAGACCCCGGGGATCCGAAATTACATAGATACAATAGATTCAATATTGAGCTCCTAGAACGCAAGAAAACATGCAATCAAGGATCACTCTAGTAAGGATAACATATCAACAATCAAGGGTAAGTCTCCTACATAAAGGTATTTATGATTAGTGTTTACATTTGAAATATGAGTATCATATCTGACATATGTTTTTGTAGGACAACGTAAGTGCATACAACGTCTCGGTTATATCTCTATGTCTCTTTATGACAAAGTTAGTTTTGATACCACATTTCGGATGTCCTATTATTGATACTACACATTGGATGCTACATATTCTTGATGCTACACCAAGTCTACTAAATCTATATGATGTTGTAAGTTCATGTTACTTGCCTTGTCATAGTTGATAGAATGGTCACTGTTGTTGTACTTAGGACTTGGTCCATCACAAGTCTAGGGTCTGTCATCAGTTTTTATTGTATATATCTTTAGGTCAGTTTTGGATATAGTCTTGCATAGAGTCCAGGCCTATATCAAGAGTGGGAGTCTTTGTATACTTCTACAACAAGTCAACAAAAAAATTTACAAGCACACTTCAGGCACGCATTATAATTATAAATTGTATTTATTCATTATTATGCACTTACATGTGTTTTGCAGGCAGAGGTAAGTTGAAGGGTATTTTTTTTTTTGGGATTGGTTTCGCCAAGAAAATTTTGCATGCAGGTAGAAGAAGATTCAAGTACAAATTCAAGAGAAGAAGTATCAAATCAAAGGAAGCATTGCAGGAGGACATCCTTTGAAGACATGACAATCATTCGTATATTGTGAAGAAGTGTCAAGGCCAAGAGTCATCATTGTAAAGTTGTAAAAGAGTCATTTGTAAAAGTGTCATCATTGGAAGAGTCATTCTTGTAAAAGATTCAATATGCCTAGAGTCGAAAAGGCATTATTGGGAGGTATAGGAGTCTCTGTTGGGATGATGTCATGGTTGGGTTTCATGTCATACTGTGATTCAGTGTTTTGTCAAAATCATTGTAAATCATATTGTATCATGGATCGTTGTCCCAGGTAAGGGAATCCACACTCTTGTCTCATTTCAGTCATTATAGGGTGGAAAGGAGGTGCTAGGCTGGTGCATGAAGTCACCTACAGGTTGGAGCCTGTGAACAATTCAGGGTGGTAGGTTGGTCTAGGATGTTATGGCATCAATTTAGTTGACTAATAAAGAAAGCAGGGCATTGGGGTGTCCTTCCATTGGGAGTTGGAGAAGAATGTTTTTCTAGAATTATACGAAGTTGTTGCTTTCATTTCTGTTGGGGCTGAATATTAAAAAATTTATTATAAAAGCATTCGGTGGTTTTTGAACTCGAGGGGGTTTGCCACCTAAAATTCTTATGTCTACTGTGTTATTTTATTTACTATTATTACTGCATAAACATTAATAATAATTAAAGATTAA
Organism: Pinus tabuliformis; assembly: GCA_031772625.1. NCBI lineage: Eukaryota > Viridiplantae > Streptophyta > Pinopsida > Pinales > Pinaceae > Pinus > Pinus tabuliformis. Next base: position 273,872,264 of record CM062817.1, on the reverse strand, counting down.
TTAATGCTCTGAAAAGATTTAAAAGTGCTAATTGCTAAGGAATATTGATTCACCCCCCTCTCAGTATTTCCAACATAGAGAAGGAGAATCAAGAGAGAAAGGAGGAGGTGTCCCCTTGTTGCTTTAGTGGAGGCCTCGGAAGGAGCCACGTCCCTGCTATCATAGACTCTTTTTGACTATTTTGAGGTGGTTCATTTACACATCAAATGACTTAAGTCAATTCTGCCATTAAAATGCATTTGACGCCGATTGATAGAGGCATGTTGCAGGTCATCTTTCTTTAAATGCGCCCATAATCCTCGTAAAACACCCAGCAGCCAACTCATCTGTCTTTCAAAGGCTTTGTGCAGTGTTATCGGTGTATCACGTGCTTTTAACCATTTGAACAAGCAAACATGCGGGCTGTTAAATCATTCAAATAGGTGAATCAGTGGGTGCTTTCAATTGAGTCTTAGGCCCTCTTTGTTTCAACCCCTTTTATGAATTTCCCCATAGGAACACAGGCGGAGACAGGGGGATTTTCCTTAAAGTGCTTAAGGCCTTCAATAAATGCGTGGTGGGCCTTTTTCTTTATATTGCAATAAGTCCCTTATCGGCCGATTTCCAAACCTGAAAATTTTATAGGTCACCATTTATAATATATCGCGTCTAGGACCCTTCCTCATCGCATCACAATCATCGATAAACCCGAGACCAAATGTCGTCGATCACCGATAACCTGCTGACGTTATCACTGCCACGTGTCACCTTGTGAGTGGTGCCATGTGGCACTCAGAAATAGCCCTAAAAATGCCAAAACGAGTGACACATGTCCCCCTACCATGTTATCATCTGTACACGCCACATCATCGCTGACGTCAACCACCACATCAACTCCAAGGACTAATCAAAAGCCGCCATGTGGCCCCATAGAGGAGAGAGAAAAAGGTTGGTCGGGCCTTATTTTTGCCACGCTTTTCTTTGTTAATGAATTTCTCGGCCCCCTGATGATATTACATTGTATTGTAATTGGCCCCTCGGTGATATTAAATAGTACATTGTATCGCAATCGGTCGATAAACGTGGTGCCCTAACTCGTCGACACCGATATATGATATCGGTGGATCACATTTTTTGCGATTGTCGATGTTCTTTTCCTCCTGGTCCCCGCCGATACCGATATGTGATTGTGATGAATTGTCCCAAGTCCCGATTGCGGTTTTTCTTCAACACTTAGCCAGTTTTGGGTTTTCTGAGCTTTCTAAAGGGATTCTTCAATAGACCCTAACATCTGATCCCGGAACCCTTTTTTGGACTTCTATATACCACCAGAAATATCTTTTCGAGAACTACGAACTGGAGAGGGTCTGGTTTGACTCTGAAAACTTCTGTGGTTCAAAATTTTGCATCAAACATCACTACTATTTGACTTCTAAAGCCACTAGTGACTAAAAAAACAGTGAGTGACAACATTGGCTCCTACTGGGGACAGTGCCTTGCTAGCAAGGAGTTGAGGACCTACATACCAACATCCTTCACCATTGGGCATGGAGTTAGTAATATATTTACTTTATAATTAACAAAATCTCCATGGGACCTTTCTTTATCCATCTACATGCAGAAAATAAAAACTCTAACAACTGAAAGTAAATGCTCAACTGGTGATCTTATTTATGTACAATCCTAATTATGTACAGTTCTTAATTCAGCTAAGTATGTTCAACTCTCCAATAGAACCAGGCTAGCATTAGATTACTGGACCACATGCCTTAATACTGCTGAAAAAACAAAATCAAAGTCAGCATGCACAATGAAAAATAAGCAAATGAACAACCTGATACATGCTCTTGAAATGACCTCTGGTGTTGACTGAAGAAACGGTTCATGTACTCAGCCACAGGGTCATGGAATAAACTTGGAATGTTTGCGGTAGCTTTGATTTCACTTACAACTTGCTGACAACTATCCTCTTGGTCAGGGTGGCTACAAACACCCTTTAACTCCTCAACTTCAGTGTTTCCAAGAAAAACTTGTTGCTACTCATATACTGGCCCTTTTTCAATGGGACAGTTGTCCTGGAAATATGCAACAGACTCTTCATTGTCTGAACTGTAAGAGTCATAGATTGGAGGGTCCATTGAGAAGTCTTGGCAGAAATATTTCTGCAGCAATTCATCTTTGGGTTCTTCTTGAAAAGCTTGATGTTGGGAGATTTTTCCCCACTGATTGGTAAACAATTGCATGTCTCATAATATTGAATTGGGATCCCAAAATTTTAGATTTTTCAAAATGAGATTATGCATATAGTATTCAACTAATTTTTCCCTATCTTCCATATTAGTTTGGTTGCAAAACTCAATAAACTTCTTGGAGTATTGAAAAGGTAGAGAACCATATTGTGCTAGAGTTTTGATTTGGAACTGCAACCATTGTTCTTTGAGGAAGAGTGCATAATACTTTGATGGATGCATGCATTACAGGTCTTCTATAGAGAGACTTTCCATGGTGGAAAGTTGTGTTTCTTTCTCCTGCAGCCTCTCTCTCAACCTTGTATTTTATTCATGTAGCTTCTCCTTCACAATAGACTCCCTTAGTCTCAAATCAATTTACTCCTTGCCCATTTCAATGAATTTCTCCTCCATAAGGCCCACGTCTTCCACATTCTTGGATTTTCCAATTTTCATCCACCTATGGGTTCTACCTCTCTCTATCTCTAGCTCATAGAGGAGTGGGATTGAAAAATTTTCAGGGATAATCCTTCCTCCAATAAATTTGTAGTATGATTCCAAGCTAGGTTGTGGGTCAGGCTCTCAGAGCTCTTGTATGTCTTTTCCAGATGACTATGACATGGTGGCTTCATTTTGTAGCTCTTTTTTGTGCTCTTGTAGCTTCCCCTATTCTTCTTGTCGCAGACTCTTCCCCTTTTGTAGCAAACCCTCTCTCTCCTGTAGCAAATCCTTTTCCTCCTATAGCTTCTCTTCTTCTTCTTTCTCAAAGGTAACCTGTGTCCTTGGCTTCTTGAAGGTCACTGACCTAGTGGTGGGCCTACCCACAGATGCTACTGGTGACTTGGTTTTTGTTTTAGGAGGAGTGACCTCCTCAATATTTCCCTCATTGGGACTTATTTCTTCCTTTTTACTTGGTGATTCATCAATAATGATAGGGACCTTGGTAGGATTTTTTGGTTTCCCTTATCTAATTCTGGTGCTCTTCCTATTTCTGAAATACATGGGACCTTGTCTTGATTGCTTCCTCTTGGGCTTGATAGGAGTTCCCAATGTAGTTAATGTTGCAGCTACTTCTTTTTCAGTATCCCCTGGAGATATACTTGTTTGATGTGGTTTTTATTCTGCTCCTTGGGGTTTAGAAGTCTCCTAAGGGCTTACTCTTTTTTCTAGTTTCTTCTCCCCCTCTTCTCCTTTCATTTTTGCTTCTCCTTCCTCTGTCTCTATTGCCTATTTTTCCTCTATTTTTCTCTCTTCTTTTATTTTTGGTGCCTTTTCCTCCTCTATTTTCTCTCCTTCTTCTTCATCTGTTTTTCCTTCTTTACCTCTAATGTTAGAGGTTGGTGTCTCTCCACGTGTGATGGCTTGGGTTTCTATGAAATTTTCCCTATCCATGTCCAAAAATTTATTCCATAGGACATGGATCCTCAAGTGTCTCAAAGAATCCATCACGATTAACTTGATGAGGTCATGGTGAGATAAGTGTTGGTGTTTTCCTTCCCTCTCCTTCTAATCATCTCCATGATTTAATATATGAGGAAATGGGGGACACTAAGTCTTTTAGGGAGAGGTAATTCTTCCTTGAATCTTATCTCATTTAGCAATATTAAGTGTTTGGCATAAACCACACTTAATCTTCATTCACAAGATATATACTTGAGGGTATGGTTAGCTACCTCATCCCAAGGGTAAGGTAGGCTTTCTCTTCCTACTCCATTCTTATCTTATACAACCTTTTCTTTTGAAAGGAAAATGTTTTTCCTAGTTGTGACACTCACTTGCTTATCTTCTTTGCTCCACCTAATTCGTAGAGGTAAGGTGGTCACTCTGCTTATGGTTTCAAGACTAAGAGAGATTTCCAACCCTCTGATAACAGTAGTGGCAATGTCTTCCTCTTGAGAATGTAATTCCACAGAAAATTCATGAGAAAGATCATCATCATACCCCTTTAGGAACTCAAAGAAACCCAACCACTGGTGTCTTCTGAATATGTCCACTACAAGAGCATGTTGGTGAATTCTCTTATTGTCTGAGGGTTCTCTTTTATTAAATTCTCCCCCCATTTCTTCTACTATTCCTCCTTGGTGCTATTCAGGTGTGGAATTCAAAAAATTCAAACAGTCCCAGTGGTGAAACAATGTTAAGTTTCTTGGTAGTAGTGAAGGAGAATGGTTCTCTAATTGATATCAACCAAACTACTTTTCTCTTCTTTTAACCACAAAAATTTTCAAAATGACCTCTTACTGATCAATTGATTGTTATAGGCTCTTAATTTCAAGCAGAATTCTCATGCAAATGGATGTAGAAACGAGGAATGAGGGTGTAACTTACTTCTTTTCAAAACCATTTTGTGTGTTCATGAAGGTTTTGAGACAATATCAAGCCACTGTGACTCATTTTTCATCTCCCAATTCCTCTTGTAGCTCCTCTCATCCCTCTTGTTTCATTTGTAGGTCTGCCTGTAGCTTCCTCCTATAACACTTGCAAACAGGGTTAAAAACTCCTTGGTGGTAACCTAGGTTGTCTGATACAATAGCTCATCCTTATTCTACCTATTTTTTGAATGAGTGATGGTGCAAATGAAGTTGAGCCCAACACATAATATCATCATTTGGTTAAAATCTTAGCACTCTAGAGACATGGCATTAACACGAGTTTCCTCTTTTGGATCGTTGTCCCTACTCACTATATTCATTTATCTCTCCTTGTTATTATCACCCCACTCTTCGAGGACACCACTTCATTTTGAGTTGAAATTTCCACGTTGCATGGGTCACTTAACTCAAACTTAAGTTTACTAGCCAAGGGTGGCCAAGTTCACTAGCCACCTCTAGCCTATTAAAACACCTTTCTCAATAAAAACACATTTTAGTCATTTCATGCATAGGGAGGAGGTGAGGGTTTCCATGCCTGAGCCTACCTATGGATCGAACTGCTGTAGATGGTTGCATCATGGAGTTGGGCCATATAATCATTATGATCAAGTGAGTTGACTCTTTGACTTGTTTCCTATGCATGTCTTCATTTTTTGATGATACCTTAACTATTGATTTTGTTATGTGTGTGCAGGTGCCTTTCTGATGTCCAATTTGTTGTTGCTAGTGAAAAGACTCTCTGAGAATGATGTGTCTCTTCATAGTTGCAAACAAGGCTCCACCATTCCTTCTAGTGGTAGGAGGAAAAAAATATTAGTGCTTTTTGTTGTAGCTGCACAAGCTGCTACAGGAGGATTTTTCTTCCTGTAGAAGTCTTTGGAGTAGTGCAGACATTGTAGAAATAGAAAATAGTGGCTTCTGTGCTTTTTTTAGAGGTAGGAAAGAGTGGAAAATTTGAGCAAATGTTTGGTGAAATGGAGTGGATGAGTGATGGATCAGATGATGAAAAAACCATTGGAGGACCCTATTTATCATTTCCTAGGGCCATAATGGTATCTTAGGTATTTCGCCTCATTGGATCCCCCTCTTGTAGCTTCATGTGATCCTCCTGTAGGATTACAAGACCTCTTGTAGCAATACACGTCCTTCCTGTAGCATCACAGTGAGGAGGTGAAATTTGATATTATTATTGATGGGATGGTGGAGAGAGATGGTCATATGAGTGGAGAGGATGGAGATGAGGTGTATTGACAGAAGGATGGATGAGAGCTTGCAGCTTTTTTCTTATAGCCATGAAGTCTTCCACTATGTGCAATCTTGCAAAATAAGAGAAAGGTTAGCAGGCATAGTGTGAGCTTCTTCCTTATGTTCTTCTTTTCTTTTCTTTTTTTCTTGAGACAAACAAGCTGCCTCTGTGGAGGTTTTCAACCTGCATGCCTATCTTAGGTGCCTCGGACGAGGTTTTGTTGGGTTGTGTTATTCTTTCCACAACTAGCCCACGTAATGAACCGGGGGGTTATAGTGGGGGCAGAGTTCCCCCTTCGTTGTGCTGATTTCATAGCGGGGGGAGTCACAGGGGGTTTGAGGGGTGCAGGTAACCCCACTCTATGGGGTCTAGGGCAGTGCCTTGGAAAATTTTGGTTTTGGACCCTATGTTAGGTTGGGCGGAGCTACCTATGGTTGTGTGCATGATTTTCACACATGGTTTTGGATGCGATGGTTTTCAATCCATCGTTTTGGACGCGATGGTTTTTGGTCCATGATATTGGATGCTTCAGCATGTATACATATGTATTGTAACATTGAAAGGAACATAATGAAAAATCAAGCTGGTAGTCCCGGTTTTGGGATCCAGGGGAAAATCTCTGTGTATATGTGTTTTATGTGTTATGCTCTCGCATTGTTTATTTTCTGTGTTTTAGAATTCGTATGCAGGTAATTTTTGTATGGGGTTAAAACCTACATTTGGTATCAGAGTTGTTTTGGCTTCAAGGGGACGCCTTTGTTGCTGAGGGGTTTCGCTCGAGCCTGTGGTAGACCCTATTCAGTGGGAGATCTGCGAGATCGATTCTGGTGGTGAAAGAAGATGGCGAGCAGTGGAAAGATAGAGATCGAGAAATTTAATGGTTAGAGTTTTGAGTTGTGGAAACTCAAGATGGAGGATCTGTTGATGGATAAAGATCAGTGGATCGTGGTAGATCTAGGTACTAAACCAACGAGAGTGTCCAATGAAGAATGGAAGAAGTTAGATTAGAAGGAAAAGAGCACAATGCGATTGTGTGTCTTAGATTCAGTATTGCTAAATGTGTCAGGGGAAGCTACGAATAAGGCTTTGTGGGACAAGTTAGGGACTTTGTACCAATCTAAGTCTTTGGTGAATAAACTGTTCCTACGGAAAAAGCTGTACAACCTGAGGATGAAATATGTAGACTTGGTGACACTGCATCTGAATGTGTTTAGTACTGTGGTAAGTTAGTTATCGTCTGTTGATATCAAAATTTCAGATGAAGATAAGTGCATTAGTTTGTTGTGTTCTCTACCAGATTCGTGGGATAGTCTGGTTATTGCAATAGGTAACAATGCAACTGCCTTGCAATTTGATGAAATAGTCTCATCGTTGTTGACGGAGGAGATGAGACGGAAAATATGGAGAGCCAGAATGGTGATGCCTTGTCTGTACGAGGATGGTCCCAGAACAGAAACAAAAATAAGTCATCGAGTGGGAGGTCTAAATCTAGAGGGAGATCTAAATCTCCAGGAAAACCTGTAAAGGTGGTGTGCTGGAAATGTGGAAAGGAAGGGCACTACAAAAGGGACTATAAATCTAAAGCTCCTGATAAAGGAAATGGATCTGATGATGCTCCTTCTATAGAGGCAAAAACCACCTCAGATGAAGGTGGGGATGTGTACTTGGCTTCTTCAAGTACACATGTAGATCATGAGCCATGGTTGATTGTCTCAGGTGCATCCTTTCACTTCACTCCCCATAGAGAGTGGTTTTGTGAGTGTAAAAAATATGATGGTGGTGATGGCTTCTTGGGGGATGATAGGAAGGCTAGAATCGTTGGTCGCGGAAAAGTAAAGTTGAAGTTGCAAGGTGGAAGGGTTAGAACACTTCCGAGTGTTCTGCATATTCCTGCATTAGCCAGAAATCTAATTTTTGTAAGCAGGCTAGATGATGCAGGTGTAAAAATAGTGTTCAAGAAGGATACCTGCAAGATGGTTCGGGGGGCACTGGTATTGATGCGTGGAGTTCGAATTAGAACTCTGTACAAGCTGCAAGGTAGCACTATTGTTGATGGGTGCAACAGCTTTGTGGTTCTTGAAAGTGGAGTAGAAAATGTAGTGGTATCTGGAGAGAAGACCATGTTGTGGCATCAAAGGCTTGGACATATTGGAGAGAAGGGCCTTTGAATACTTCATGGTAAAGGTATGGTAGCAGGTATGAGTAATAGCTCCCTGGATTTTGAATTCTGTGAAAATTGTGTATATGGGAAGCAGAATTGGGTGAGTTTCCCCTCTGGTGGTAAAATGGCGAAACATATATTAGAACTTGTGCACAGTGATGTGTTTGTACCTGTGAAGGTTCCATAACTGGGTAAGTCTGTGTACTATGTATCATTTATAGATGACTTCTCAAGGAATACATGGATATATTTCCTTAAGAAGAAATCTGAAGTCTTTGACAGGTTTAAAGAATTTAAGGCTCTGGTGGAAAACCAGACAGAGAAGAAGATAAAGGTATTGAGGATAGATAATGGTGGAGATTTTTACAGCAAGGAATTTGAAGAATTATGTAAGAAGTGTGGTATATAATGATACAAGACTACTTCATACACACCTGACCAAAATGGAGTTGCAGAAAGAATGAACAAGACGTTGATGGAAAGGGTGAGAAGCATGCTTAGTGGTGCCGGGTTAGGACAGGAAGTCTGGGTAGAGGCGGTGGATACAGCATGCTACCTAGTCAACAGATCACCTTCATCAGCATTGGAGGATAAGACTCCACAAGAGGTATGGACTGGTAAGAAACCCTCTCTTTCACATCTGAAGGTATTTGGATGTGATGCATATGTACATGTTCGAAACGAGAAAAGAACCAAGTTGGATAGTAGATCTGAAAAGTGCATCTTTATTAGGTATAAGGGTGGTTTAAAGGGTTATAAGCTTTGGAACCCAGTAACATGGAAGGTTGTGTACAACCAAGATGTGGTTTTCAGAGAGGTGAAAGATGTTATTGTTGGGTAGCGGATTCCCCGCGCAATGGGTATGGGGCGTGAAGCCCACAATTTTGGGTAAGAGCAGGGTAAAGACTCCACGAGATGTGCAGAGCATGAGTTGCAATAAGTCAAAGTCAAAAGGGTAGTCCACCCAAAAATAATGTAAAGAAATGTAAGCTGAGTCAGCCCACCCATGGATCGTGGGCCATAGAAAGGTATAAATAGAGCGAGGCTCTATGGGTAGAGTAGTTAAGTCTTGGTATGATTTTGGGAATCTGAAATGTAATGGGTGTCTGAGAAGAAGCATTCTGGGAGCGTCTGTAAGTCTAAGTCAGGGGTTTGGGTAAGGGATAAAGGCTCTGCAGCTATGTGCATAGAGGCCTGGAAGAGTCCGCAACTGTGTGCGTGGACCCCTGCAGCTGAGTGCGCAGGGAAGATCTGGTTGTATTGGGGAAGAAAGGAAATAAAGATAAGTTACTTTGATATAATTTTGTGTTAATTTGATGTTTCGCAGATTTAACTTTGTGAACAATTGATATTACTATTTGATCTATGCACATCTGCTTACATTTTGAATGCATGTAAATATGTGGTTAATCTAAGTATGCAAACTGAGTAAGGCTAATAAATGTTTGCTTAAATACCTTTCTGAAGTAATAGGTCATCAGTTAAAGTAAATCTGTAAACCATGCGCTATTAACTGGTAAAGAGTGTTTTGGGTTTGGATCTACGTGAAACAGACCAGCGCGACGCTGCGAAATGGTGCATGAACCCTCCAGATCACATCTAGACACCCCAAGGGTGCGGAAACCTAGTTACAACACCCTCCCCTGCTACCTCAAGTGAGACCTTAGTTCGTGCGCCGCAGCTTCGTAGAGGTCTCTACCCTAGGTAGTAGGGATCAACCTGAAACGAACAAGGATCCCTCGATAATAACTACCTTTTTAGAGACATGTATAAAATTGCTTCATAACAACAGGGCGGTTAAAGGCCTACAAGAGTTGATGAATAGATGCGCAGGATGGAGTGAGCCTCACGTCATTCGAAGGTTGGGAAGACATGCATCACAAACTTGAAGAGAAATGCGGTTAACAACGCAGATCGACGATTATGAGATGGAGCAGGTCATTTTGGATCTGGGCTCAGATGCCAACGTCTTGCCGAAACAGACATGGGAACGCATGGGTAAGCCTACACTACAATGGTCCCCTATCCAATTACGGATGGCAAATAAACAGAAGGTACTGCCCCTGGGAAGGCTGCAAGGGGTTACGGTCCCCAAGTACCCGCATGGATTGTGAAGTTATTGATATCATGGATGAAACTACGTCCTATCCTGCGTTGTTAGGAATAGATTGGGCCACCGACATGAACGGGGTTATTAATCTAAATATGTGGACAATGATATTTGAAACAAAGGCGCTTCTCATCGTCATTCCGCTAGATTCAGCTGAAGGATCACGCTACATCGAACTGGTGCACAACGATGATGATAGAATGACTACCCAGGAGCAAGGATGGATCAAGACATTGGAGGTTAGAAGAATATCACGAGGGTATGGAAAATCCTGCGTGGATAAGGAAGATGAGCGACGGCGAAACTGGTTGAGCGGCGTACCCACTCTACACTGCAACATAGTGACGAAATCGTTGTACTGCGTAAAGGCTCAGGATTGCAAATTGCCAAAATATGATGGGTTAACAATGATAGATGAATTTACGACCAAATTTGAAATCATGGTACCTTAGCACCAACGGTTTGATGCGATGAAATGGGCACTGCGCGCGATGCTTGCGCGATGGTGGGGCACACATGAAGGAACGTTCGAAGACTAGCACACCTGCAAGCGTATGATCAAGATTAGATTTGGGAAGCTGGAACTACGCATCGCAGAGAAATACAATGGATGGGATGATCTGCACATGCATCTGACTAGGTGGATCAAAGCATACGGAGAGGAACCGCAACCAGAATGGGTGCACTTATTCTATCACACCCTGGGCATCATTCCCAAAAAATGGTACATGGAAGCGGAGCTATAGCACGACACAGGCGAGTGGGATATCTTGTGCACAGGATTCTTGTCTACATTTCTATTCGAAGACCAATGGATGGATACCGTGGACAAAGTGTTACAACTGGTAAAGGCCGCCATATTCAAACAACTGTTAGAGCCAGAGGAAACTGTGCAACTTGACTGGTTGCGACAACTGAGTCAGGCCCTCGAATGCTATAATGTCCAAGTAGAAGATGATGAGGATGATCCGCAAAACGTCAATATTCCAGAATCAGAGGGGAGACAGGAGGTGCGCGGACCCACAATTGAAGATCCATATATCACGACACCATTAAAAACAAAACAAGTTAACATTGGAACCGAAGAAGAGCTGAAGTATGCAATGCTTGGGGACTACTGGGTCGACGCCACAGTAAATAAGGTCATCGAGTTGCTTCAGAAATACCGAGACTTGTTTCCAACAAAGATCATCGAGCTAAAGGGAATTCTAGGAGAACTCGGAACGATGAAGATCACATTGAAGCCAGATGCAAAACCGGTGAAGCAGCGACCCTACTGATTAAATCCAAAATATAAAGCAAAGGTCCGCGAAGAATTGGACAAAATGTTGGCAGTAGGAATCATTGAACCAGTCGAGGAGTTCGATTGGGTAAGTCCGATGGTTGTGCAGGAGAAGAAATAGAAGGGCGAGATTCACATCTATGTCAACCTCAGGAAACTCAATGATGCCTGCGTCAACGACCATTTTCCTACACCATTTATAGATGAGGTAATGGAAAACGTGGGGGGATAGGAAGCCTACTCTTTCACGGATGGGTTCTCAGGATACCACCAGATCAAGATTGCGCTAGAGGATAGGAGTAAGACAACGTTTGCTACTGAATGGGGTTGTTTTCAGTACACAGTAATGCCTTTCGGACTGAAGAACATGCCAACCATTTTTTCACGAATAGTAGTCGCGACATTCAAAGAATTTATTCACAAGTTCTTGGAAGTCTACCTGGATGACTGGACCATGTTTGGACTGGTTAAGAAGCACGTAGCGAGCTTATGGTTGATGCTGGATACTTGCTGCCGTCATCAGATTGTGCTCAACTTGAAGAAGTGTACTTTCCTGGTTCCATTCAGAAACCTACTGGGCCACGTGGTCTGTAAGCAAGGCCTGATGGTGGATCCAGTGAAGATCGCCATCATACTCAATCTGCAAGCACCGCGCAGTGTCAAGCAATTACACACCACACTAGGGCACACAGGCTACTATCGAAATTTCATCAAAAGCTACACTCAGATCACATCTTCGATGGAACAATTGCTGAAGAAGGACGCTACTTATTGTTGGAACGAGGAATTTAACAAAAGTCTGGAGATGCTTAAGGAAAGATGGCATCGGCCCCTATATTGGTCTTTCCAAAATGGGACGTCGAATTTCATGTGCATGTCGACGCGTCATGTATTGCCTTAGGGGCAGTACTTACCCAACCAGGAGTAGAGGGAATTGACGATTTGATTACGTTCACAAATTGTTAGTTGTCAAAAGCTTAGAAGAACTATTCCACTACTGAGCGTGAGAGATTAGTGAGGGTATACGCACTTCAGAAATTCCGCCATTATCTACTTGGAGGACACTTTAAGATGTATACTGATCACTCAGCTTTAGAATACCTCGTGAATAAGCCTGTGTTGGGGGGGCGTATCTGTCGATGGTTGCTGTTATTTTAGGAGTATGACTTTGAGGTTGTCGTCAAGCCAAGACGTCTAAATGCAGGCCCAGATCACTTATCCCAAATTGAGACCGGCGAAGAACCCACAAATCTAGAAGATGAACTTCTGGATGCTCAACTATATGCGATGTGTGTAGTGGATGGTCATTTTGAAGATATAATCCATTTCTTAACTACAGGGACCGCACCTCAGGGATACTCTGTTTAGCAGAAGAAGGAATTGGTGAGACGTGCAGTAGACTTCACTGTGATTGCATGACACCTCTACAAGATGGGCAACGATGAGATTCTGCACCGGTATGTCTCGGAGTTTGAGCGAGGAAAAATCCTAGCCAAAGGCCATGAGGGGGTTCCTGGAAGACACTATGTAGGTCGCGCCACAACCCAAAAATACTTTATGCACGATTATGGTGGCCCACTCTGCATCAGGATTCGAAAGCTCACTGCCGAGCTTGCGACGTCTGCTAGCGGACGAGGAAACCGTCGCGGAGAGATGAAACGCTGCTCCAACCACAGATGACGTTACAACCCTTTGAAAAGTGGGCAATCGACTTTGTAGGCCCTATTAAGCCGCGAGGAAAAACGGGCACGCGCTATATCATAACCGCAACATATTATTTAACCCGATGGGCCGAGGCACAACCGGTTAAATATTGCACGGCTGCAACAGCTGCGAAGTTTCTGTTCGAGAATGTACTGACATGGTTTGGCTGTCCCAAAATTCTCATGAGCAACTAAGGAATGCATTTTCTGAATGAAACCATTAGCGCACTCACTGAGGAATTCCAAATATATCATCAACATAGTACGCCATACCACCCGTAAGCAAATGGGACCATGGAGGCATTCAACAAAATCTTGGAGACTGCATTGACCAAGGTCTATAATGCATGATGAAATGACTGGGACTTGTGCATCTCTGCTGTGCTATGGGCATATCGAACCATGTGCAAGAAACTGATGGGCCAGACACCTTTTAGGTTAGTTTATGGCAAGGAGGTTGTCATGCGTATGTAATATATTGTACCTAGTCTGCGGATCACAGGAATCACAAGTATGGCAGACCACAAGGTTTTGGAAGAAATTCTTGCACAGCTCGAAGAAATGGAGGAGGAACGATTTCTAGCTGGCTTCCATCAGCAAGTGCAGAAACAACAAGAAAAAGCGTCACATGATCACCATATCAGGGTGCGCACCTTCAGGGAGAATGATCTAGTATTGCTATACGACAGTAAATTCGAGAAGTTTCCTTACAAACTCCGAATGCATTGGTTGGGCCCTTACGTCGTCAAAGAAGTTACAGAAGGGGGCACAGTTCAGCGTGCCAAACTCAATGGGGGCCCCTTTCCAGGCTAAGTAAATGGCAGTTGCCTGAAGCTCTATATGGGCAGACCGACCGCCTAACTAACCATTCGAGGGACAGTCTCACTGCTCCAGCCAGTTGAAAGAGAGTGCGGGACAATAAAACAGTCTGGGAGAAAGAGGCGTGAGTACCAGGATACACATCTATCAGCCCCGTCATCAGGATTGCAGCCGCATGGCCAGAAGTACATTGTTGCATTGCTCTAAGCCAAGGTGACCGTTCAGGTCACTATTCATGACATGAATTCTGCATTATGGCAAAAGGGAGTGGGCGGTGGGCAATTAAGGGAAGGAGTACGAGCCGAATATGGCACGAGCTGCTGCAGAATTTACACGGGGACGCTGAAACAGGCAAAAACCCAGGAATTTGAAATTCGACTCGCTTATAAAACTTTGAGGAACAACCACCAGCTAACCTACACTTCCACAACGCGTATGTTGAATCTTGACATGGCGCTATTTATAATCTCTGCCCAAGGAGTAAGCTCGCAGGTGGTGATATGGCCAAGAGGGCAGCTAGACTATCTCAAGTGCATGGTGTTGATGGCTGCAGGCGTCCCACAGCCTGCAGGCTCATCGGTAGGGGATGTACCTTAAAAGAGAAGACACGAAGCAGAAGTGCTCCGGATGTCGTCACCCCGTCCATGGGTGGATCGACAAACTATAACAAGTTAGCGAAAAGATGGGAAAACGAAGACCACGGGTCAAAATGAAGTTGCTAAGGTGTCTCTGAAAAACTCTAAACAATGGGATCTCACAGATAGTATCAGTGGTCTTGCAAAATTGCAACACAAGCTACAACAGACAATGCGACAAGAAGATACAAAGATTGGAAGTGGCTGTGGAGGTACCAGGAGGTCTCGTCTGAAGCTTCCCTACTCGAGCTAAAATTGTATTAGGGGGTCTTCTATGTTAACTGAGCAGAGAAGAATGAGCATTATCAGTTGGTAGATGTAGTAAACACACTAAAGCAGGAGCTGGACGAAGCGTTGTAGGAGTCAACGATGAAACAGTAGGACGCTAAGCGTCACTCAGAGGGAGGTGAACCGCGAAGCTACGGCAGCGCATCGTGCCGTACCAACGAGTGACTCGGGACGAGTCATGATGATTGTGTTGGGGGACTATTGGGTAGCAGATGCCCCGCTCAATGGGTATGGTGCGCGAAGCCCGCAATTTTGGGTAAGAGCAGGGTAAAGACTCCACGAGATGCGTGGAGCACGAGTTGTAATAAGTCAAAGTCAAAAGGGTAGTCCGCCCAAAAAATAATGTAAAGAAATGTAAGCTAAGTTGGCCCGCCCGCGGATCGCGGGCCATAGAAAGGTATAAATAAAGCAAGGCTCCATGGGTAGAGTAGTTAAGTCTTGGTATGATTTTGGGAATCTGAAATGCAATGGGTGTTTGAGAAGAAGCATTCTGGGAGCGTCTGTAAGTCTGAGTCAGGGGTTTGGGTAAGGGATAGAGGCTCTGTAGCTGTGTGTGCAGAGGCCTGGAAGAGTCCACGGCTCTATGCGTGAACCCCTATAGCTGAGTGTGCAGAGCAGATCTGGTTCTATTGGGGAAGAAAGGAAATAAAGATAAGTTACTTTGATATAATTCTGTGTTAATCTGAAGTTTCGTAGATTTAACTTTGTGAAAGATTGATATTAATGTTTTATCTATGTGCATCTGCTTACATTTTGAATGCATGTAAATATGTGGTTAATCTAAGTATGCGAACTGAGTAAGGCTAATAAATGTTTGCTTAAAGACCTTTCTGAAGTAATAGGTCATCAGTTAAAGTAAATCTGTAAACTGCGCGCTATTAACTGGTAAAGAGTGTTTTGGGTTTGGATCTACGTGAAACAGACCAGCGTGACACCGTGAACCATTCACGAACACTCTAAATCACATCTAGACACCCCAAGGGTGCGGAAACACGGTTCCAACACCCTCCCCTGCTACCTCGAGTGAGACCTCAGTCCGCGCTCCGTGGACTGTTGCCGAAAGGGCCGGTAGCTGCGACATTTGCTTGGCTAATTAATTCTTCCAAACCTGGGTCAGGCCGATGTAAGCCAACAGTTATTAAACATGAAGTCCAACCATAGGAACCTGAGAAGATAGAGTTTTACCTTAAGGAGGAAGAATTAGACTCATGGCAGAGGAGGAATCAGAAGATGAAGAGCCACAAACTTTGGGTGTGAGAAGATTGGTTCGAGAAAGAAGGCTACCGGAAAGGTATAGTCCATTTGCTTTCTGTTCAAATTGTGCTTTATCTGTTACTGATGATGATCCCAGAACTGTGAAAGAAGCAGTAGATTTAGAGGATGGAAAACTCTGGAAAGAGGCCATGGTTGATGAAATGGCATATTTGCACAAAAATGAGGTTTGGGATCTGGTGGAGTTGCCAGCTAGAAGGAAACCCATTGGCAGCTAATGGGTGTTCAAGAAGAAGACAAATGCAGAAGGAAAGGTGGAGAAATACAAAGCTCAATAGGTAGAAAAAGGTTATTCCCATGTGTCAGGAATTGATTTTGGTGATATTTTTTCTCTTGTTGCCAAGGTAGATTCTATTAGATTACTTTTATCTGTTGTTGCTGCTTTTGATTTTGAGGTAGAACAGATGGATGTGAAGACAACATTTATTCATGAGGATCTGGAAGAGGAGATCTACATGAAGCAATCTGAAGGTTTTGCAGTGAAGGGTGAGAAAGAAATGGTATGCAAGTTAAAGAAGTCTCTATATGGGTTAAAACAGTCACCAAGGATGTGGTATCAGAAATTTGATACATTTATACGGGGACTCGGCTTCACCAGAAGTAAAGAAGATCACTGTGTGTATTTTAAATTAATTTGTGACCGTGTTATTTATCTGGTCTTGTATGTGGATGATATGTTGCTGGTTGGAAATGACAAAGAAATTATCCAGGATTTGAAGACCCAATTGTCCTCCAAATTCGACATGAAAGATCTTGGTGCTGCAAACTATATTTTGGGCATGGAAATTAAAAGAGATCGGGCAAAGAGGAAGCTCTAGTTAAACCATAGGAAGTAAGTTGAGACAATACTACAGAGGTTTAATATGCAGGATAGTAAACCATTGAAGGTTCCTATTCCTTTAGGTGTGAAGTTATCTGTTGAACAGTGTCCCAAGACACAAGAAGAGGAAGAGGACATGTCTCGTGTTCCATGTGCAAGTGCAGTCGGTAGCTTGATGTATGAAATGGTCTGTACTAGACTAGACATTGCACATGCAGTGGGAGTATTGAGCAGGTTTATGTCAAAACCAGGGAAGGAGCACTACACAACAGTGAAGTGGGTTTTCAAGTATTTGCATGGCACTAGTGATTATGGTTTGTGCTACCAGGGAAGACCAGGATTGGATAGAGTGTTGGATATTCGTGGCTTTGTTGATGCAGACTCGGCCAGAGATCTAGAACAGAGAAGATTTACAAGTGGGTATGTGTTTAACCTATTTGGAGGTGCAGTCAGTTAGATGAGTAAGAAACAATCTGTAGTGGAACTATCAACTACAGAGGCAGAATACATGGTAGCCACTCATGCAAGCAAGGAAGCAGTTTGGTTGCATAGATTATGTTCAAGCATGGGGTTAGTACAGGGAGCTATACGGATAGACTATGATAGCCAAAGTGCAATTTTCTTGGCAAAGAACCCTGCATATCATTCAAAGACAAAGCACATTGATGTTCAATATCACTTTGTGAGGGATATGATAGAAGAAAAAAAGGTGTTGCTGGTAAAGGTGAACACTTTGAAGAATACTGCAGATGCATTGACAAAATCTGTGAGCTTTGAGAAGTTCTCTTGGTGTAGAGAAACAATGGGTGTTGCAGGGCTAGATAAATGACTAAGCTCTCTTGTGGCCCCCTGTGGAAAGAAAACAACAAGTGTGAGAATGTTGGGTTGTGTTATTCTTTCCATGACTAGCCCACGTAGTGAACGGGGGGGTTAGAGGGGAGGCGGAGTTCCCCCTTTGTTGTGTCGATTGTGTAGCAGGGGGAGTCACAGGGGGTTTGAGGGGTGCAGGTAACCCAAAATTTTTGTTTTGGACCCTATGTTAGGTTGGGCGGACCTACCTATGGTTTTGTGCATGATTTTCGCACATGGATTTTGACGCGATGGTTTTCAATCCATGGTTTTGGACGCGATGGTTTCGGTCCATGGCATTGGATGCTTCAGCATGTATAAATATGTATTGTAACATTGAAAAGAACATAATTAAAAATCAAGATGGTAGTCCCGGTTTTGGGATCCAGGGAAAAATCTCTGCGTATATGTGTTTTATGTGTTATGCTCTCGCATTGTTTATGTTATGTGTTTTAGAATTTGTATGCAGGTAATTTCTGTATGGGGTTAAAACCTACAGGTTTTCACCTAGGGATCTTTATTTTTTATTATATATTTTTTTGTTTTATCCCAATCTACCTCAGAGAGGTTTCCAACCCTAGAGTTGGCCTCATATGCCTCATAGACGTTTTCATCCAAGCCTTTTTTTTTTCCTAGGCATGTTGTGGACTGGAAGCTATGAAACTCCCAATCACATTTAATTCTTTATTTATTGAACTGATAAATTCTTCCTTGGACATAGGTCTTCTATGTAGCTTCAACCTATAACCATTTACAAGTAAGGGAATGCCTTCCTCATCAATTGTTTCGATCTGGACATGTCCATTTTCATGACAATTTTCTACTAGGTATGGACCCAACCATCTTGTCATTAGCTTCCCTTTGAAATATTGAAACCTAGAATCATATAACAGGCCCCAATCTCCTTCTTGAAAAGTTGTTTCCTTGATATTCTTTTCATGTCAGACCTTCCTTTCCAGTTGTATGACTTTAGTGTGTAGCAGAGCTTGCATTCTGAACTCATATTGCCATTGAGTTGGAGTAGCCTTTCTTGTTGCGTTGTAGTGAAGTCTAAGTCCAACTGAGCTTTCATTCTCAAAGTGTTATATTCAAACTCAATAGAAAGCAAATCCTTATTCCCACAAACCAAGTCATATGGATTGAACTCATTTGTGGTTTTCCAAGTGGTGTTGTAGGTCCAAGTGGACTCTACTAGTCTCTTTGGCCAATATTTCTTATTGTTGCTAACAAACTTGGTGAGGATGCTCATTGTATGAACTCTACTTGCCCATTTACTTGAGGGTGATAGGCAGTTTATGTCTTGTGCTTAATATGGTGTTGCCTCATGAGATCTTCAATCATATTTGATGTGAATTGTGCTCCTTGATTGACAACTGCCTCCCTTGGATACCCAAACTTGTAGAAGATGTTTTCTCTTAAAAACTTGGCCACTTTCTGCTTAGTTATTGCTTTGATTTCCTTTGTCTCAGCCCATTTTTTTAAGTAATCAGAGCACACAATGATGTACCTCTTCTATCTTGATGGTGGATCGATTGGCCCAGTGAAATCCATGGCCCACTTTTCAAATGGATCTAAGGCCACTTGAGGTTGTAGGGGAATTTCATCCCTAGGTGTGGGTATTATCAAAAAGTAAAGGTCTCATACATCATAAAAAAGTTCAAAATTACAATGTCAAGCTTCAAGCTCAATAGCTACACCTAATTAGCTCACTTTGTCAAGAATCAGTGCACACAATGATGTACCTCTTTTGTTTTTATGGTGAATCAATTGGCCCAATGAAATCCATGCCCCACTTCTCAAATGGATCTAAGGCCACTTGATGTTGTAGCGTAATTTCATTCCCTAGGTGTGTTTTTTCCCATCCTTTGGCACTGATCACATCTAGTGGTGCATCTCCTTCCATCTTGATGTAAAGCGGGACAATAGTAACCAGCCTGTAAAACTTTAAAGGCCATCCTTTTAGCAGCAAAATGACCCCAACAAGGCCCATCATGACATGATGAGAGGATGTCAAAGACCTCCTCTTCTCTTAAACATCTCCTCAAGATCTAATTTGATCCCAATCTGGAAAGAATGACCCCAATCCAAGTGAAAGGAAAGATTTTTCTTACAATCTTGTTTTTCTCTCTGGATGATAGATTAGGAGGGAACCTCCCAACAACCAAGTAGTTGGCTATGTCAGAAAACCAAGGAGAAATAACTGAGATGGAAAAGAGGTGTTCATATGGAAGTTGATCATCCACCATCTCCTCATTACCTGTAGGCAAGGTTAACCTGGACAAAAAATCTGCAACCACATTTTCTTTCCCTGGTTTGTCAATAATAGTCAAATCAAATTGTTGTAACAATAAAAACCATCTAATTATCCTGGAATTGAAATCAGGCTTATTCATCAAATATTTAATGGTTGCATGATCAGTATGAACAAAAGTTTGATACCCAGTGATATAGTGCCTAAATTTGTTTAAAGAATGTAGTACAACTAAGAGTTATTTTTCAGTGACAGTGTAATTCAACTCATCTTTAGACAAATTCTTACTAGTGAAATATATAGCATAAGGAACTTATCTTCTACTTGTCCTAAGGATCCTCCCCACAACTTTATCTGATGCATAAGTATGGATATGGAAATGTAATGCCCAGTTGGGACCCCTTAGGATAGGTGCAGTGGTCAATTTTTCTTTCAACACTTCAATGGCCTCTTAATAATTGTTTGTCCAGGAAAAATCCAAATCCTTGGACAATAATCCAAACAAAGGTGAAGCCACTTTACTAAAGGCTTTTATGAATCTCCTATATTACCCAGCTAGTCCTAAGAAACTCTTGACATCTCTTTTATCTTGAGGGGTAGGGACCCTTTTGATTATGGCATTTTTTTTTGGGTCAACCTGTATCCCTGCCTTGGATATGGAATGGCCAAGGACAATCACTGCATTCATCAAGAATTCACATTTCTTAGGTATCAGAGAGAGATTCATTTTGATACATTTCTTCAGTACCTTTCACAGATTGGAGAGAGATTCATGCAAGTCACATCCATAAGGAGTGAAATCACCCATGTATATTTTGACAGAGTCATGAAAAAGTTCAGCAAAAATACTTAAAACTGCCCTCTGGAAAGTAGCAGGGCCATTGTACAAACCA
Organism: Pinus tabuliformis; assembly: GCA_031772625.1. Taxonomy (NCBI): domain Eukaryota; kingdom Viridiplantae; phylum Streptophyta; class Pinopsida; order Pinales; family Pinaceae; genus Pinus; species Pinus tabuliformis. The sequence continues at coordinate 273,851,356 of CM062817.1, read as the reverse complement.
AATGGAAGAACTCTACAAGAAAAGGTACCCCAAGGACATGTAAATATGGTGTTATCTCGGTCTTCAGGGTTGATCTAGATTTGGTTGTATCCACTAAATCCATCTAGGAAGGAGAAGAATTTTTTCCCTGCAAGGCCATCTATGACTTGATCAATGAAGGGTAGAGTAAAATGGTCCTTATTTTTGGCCTTGTTAAGTTCTCAGTAATCAACACATATTATCCACTTCCCATTCTTCTTAGGAACTAAAACAAGAGGTGACACCCAGACACTATCTGAAATGGGGTATATGAACCCTGCATCTAGTTTATTTTGTCGTTGTTCTTTCACAATGTACTTAAGAGGTGGGTTCATCCTTCTCTGGGGTTGGTGCACAGACTTTCATCCCTCCTTGATCTAAATATGATGAGTACAAACTGAGGGATTCACACCTTTAATTTCCTTATAATATCAAGAAAACGCATCTAGGTTTTGCCTCAACACATTGCACAACTATTCTTCCTGTTTGGTCGAAAGAGAAGGGTTGATCTTTAAGGTTGTCGATGGGCAAAAATCTACAATCTTGACATGTTCTGGACTTGAGTCAATAAGGCATAAGTCAGTCCAAGGACTACTCCCAGATTCTTTCATCAACTAGTTAATTGGTATGGGAGTGGGAGGTTGGTTCTGAAGGATATGGTCAATGAGGTCATCTTCATCAAGTTTCCCCCCTCCTGTAATAGTATCTAGAGTGCAAATTGGGTAGGGGGTGGTGTGATACAATTCATATTCTTCCTCCTCTTCTAACCACAAGTGTAAGTCATGCTCAATAGAAGGTTGAGCAGGAGGATACAATACCATTTGTTTTGATAAATGTCCATTCTTAATGGTCATGTTCCCAACCCTACAACTAATGTAGGCATCAACAGTGGCCAACCATGGTCTTCCTAAGATGAGAGGATAGCCATTAAACTTGGTTTTGGGATGGAGAACTAGGAAATTAGTAGGATACTCCCAAGAGTCAATGGAGACCATAACATATTCAACAAATCCCTTAGGAGTTACTATGGATCTGTCTACAAGTTGCAGCACTGTGGTGGTCTTCCTGAATGCCCCTTAGACATTTAGCTTTAGCATTGTTTCCTCAGTCATCACATTGATTGCAGTCCTAAGATCAATCAGGGTACTAGGGACTATAAGTCCATCAATGTGCACATCTACTACTGGGCTTCTATGGTCTAGATATTTCGGGAAGATCACCCTCCCAAGCATCAAATCAGATTGTTTCCCAACAACATTTATGGTGGGGGTGTCTCTTTTCCTTCTCTTGGGATTTTTGAAACATTTTTCCTTGATGAGATTATTATAGATGGTAACATCTTTAATGTCCAAGAGAAGTTTCATCTTAACACACAAGTTATTCAATTCTCCTAGAAGTTCAACCTCTTCTAGGGTGTGCTAGCTAGGGTGCATCAACCTCTTAGGAAAAGGAGGTGGATTCACTCGAGGAACACTCTCTTCCTTATATTATTCAAACTCTTCAGGTGGACAAGGTGGGTGATTATCTTGGATCACTCTCCTAGACTGAGTGTTGATATCCTGGATTTCCACATCATAAGCAGGATAGGATGTCTCTCCACTGTAGACTTGTTGTGTGTGCTTGTTGTTCAGGTTTAGATTTCTTCGAGAAGGAATTTGAGGTTGCTTAGGTGGATTAGGAGGAGTGAGATATGGTTGAGGTTGAGGTGGAGGTAGTAAATAAGGAGTCTAGTTGACTTGAGGCCTCCACCCTTGTGATGGGTTTCCCGATTGAGAAGATTGGGGTGGATATGGTTGAAAAGGATGGTTGATAGGTTGAGGAGGATATGGAGGAGCATAAGGCTAAGAAGGAGGTGTGGACTAGGATGGATGAATGGGAGAGTACCAAGGTTGCAAATATGCATTCTAATTTGGATTGTAATAAGAGTAGTGTGCACCTTGCATGCCTTGTTGATATGGCCGAGGTCCTTGATGCCTTCTTTGATTAATGAAGCCAAATGCCCCTTGGTATATAGCTTTTAGTCTTGCAAAAGAAGGGTATTTTTTTGTTGCATGATTTTCTTCATAAACTAGGAAAACCTCTATGAAATTCAATAGGCATTCATTCCTAGGATGTCTTTTGGTACATCTAGGGCATAAAATATATAGTGCCCTTTTTTCTTCCTCCTACTTTCTTTTGATTTGCATGGTATCCATTTGCAATGTGAAGGTATGCAACATTTCACTCTTGGAATCACGCATGTTTCATATCTCATTCTTGATGGATGTTGTGGAGGGAGAGGAACTGACCAAGCCATGACTAGCCCTACCCTTCTTCCTGACAACCCTAGAGTGATTCTTGAATAGAATTTTGATGTCATCATAGGATAACTGATAGATAGCTCCTCCAGAAATCATGTTGAGGATTTCCAACATATCCTCCTTTATCCTTGATGAGCCTCGGTATTGCAACAAGAATGTTGCAACTCCCAAGGTTACCGACTTTAATTATCATCTTGGGGTTCATACAAACTTAAGAGGTATCAGAACTATATGTGCGGCACACAATGTGTCCTTCCTTTGCTATCACGATGTAATGGAGTACATGTACTACAGTCAAATCGTAAACTAATTGTAGAAAATGAAATGTTCGAAATGGAACCTTAACCTATTGCAAGAAACAAAGTACAAGGAAAGAGACTGAAATCAAATTCTAAAACACACCATTTTCTAACTAACTACTAAGAGGATTTTCTTCAAAAGAATGCTAAGTTAACATGTATGAAATCTTACTATCCTAAGCATATAGATTCAAACCATCAAACCTTCTACTATTGTGCATGTAAATGAATAAAATAAATCTGTTTTTATTTTTGTCTTTTTTCATTTGAGAGGGTGAAAGCTAATCTCTTTTGGTGATGTGGCAGGTGACTTGGAGATGATGGTGAATGGTCATAAGGCTTGGGAGACAAGTAGGGACCCTTTGTACTCCTGAAACACCTACACTGCATCAAACATTGACATTCACCCAAAAATCATGCAAAAAAGTATTTTGATTATCTAAAGGAAAGATAATTCCATGAGCTAGCTGTCTACTTCATGCATGAGGAAAACTTTTTATAATGATAAAAAACATTGATGAGATCTAATGTAAGACTGAAGATAGAATAAATGGAAATCAAATCCTATCGTTGAAAACTAGCAAAATGCTGACCTAAGTGTGGATCAAGAGGGTTAAAATGGTATTGATGGCATGGAGGTCAAGTAGAAGCCTAATCCTAGCTTCAATGATGATTTTTCTCAATTGGGGCTCAAGACAGGATTTCCTACAGGATGCTACAGTGATTTCCTACAGGATGTACAGATTTATGATAATTCATCGAATGACCAAGAAAATTGAATCGAAATTGGATGGGACAAATTTTTTTATTAACTAGGATGTATTAGGCTCCTATTCCAAGTGGAATCACTCAAAAATGCCTCTGTTAACCCATGCTAAAAAATAGAAAAACATTACTAGTCGAAAATCTAGAAATTTGAGAACTAGTGAGCTAGTAAATCTAAAAGATGCATAACCTAATCAAGTGAAAATGCAATGGGGTAATTTTAAAGTTATGAACTAGAATATTTTTTTTGATCTAATGCAATTTGAATCAACTCGATTGAACCTTGTTAGCATGCTCTAAAAAGAAGCATAAATTTATTGTTCTATGCCACAAAGGAGTTCCAGAAATCTAGATTTGGGAATAAGAAGACTAATCCAAGAAGCTCAATGATTACTATGAACTTCAAAAGATTTTCCAAGGATAAAATAATGCTTGTGATCCTGAAAAAGAACTTACATCAACCATTTAACTCGATCCTACAACAAGAAATCATTAATTAAATGCATAAATATAAAGAAATAAAAACTAGAAATGCATGTGAATAAGCAGTGAAAAGAAGGAAAGAAAATGATGCAAAAAGGTCTTTGAGGTTCCTGGGATGGCCAAGCCCAAGGAAACTTAGAGACCTATCGAGGAGAACAAGATTTAGAAGTTAAACATGACACCAATCTTCATTATTCCATCAATACGATTACATCCTTGCAAGAAAATACAATGGAGCTGCAGAAATGCGAGTTCCCTCCACAAGAACACTAATGAAAATCTATATCTAGAGGCAAATTCGACATGGTACTTATACAAAATGATTAGGAATCATTCCCCGTGAATGGAGGAAGCTTTCCCCACCAAAATCCCTTTATTCGTGGATCTGGTCCCTTGATTAGTGGAACACATTCCTAGATTTTCTCAATCAATGGGGTTCCACAATCTGTGCCATAATTCCATAATATCTTGTTGATTTATTATTTATTATTGATCCTCCTGTAGTAGGGAACAAGTCCCTGAATTATCTCCACCTCCAAATCTTCATAATCTTCCTAATATTCTCATAATATTCCACAAAAATAAATAATATTACGCACAAATATCCAATTATTCATAAACCTTCCTAATGAATATATTAAAGTTAAAAATAAATTATCTAATGTAGAAAGAGAGGTTTAATGTGCTTAAGGATGGTAATAGGCCTTAGTTTATGTTTTAAGTTAGAGGCATGGGCCTTAATTTATGTCTAATTTAGAGGCCTGTCAATCCCTCAGAGAAGAAATAGCTTGAGTGACTCAGGATCAAGGGTACAGTTGGCCCTCCTATAACTGAGTTGAAATCTCTCCTCATAGTCTTCTAGGGATTCATCAGGTCCAAGATTCATCCTAAAGATTTATTCCTTGGTTTCTTTAGACATACAGTAGTCCCTATACTTGTTCTTGAAGGAATGTTACATTTGGGCCCAGGTAGTGATGCTACCCTCAGGCAGATCCATAAACTAGGGCAATGTTGCATCTTTAAGGGTAGAGTGTAATAACTTCAGCTTTTTTTCATCAAAGGCATACTCATAGGTCCTATAAACAACAAAAAATTCAAACATGAAGGTGTCAGGATCCTCAGTGGTTAAGACATGGATGTTTGGAAGGGAAATGGGGATTATGCTCTTCTTTATAGCCTCTCCATTGGTCTCTCTAACAGGGAAAACCCCAGTGTCCCTGTTTTTAGCCATAGTTTGGGCAAGTGAAGTGGATTCTTATTCTTCCCAAATAAGTTCTTCAAAACTCTCAGGTTTCTCACCTAGATGATCTCTAACTCCCCTGCAGTCAGAGAGGGAAGCTCACAATCACCGAAGAAGAGTGAAGGTTGATTGTTTGAGGGCGTGGGGGTTTTGGGTAAGAATTTTCCTTTATTGTCCCTACTCCTAAGAGGAATGAAATATATATATATATATATATATATATATATATATATATATATATATATATATATATATATATATATATATATATATATATATATATATATATATATATATATATATATATATACCTTTTCAAAAACTGTATGCAAAATAGAAAACAATGCTCAAGCATAAACAACATCTACTTAGACACCTCCCCAGAAACGATGCCAAAACGTAGTGAGCAGTGGTATTGCACCAAGAATGTTGCAACTCCCAAGGGCTCCTCAACTCAAATTATTAACCCGGGGTTCGTACAAACTTAGAGGTGACAATGTTATATGCACATCAGATTGAATTCCACTCATGCCGCCCATAGTCATGACATTTGATCGAAGTGCTCAGAGATCATTCCTCCTACTGAACTACAATGAAAGTTTACTGCAAAAACTAATCCTAGATATGAAAGTGGAAATTTAATTTGCACAACTTGTAGATGTTAATTAATAAATTCATGGAAGGAGAAGGGCTAATCTATTTGCAGAAAGAAAGTTATTTTATCTTGCAAATTTCATCAAATTGCCAAATCTGGTTGTAGAAAGGAAGCTACTTTATCTTGCATAATTCATAAAAATACCAACATAAGCATACTTGAAAATCAAAAGCATACTTGCATCATACTTGTGATAAAAAAATTAATTATACTATGTTTTGCAGTGAGGAAGAGGAATGGTTGGAGTGGCCTAGGAGCTTCCCCTGATCATAAAATCATAAAGGGGGGTCATTATTCATCTTGAATGAGCTAAATTTTAAGTGGTGACAAAAATTAGCAAAGAAAAGTGGTGCTACAGGCTTGCTACAGGTGGCTGCTACAAGAGGTCCTATATTGCTACAACAAGGCCTGTAATGCTACATGAGGGGTTCCGAGAGGCTTTTGAGGGTGAAAATGATGTCTTGAGGGTATTGAGAGGTGGATGTAGGTTGAAGAAAATGAAGGGAGGTTGGTTTTATCCCCCTAGTCAAGCTCAACACCTCTTAGAGGTTTGTCTTGCACTAGGATGAATGCTCACGATGTCCTAAGTTTACTAGGAAAAGTGACTAATGGAAACAAAGGTTTGGGACAAAATTGAGGGTGGAAAGAGAAGATGGAGGAGTCAAATATGGAAGTGTAAAAATTTCCCTTCCCTACAGATCAACACAACTCGACATTCAATCACATGCATACATCCATTGATCATTAAAAAAATGATGGAAAAGATGAGTTGAATTTAGATAACATCTATTTTATAGCATAACACTAATCTAATCACTAAATTGACTTCTAAGCTACATAAATCAAATGTAAAATAGAACATCTACCATTCACCTATTTCCAAGAAATCATAAACACAATATTTTTAGATTGAGGTTGTGAATCCTTCCACTCATTCTCCCAAAAGAGAGGTGATGTAGAAGCTTGCAACCACAGGTTTTTTATATCTTAATCTCTACTAAAATGAAAGAAAATATGAACTTCATGGAATCAAGGACAAACAAAATTACAAAAAGAGGGACCGAATCCTATGGGTTGGACCCAAACCCAAGGGTATTATCCCTCTGAAACTAACTCAAATGTAGCTTAAAATCCAACTCCTCATTATCAGAAAGTAAAGGTCTCATACATCATATAAAAGTTCAAAATGACAATGTCAAGCTTCAAGCTCAATAGCCACACCTAGCTGAATAAAAACTTCAAATCCTAATGATATTTTATTCTTGTTTATTTATACAAAAGGGCAATTGATAGAAGCTCCCTTGAAAATAGGATTGATTCCCTCGTTGATCTCAGAAATAGTGGACCTTTTCCCTCTTGAGCTTCACTTGGACTAGGAGTCACTCGACTGCCAACGAATTCGAACTGGTGAGAGAGGATGTTGTGATCCCATGCCAATTTAGGGATTTAAGGAGGTGGATAAACCCCTTATATTCTCTTCTAGTTGTCTCCATTAATCCCCTGCATAATAATGACCTTAAAAATGCTTCTTTTTGCTGCAATTAAACCACATTAGGCCACATACTATGACAAAAACCTTTTACTCCTCTTACTAAGGATAACATAACAAAAAATGTGAATTAAAGTGAGAGAAAGATAGTTTTAAGGATGGAGGATGACATGACGATCTTCAAAATATACCTATTGATGGGACTCATCAATCAATGGATATCAAACTTGTGTCCACATTGATCATGCAACCATTAAGTATTTAGTGAATAAACCTAATGTCAATACTATGATAATGAGATGGTTTTTATTATTACAGCAGTTTGATTTGACTATTATTGAAAAACTAGGGAAAGAAAATGTGGTTTTATATTTTTTGTTAAGACTGACCTTGCCTTCAGGAAATGAGGAGATGGTAAATAACCAGCTCCCAGATGAACACCTCTTTTCCATCTCGGTGCTATCTCCTTGGTTTGTTGATATAGAAAACTACCTGGTTTCTGGGAGCTTCCTTCCTATCCTATCCTCTAAGGAGAAAAGCAATATTATTAGGAATAGTGCCCCATTCACTTGGATTGGGGGAAATATTTTCAAGCTGGGGCCAGATCAGTTTTTGAGAAGATGTGTGAGGGAGGAGGAGATATTTGACATCCTTTTAGAATACCATGATGGACCTTGTGGAGGACATTTTCTACTAAGATAATTACGTTTAAAGTTCTACAAATTGGTTACTACTGGCCTACTCTACATAAACTATGCACGAAGGTACACCACCAACTGTGATCAGTGCCAAAGGATGGGTAAGTCCACACCTAAGGATGAAATTCCATTACACCCTCAAGTGACTCTATATCCATTTAAGAAATGGGGCATGGACTGCATTGGGCCCATTTAACTCCCATCAGAACATAAGAAGTGTTACACAGTAATTTGTCACTGTCTCCCTGTCAGTCTCCCTACTGTGTCATGAGTTCAAAATAATTATGCTCATGCTCTCTAATGCTGCCAAATGACCCACTTTGCCAAAGTTTTTCCCATCATCGCGACTGTTATTAAAATAACCGCGCTGACTGGTGCCTAATAATACAATGAATGCGCTGCCAGCGCGGAAGCACACGTGTTTCCCGCGCTGGTCGAATTTCATGAACCAGCGCATCTTCTATTCATGTTGAGTCACGCTGACATAACTTTTCCTGTTATTCAGATGCGATGTCAGTGCTCCAGTCCAGTTATACACTCGCGCTGATCCTGTTTGGGCGAGTTTGTTCTAACAGCCGGCCTTCTAGATGACTCCAGACCCGGTTGTTGGCCTTGCAAATGTCGCCCTCCCTTCTCTGGCATGTCTGTTTCGTCATTTGAGCCACCTTCCTTGGAGATAAGCTCATCCTCCCACCATTCATGGAGACTCCTTCTCCTATTTATGCCTCTACCATTGCCGTGAGCAACTAGTTTTGGACTGTGTGGAATTGTTAGTGCTTAGACTGCTGCTGCTAGTGTGTGATTTGATAGGTAGTTGGTGTGACAAGTGTGGGATTGCTAAAGAGCTCAAGGAAGGTTGTGAAGTGTTGTTTGGGTGAGAGAGAGTTTTTTCTTGGGAGATCTACCTCTAAAGGTGAATGCTTAAGAGACTTTCTTGCTGGACCCTCTTGAGAAGGATTCAACGTCAGAACTTTGGTTGTACTCTTCTCTGTTATTGATTAATAATAGATGATTACTATTATGGTTCCATTCTCATTTGTCTTTGTAATGGTTAATGTGAATTACGTCCTTTCTGACTGATGTATAATTGCATTTATTAGATTTCACGCTTGTGTTTGTGTTTCTCTTCGTGTGTGCAGGTATCTATTCACGGGGATCGTGGAGGATCGTGACCAGCCAAAGCGAAGGAGCGAAGAATGACATCTCTTCATCAAACAATAGCGTTGGAATCCAAGTAGGTGTTCATTGCCTATCTTTTATTTGCAATTAGGAACTTGCATAGTAGCATTGACTGATTGTTGCTAGACCCATTCCGGGCTAGTAGGGATCGCCTCTATCCGTAGAGGGGATTTACCTCTCCAACAATTTTCACGGCAATGGTAGAGGCATAAATAGGAGAAGGAGTCTCCATGAATGGTGGGATGATGAGCTTATCTCCAAGGAAGGTGGCTCAAATGACGAAACAGACATGCCAGAGAAGGGATGGCGACATTTGCAAGGCCAACAACCGGGTCTGGAGTCATCTGGAAGGCCGGTTGTTAGAACAAACTCGCCCAAACATGATCAGCGTGAGTGTATAACTGGACTGGAGCGCTGACATCGCATCTGAATAACAGGAAAAGTTATGTTAGCGCGACTCAACATGAATAGAAGATGCGCTGGTTCATGAAATTCGACCAGCGCGGGAAACACATGTGGTTCCGCGCTGGCAGCGCATTCATTGTATTGTGAGGCGCCAATCAGCGCGGTTATTTTAATAACAGTCGCGTGATGGGAAAAACTTTGGCAAAGTGGGTCATTTGGCAGCATTAGAGAGCATGAGCATAATTATTTTGAACTCATGACACAGTAGGGAGACTGACAGGCAGACAGTGACAAATTACTGTGTAACAAGAAGTATATCATTGTGTGCATTGATTATTTGACTAAATGGGTTGAAACAAAGGTAGTTAAGGCAACAACTAAGAAAAAGGTGGTTGATTCTTTTAGGGAGAACATCTTTTAAGAGTTTGGCTTTCCAAGAGAGTTGGTTATTGATCAAGGGATGGAATTCACCTCAAATATGATCGAAGACCTCATGAAGCAACACCACATCAAGCATAGAACATCCATTATCTATCACCCTAAGGGAAATGGGCAAGTAGAGGTCACAAATAGAGCACTGGAGAACATTTTGACCAAGGTTGTTAGTAGCATGATAAAGGATTGTGCAAATGGACTTATAGAAGCCAGTTGGGCCTACAATACCAATTGGAATAACACCACTTAGTTTATCCCATTTGAATTAGTCTATGGAAAGAATGCCCTGCTATCCATTGAATTTGAATACAACACCTCAAGGATGGTAGATCAGTTAGACTTGGACCTCACTACATTACAACAAGAGAGGTTGCCCACGGGGCTTTGGATTGACGGTGAATGGGTGCGTTGTTAAGGAACTCCTTGCGATAGGTCACCGGTTCAAATCCCCCGTGGGTACTTAGGTTAGTCTAATAGATAAAAAAAAAAAAACAACAAGAGAGGTTGCTCCAACTCAATAATTTAGAAAAATTTAGGCTACAAGAACTCTTCCACACTAAGGTAGTCCAACTACAGAGGAATATTTGGGATGAAAAACACATTAGGGAGAAATATTTTCAAGAAGATGACTCAACCCTTCTGTATGACTCAAGGTTCAAGGATTTCAAAGGAAAATTAATGACATGATGGTTGAGCCCTTATCTAGTGGGAAAATGTCATGAGAATGGGTTTATTCAAATCAGAACATTTGATGAGGAAGGTATCCCTTTGCTTGTTAATGGTTAGAGGCTGAAATTGTACAAGAGCCCTCCCTCCAAAGAAAATTTTATTAGTTCAATTAGCAAGGAGTTGAATGTGTTTGGGAGGCTCACAACCCTCAGTCCACCAAGCTTCTAAAAAGAAAAATAAATAAAAATAAAAGGGGCCTATATGAAAACCTCCATGAGGCATATAAGGTAAACTCTAGGGTTGAAAACCTCTATGAAGCAACCCAAGAGAAAAAAAGAAAAGAAAAGAACAAAAAAAAGAGAGAAAAAAAATAAGATGAAAATATCCCCAGGTGAAAACCTCCTCTGAGGCACCTAGGGAAGGCATGCAGGTTGAAAACCTCTCTAGAGGTTGTCTATATGTCTAAAGAAAAAAAGAGATAAAAAAATAAATAAAATACAAAGAGGATTCCTTACACAAACACTGCTAACATTTTTATTTTGCAAGATTCTAGGCAGTCAACGAAGCAACAGTTGAAGGCACATAGTCCACAACCCCTTCCTCCATTCCCCTAGACCAACCATTGCATTTTTCATCATCATCTATCCACCATCCTACCTCTCTCCATCCCTTAGCAATAAATTGCACCCACTTTTTCCTTAACCCTGCAATGCTACAAGATTGTCTTGAATTGCTACAATATTGTCCTAAACTGCTACAGGAGCAACCATAAATGCTACACTTGGAATAAGAGGCCAAAACGTTATATTTTTCCTTGAGAAATGTTGAGAGAGGTCCACCCAAATTACCCCACTTCTCATCCACTCCATTTATCCAATTTCATCCTTAAGATTCAACCTTTGACCATATGAAAAACACAACAAGAGGACTTTGTGTTCACCTTTTTCTTTTGTCACAAACTTTCACCACCTTCTAAAGATTTTATTCCTATCCCTGGACCCACTATGACTTATCTAAATGTAGCATGAGGTTTTAAGAAGGAATTGGGTGACTATTACAGGAAGAAGATCAGTCCTAAGGTAGCCTGCACAGATCCAATAAGACCATAGAACAAGGATTTTTGAAGCTCCAGAACGAAGATTTAGCTACCCCGAGGAATCAAGAGGCCATTATTTAGGTCTAGAGAATCCACACCATTCCTAAGGAGTAGTTGTAAGGTCATTTATCCATTCCAACAACAAAAAAATGCTAGAAAGAGACCTATATAGAAGAAATGCTTGATCAATCAACTACATCATCATGTTGTGAATGCCTGTGCATAAGAAAAACAAAAGAAGTCACACCTCAAGAGGATAGTTGATCGATCATCAGCTCAGCAACATGCATGCACCTCCAACATAATGGTAAAAAATTGTGTTTAATGAATAAGAATCAAGTTTTTATGGACTGAAGGTGGCCAATAAACTTTTCCACCTTCGATTAGTAAACTTCATATTACTCAACCACCCATGCAACATGGAAAATACAAAAGAGGGGGAGTGATAATTATGAGGAGTCGGGACAATGACTAAAAAGGGAAATGCGTGCAAAGGGAAGGTCATCAAAGCGCTCTGATCCCATTACCACAAAAGGGAATAAGAGTACAAAGCTTGATTCCACTTTCACAATTTCTCATTCCCAATAAATGGTTGGAGAGACCCACCAAGGTATCGAAGGACAAGCTAGATGCTACTAGAGTCTACCTAGGGTGCCATTGAACTGCTACAAGCTGAGTATACAAGTGCTACATGAGGTGCTACAAGATTTGATACCACTCATACAATAGCACCTGGATTCTTATAGGAACATAGAGGAGGTGCTACATGGCCGAATTAATGGGAGAAAGGGAGCCCAAACCATTAGTAATTTCACTCAAACTCCCCAAGAATAGAGAGAAGTCATCCTAAAATGGGTAAGTTCCCCCCTTCCTCCTCAATTTCCATACTATTGCATATAAAAAAAATTCTGTTTGCTACAGGAATCTTGTAGCAAACTCTTGTCCAAGTAATTTCCCTTGAAGATTTGTTTCATCACATAATAAGGTGGGACAAGAGAAGAGGATTTTTTTTTACCATAATTAAGGGTATCATCCTTCTCCTTATCTAACACAAAAAGAAAAACATTAGCCACCCACCCTATCTCTACTTCTACACCTGATATTGTTCGAAGGAAAACATTGAAAAATCCCTTTAGATAATTTAAGGTAGGAGTAGTAGGATCCATGAGGGTGGTTTCAATTGAAGAAAAACCACAGACACAAAAATAATTCACCAACATCCTCCTGTTAGGGATATTTTCTGAGACATCAACGGATGGGGTTATTTGAGAAATTAAAGGGGTATAATGATTAGGTAACGCATGAATTTTCCATGGCCCTCAATTCTTAGGGAGAAGACAATGCCACCACTATTATTAGAGTACTTTCCATCCATTTGAATGCAAATATCATCAGCAGAGTAACCACCATACCCTTAGGAGTTTGATGGGGCAAGGAGGATAAGACAATAAATTTCACATAGAAGAAAAACTTATTTCTCCATAAAGGGAAACCTATAGAAGACAAAAATGGATTAAGAAGAGAGAGTCTCCCTTTCATAAATGTCACTTAAATTTCTGAACTTCTTACCTCTTTCATTTGGTGTACAAGTGCTTGAAGAAGCACTTGAATTTCCTCCTTGTGGTGTGCTTGGAGAAGCACTTTCATTTCTCCTCAAGGGTGTCTCTTGCTGCCGTTGTGTTGGTGCTGTTGTTTGGGGATGTATTTCAGCCATCTCCTCATCATCTTCATCATGAGACAAAAAGTTTTTAACATTCATTGTTTTCTCTATGCTTCCATCCCAAGATTCCTCCTCAATGAACTGAACATCTCTACTCACAATAAGCTTCTTGGAGGATGGGTTATAAAACCTATAAGCTTTGGATTCCTCACTGTATCCAATGAAAATACATTTCTCCCCTTTGCTGTCCAACTTCTTCCTTAGTTGATCTGGAATGTGTGCATAAGCCACACATCCAAAAACTTTCATGTGGGTGACTCCTTGCTTTGTCCCACTCCATGCTTCTTCCGGCACTCTGTTCATGACTGCTTTTGTAGGGCATCTATTTAAAATGTACGCTGCATAGTGTACAACTTCAGCTCAATAATCATTTGGCAAATGCTTTGCATTTAACATACTCCTCGCCATATCCATGATTGTCCTATTCTTCCTTTCGACAACTCAATTTTGCTGCGGAGTGTACCTAGTGGTAAACTGCTTATGAATTCCAATTTCTCTACAAAAACGTAGAAATTCTTTGGAGATATACTCACCTCCTCTATCAGTTCTTAGAACTTTGATATGCAGCCCACTTTGGTTTTCTACAAGTGCTTTGGAATTGCAAAATCTTTCAAACACTTCACTTTTGTTCTTCAGGAAATAAACCCAAGTTTTTCTAGTGAAATCATCAACAAATGTTAGCATATAGTGGTTGCTTGCAAGTGATGGAGTTTGCATTGGTCCACATAAATCTGAGTGGACAATTTATAAGGGTGCTTTTGCCCTTATGCTTTTCCCAGATGGAAAACTTTCTTTGTGTTGTTTCCCCAAGATACAACCTTCACAAAGGCTGTCTGATTTCTCTATCAATGGTAATCCTCTTACCATTCCTTTTCTATTCAACAAGTTAAGACCTCCAAAGTTGAGATGTCCAAATCTCAAGTGCCACAACCAATTTTCATCTTTTGGTTCGCTTTGGAAAGCCTCTTGTGTCACTGCTGCTATTTCTTCTCCATTTTTTAAATCTGCTTTCATTTTGAGAGGGAACATCATGTTCCTTGTTATCTTTACTTCAACAATACATCGTTTGCTGGGTGATTTATCCATGATGGTGCATATATCATCCACAAAGAAGACATTTTACCCCTCTTGAATAAGTTGTCCAATACTTAAGAGGTTACATTTCATTCCAGGAACATAATAAACATCTGATATGGTTTTCTTTTCACCTTTCCTTGTTAAGACATTTACTTCTCCTTTTCCCATAACAGAAACTTTACTATCAGTCCCTAGTGTGACTTGTGACTTCACACTCTGATCTAACATAGAAAACAGGGCTATGTTTCCTGTCATATGGTTACTGCAACCGGAGTCTAGAAACCATACATCTTCACTCTTTTCTTCAGTCATATTATAGGCTAAAAACAAATTATCTTGGCTGATATTTTCTCTAGTGAAATTTGCACTAGTTCTATTACTCATATCATGCTGCTTCTTCCTACATTCATTTTCATAATGCCCATATTTTTTACAATAGTGACATTGAACATTGGATTTATCATACCTTTGTCCTTGAGCATGATGTTGTCCACTTTGTTGACTGCTGCCTTGGCCTTGGTTCTGATTTGGATTGCTACCTCTTCCTTGAGCATTTTCTGGACTGTTTCTTCCACCTCTGTTTTGGCTTCTGCCTCTTCCTCTCTTGTTTCCTCTGCCTTGACCTCTTCCTCTTCCAAAGAACATCTGGGTCTTAAAGGCATGCTCTAGAGATGAGTTTTCATTTCTACTCAATCTCTGCTCATGTGTTATTAGTGATGCATGTAGTTCATCAACTGAGAAGTTTGTGAGATCCTTTGTCTCTTCTATGGTGGTGACAATCACATCAAACCTTGAGGGTAGGATCCCCAATAGTTTCTCCACAATCCTCCTTTCTTCAAGAATCTCTCCATGAGACCTTATCTATGTGACCACACCAATCACATGTGTGAAGAATGAGTCGATATTATCTGACTCCTTCATGCAGAGAGTCTCAAAATCTCTCCTCAGAAACTGTAGTTTTGCTGTCTTTACTTTCTCCATGCCTTGATAGGCTATCTTGAGAGTTTTCCATGCTTCTTTGGATCTCTTGGCTGCTGCTATCCTTGGAAACACACTCTCATGCACTGCTTGATACAAAAAGTAGAGGGATTTAGAATCCTTCTTCTTATTGCTCTTCAACAGATCTTTCTCTGCCTGAGTTAAATTATTAAACTCATTTTCATCTATTGGTTCTTCAAAACCATCCTCAACAAATTCCCATAAGCCTTGGGAAGCAAACAAAGCTCTCATAGTTATTGCCCAATAGTCATAGTTTTTTCCATTAAATTGCGGGAGCTGAGTATTACAGATACCTATGCTAGTGCTGGCTCCAGCCATTCTTGCACTCTTAACTATGCTTCAAAATACTTGACTGTGTATTTAAAATAACTGACTGTCCTCAACAGTAACACAAAAACTAACTTGAGAAATACCTTGGATTCTTTCTTGACTGAGTCTTCACTCTGCTGGAGAAGCTGCTACAGCAAGAAATCCTTCCTTCAGCTTCTTTGACACATTCAAAGAGCTTGGACAAGCTCTGATACCATGTTGGGAATTTCTGATATTTCCAGAACAAACAAACAGAGAAAAAATGCTCTGTTTTTAACACAGAGAAACTAAAAAAAATTGTTTGTTGAAGACAAAGTTTTACACTTGCACAAAGAAAAATGTATTCATTAATAAAAACAACTGTTACAAAAAAAAGGGATCTTCCTCTAACAGAGGGATTTCAACATGAACGCTTCAGATGCAGTTCCAAAAAAAAATTCACTGTCTTTCCTGGAAAATTACTTTGTCTCTGCTGTATATATTTACACTGCTGTGTAAAAATTTTCTTCATTCGCGCTGCTGCGTATGTTCCCTTTTGTTTTCTCAACAAAACAAAACAAAAATTACATTCACATTGCTGCGTATATTGCATTTTATTGCATATTCACCAACGGAAATTACATTCACGCTGTTGCGTGCTTCCTTTCGTTTTTCTTCAACAACAAAAAAAAACATGACAATACATTTACCTATGCCATACTCTCGTGAATAAAGAAATAATAAAATTAAAAACGTTTACCTACATTTTACGACCATAGTAAATTTCATTAATTGTTTCACTGACAAAACTGGCGGTCAATGAAAATTCCACTTCATGTCACGTAATAGATAGATCTATGGTGCAGGCCTGTACATCAAACCTTGATTCAATCGGACGGCTGTCAGACGCTATCGCACGGCTCATCTTACCGCACTTTATGCACCGGGGAAAGGTTGTTTTGGAAAACTGATGTGGCCACGTGTCAGCCGCTGTACATGCTCGCTGCCCCCCAGTGAAATACCACTGTTCGGCTAAAGGCAGTGCGGGGAATCGCTTGACGGTTTTGGCGCTGCACAGCAGTTGAAAATAATATTTCAACACTTACCGTGCAGATGAGGTCGTTAGAGATCTATTGGGGAAGTTTGCCTTCGTTCTTTACGACTCCACTTCCGAGGCTCTCTTTACAGTAGTTGTACGCTTTCTTTCTCATCCCTTCCTTTTCTGTGCTTTATTTTGTATTTTCCATTGAAATATTTGACATAAACACTTCTATTGTTCCCATGTCAACCCTGCTTCATTGCACATTTCCTTCAATCCTTCATGCTACATACCTTGCTCAGATAATAAATGAGGGATTCCAATATTTCTCCTTTCGTAGTCGTTTCTAGGGAATCAATTTTCTTGATCCTGCAGTTGAGAGGGGATAAGGGGCGTTTTGAAAAATTATAAGACCCTCCTGCTTGTTTTATTTAGTCCATAGATTTACCATTTTCTAGCCTGGACACGCTCACACTGCAGACTCCCTCCAATCTGGTCTGTGTTTTTGGAGTATCTTCACATTCGTAGATGGCATATGATGATTTCTTGATCCTGCAGTTGACATAGGATAGGGATCCTTTTGAAAAAATATAATACTCTGTTTGTTTGATTTAGTCCATAGATTTACCATTTTACTATCCTGGACACGCTCACACTGCAGACTCCCTTCCATCTGCTCTATTTTCTGGAATACCTTAACATTAGTACATGGCGTGTGATGAGAAGAATTTCACAGAGCACATGGGAAGCTTATGAAGCTTATGAAACCCCCCCTTTGATAAGAATCTTTTAAGAAATTCAAATTACCAGCCCCAAGATAAAGTATTATGACTCTCCAATTAGCTTGTGGCCTAAGGGTAAGGTGGAGAATTTACCAGGCTTCCAGTGAATTCATGGTCTTCAGGTTCCATCCTCACTGGAAATAGTGTGGCAAAAACATTTTGTAGCGTCCATTAACCTGCATTCTGGATCTAGTTCTTTGAAGGCATTGACTTTTACAATGTGGATATTTATGAAATGAAGTGGCAGTTGAAGTTATGTACTCTATTTTTAAATTAGAGAAAGAGTATATATATATATATATATATATATATATATATATATATATATATATATATATATATATAGATATATATATATATATATATATATAGTCACTTGTGGACAATTTACGGGACAAATTGCCAAATTCATGACTTTCTATCTGATCCCAGAGTCCAGATGACAGAAGCTATCCATTGTAAGATCCTATGAAAAATTCTATCCATGGTAAAAGGTCATCTGCATTTGTCATCATAACTAAAACTACCCCTCACTCATCATTGCTGATTCATGTAGCAGAGTTGGCCTTTTCTAAAGAAATGTTGTAATCTAAAGAAATATTTACTTGGTGGTTATCCTTACAACCATTATTAGAATATTGGGTTGACCAATAATGACATTGGGCTTATTCGATTTATTTTACAACAAACTACCCCTCACTGATCATTGCTGATTCATGTAGCAGAGTTAGCCTTTTCTAAAGAAATGTTGTAATCTAAAGAAATATTTACTTTGTGGTTATCCTTACAGCCATTATTAGAATATTGGGTTGACCAATAATGACTGTAATGACATTGGGCTTATCCGATTTATTTTACAACTTTGATGTAGGAAAATAAGACTATCATTTACTTGAAACAGAATAGTGATTTAAATTGGATCCCAATCTTTCAGCCCGACTTTCTGTTTTAATGGATTGCTCTAAATTCTTGAGATCTGGTCTTGAGTCTTGGAAATAATTTTCAACTTGCTTTTCTAATAGGGTACATGATATAGGAGTTTGGCTTGTAAATATATCTCTTTGCCGAAAACTTTTAAGACTCCAGTCTGATAGTTTGTATTCCTTTGCAAATGTGCTAAAGAAATTTCCCAAGATTTTCCCAGATTCCTACTTCGTTGAAATAAATTTAAGTTATTTTCCCATAGTGTTTCTCTAATTATTTGTTTTGGGAGAGGGAAGGGGGAAGATTAGTTATTTATAATTAGATGAGCTACTGGCACTTGTTACGCCGAAAATTCTACTCATATGATCTATCATAGGCTGCACTTCCAATTTCCCAATAACAGAATGGTGCCCTAAGTATTTATTTGAACATATTTTGTTCCCATATAAAATATTAAGCATTCCTTGAAATTGTGGGTTTCTTGACTTTTCACCAATAACTATTTGTTTTGCTAGGATGTTGATGATTCAGTTCCTTTCTTTTGGGGCACTGCAGCTGATGATTACCTTGTACTATCTGATGAGCCAAATGTCCTGAAAGAAGGATGTGGAAAATCTTTTGCTCCATTTCCCTGAGGTAATATAGGACTGCTAAATTAGAGCTTATATGTTTTTTTAGCTATCTGGCACATGAAAGTGTAGTTGAATGTTGGCTATAGAGCCTCTAATGTAATATCGGTTGTTGCATTTGCCTTCGCAGGTTGTTACTTCTCTACATCAGGTGGATTGCAGAGCTTTGAACATCCTTTGAATAAGCTGATGCCAATGCCTCGTGTTGATAGTGCATTTGGCAATAGGAGGATCTCTTCCTCTGGCTGGGTAGAATCCTCTCATGGCAAGCTCATTACTAATACTTCGCAAGAGTTCACGTATGAGAATTTAATGACTTTTCAAGCACTTGGAGAGCAACAGACGATAGCAACCAATAGTAAGGTTATTGTAGAGGCAGCCACAGGAATAGAATTATCCTCTAAAGTTGATGACTTCTTCACTTTATATTTAGATTTCAATTCTCCTATGGCTGTAATAAATGTTTCAAATGCACTTAATAAAAATGTATCCGTTGTTGACTCTAGTGGAACGTTCTTCAACTCTCTGAATAATAATCAGAAGGCAGGGGGTGACGATACAATCACCAGCACCCAACAGACGTACAATTATCAAAGCACTCAAGGTTGCTATTCCAAGCAAGTTAAAGCAATCAACTCAGCACTTGGGATCAAATCCCACAAAGCAATTCTATACCTGCTCTTCAAATTCCTTCAAGCTTTTGAAAGTAAAACCAATGAATTATCAATATAATTTTACAATAATAAAAAACAATTAGAAGGCCTTTAGCGAGCTCAAATTGCTCATCCTTTAATCTTGAACCAACATCTCTTCTAGGGACAATTGCTAGTAATAGATATTTTGAGCATTTAAGCGTTCGATTATTATATATATAAATGAGCATGATGAACTTGTTTTTATATATATATATATATATAATTTTATTTTTATTTCTGTTTCTGTTTCTATTTCTATTAATATAATAAAAATTGATTTGAACTGATTTCTACTTATACACAATTTATCTCCAAAAATAAGCCATGAAAGATATTAACGAATCAACACTTATCAATGTATATCTACCTTTGTTCCCCGGTCTATGAGAATCGATTCGCAGAGGCGAAAGTAGAGTTCTCTGTTTGAAGAGTGTGCAACGGGGATAAATTTCTTCCAGAGCGAGTTGTCATAGGCCGCAGATCTGAACACTTTGGAGACGGCTGAGTGTCTACAGATATCACGTGGAGTAGTGAAGGAAAGTATAGCAGATATACAGCTCTCTGGTAACTCCACCAGCTTTATCTGATGCTCATGTGCACTCGATTTCTGCAGGGTCGGAGCAGCGCTCTGTGGCAACTCCACCAGAATTATCTCCTGCCGACTGTAAGGTAGTCGGGCAGTTAAATTCCCCATGATTGCCTCGCCTCTGATCTCATGTACCCGAAACTTAAAAATTGCGAAACAGTGAAGTGGAACGAGTATTTGTCGGCTAATAATTGTGCCAAAGAAAATTTGGAACCAAGTCGTTATACGGACTCAATCATCCACGGAAGTTGGTGACCTATGAGTCACTGACATTCCGGTACGATTTTCCTGATTGAGAGGTCGCAGTGGAAACTCTTATTTTCACCTTTATAGGTTTATTAATGAGTTTTGACATGCCCTCCTGATAGCCCCATGTAACACAGCGTTATTTTTTTTTCACTTCCTCTGATAGCCTCATGTAACACGGCGTTATTTTTTTTTCACTTTTATAACTGCTCCTATTATATATCTGGCTATCAAAAACGCATGTCAAGGCTCATTGATAAACCTATAGAGATGGGAATAGGAGTTTTGGGTAGCAGTGGGGTTGGGATTTTCCAAATCCAGAGAATTAAGTTGAACAACGTTTGGTGGGGTTAGATTAGTTGAGGGACTAAGACGTAACGTAAAATTGCACGAGACGTTTCGGACATTTTTGTGGGCAGGTTTCTTATTTTGTGGTCCAATTTGGATTGATTGGAATTATAAGTTCGAGTTAAATTTAACTACTCTTACCAGATACAAATGAAGATTTGACCCTAAAAGATTGATTTGAATTATAAGTTTGAGTTAAATTCAACTGCTCTGGCAATAAAAATGAAGATTTGACTCAAAAGTTTGATTGGAATTATAAGTTTGAGTTAAATTCAACTGCTCTTGCCAATACAAATGAAGATTTGATCTCAAAAGATTGATTGAAATTACAAGTTTGTGTTCAATTCCACTACTAGGACAATACAAATGAACATTTCACCCAAAAAATTCAAAATTTTAAAATTTATTTTTTTCTTAATTTTAAAAAGATTAATTAGAATTATAAGTTTGAGTTAAATTCCCCCGCTTTTGCCACTACAAATGAAAATTTGACTCCAAAACATTCAGAATTTGAAAAGGCCATTAAATTTTTGGATTCGATTGGATGCTAATACAATGGTTAGTAAATGATATATATGAATAAACATCAATTTATAATAAACATAAAAAAAATATTTAATTAAAAAACATATTAATTAATTAAATTGTAATTTCAATAATAATAATAATAATAATTATTATTATTATTATTATTATTATTATTATTAATAAGTATATATACATTTTTAAAAAATAAGATATTTTATAGAAATTAAATAACATCATTTATTAAATAATTATTAATATTAAACTAAAATTTTAATAGCTTTATTTCAAAATAGATAGACATAATTATTTGAGTAAAAATAGACAAACTTTTGCAAAGAGTATATAATGCAGTTATAAAATTAAAATTAGTCTTAATTTGGATCTATCAAACATTCTTTTGTATAAAAAAAATTAATACACAAACTTTTTTATTGTCAAATTTAAGAAAATGTTGAGACTCTTGATTTTCTCCATAATTAAAATAGATCTATAATAATCCTTCATAATATTATTTATATCTATATAAATTTCAAAATCATATATATATATAAACTATTTTGTCTTTTTACTTATTAAAACACATATATATAGAATATATATGTGTTGATAATCTTTTTACGTATTTTTTAATTTTTTTAATTTAAATATGGTGATATTTTTTTTTACATATTTTATAAAAAAAATTAATTTAAATATTTAATGTAATATACATAGATTTGATGATATGTATATAAAGAGAAAGTTATTAATAAAAATTGCATTATAAATATTAA
The DNA here is from genome assembly GCA_031772625.1 of Pinus tabuliformis. Taxonomy (NCBI): domain Eukaryota; kingdom Viridiplantae; phylum Streptophyta; class Pinopsida; order Pinales; family Pinaceae; genus Pinus; species Pinus tabuliformis. The sequence continues at coordinate 273,828,991 of CM062817.1, read as the reverse complement.
ATTTTTAAATGTTAATTAATTAAATTTAAATATGAAATTCTTAAAAATAATGATTATATATATGATCATTATTTTAATTTATATAGTAAAATAGACTTTAATTTATATTTATTATTTATATTATTTATAGGAAATCAACCTATATGCATGAGTGAACCCACAAGTTGCCTATAAATAGTAGCCTCCACAAACACACGAAAAGACATGTGTTATGCAAGTAACCAACTTAGTCAAACCATGGTTAAGCCAACCAAACTGCATTGGAAGGCAACAAAGCATTTTTTGAGATACCTCAGAGGCATTACTCAGTTTTCTCTTCGGTACAGGTGGATAGAGGGAGTGAAGTTGCAAGGCTTCGCAGATGCAAATTGGGAATGGAGTCCATCATTTAGGAAGAGAAATTCTGGAGGAATTTTCAGTCTTGGGTCAGCAACAGTTTCTTCGTATGGCAGGAAGCAGAGATCTATATGGTACCCTAATTTATTTTATTAATTATTTATATAATTAATAAAATAAATTATTTCTAATTCTATGTTTAGAAATTATTATTTTTTTACATATTTATTAATTACATGTTCTAAAGTTTTGGGAGTTTTTCAAATCCCCATTAGTTAACAGAAAAAATAAAACTTTAGGCTTAATATAACTTAATATTAATAATAACTTAAAAGGCTTAATATGCTACTTCTTTATGGTATATCAAAAATTTGGCATAGTTATGTAGACATTGACAATTGATACAGAAAATCCCATAGTTAATCTATCATTCATATGATGATGATGATGATGATGATGGTGGTTAACGTCCACTGAGACCAAACTTTGGTCTATCAGACCTAAAGAAATGAATTTTTTAGTTTGATTTAAGATTTTATTCCTATGCTAAAAAAGTTTGGAGAGAAGCCTCCCGAGCTCACTATAATTTTGACATCGTAAAATGTTAGGAAGGTCAGTATTGCAACAAATATTATGAAATTGAGATCTAATATGGTTGTACGCGGGGCACTCTAAGAGGAAGTGATTTTCATCCTCGATGTTCATATTCTCACAGAGATGCCAGATCCTTTCCATCCATGGTGTTTTAGGAAATTCCCAATGACTTGATTCACTATGGAGCTCATGAGAGTTCGTTCTAATCTTGGCTATATTAATTTTCTTCTTTGAGCTAGTTAACACAGAGAGATACTTTTGATCTTCTAGGGTGGGGTTGATGACCTCCTTATAATATCTTAATTTTCTTTTAGCATCTAAATCTTTCTCACACCACAATTTTTCTTTGAACTTAGAAGTAAAAATATTTTTAATGTTATTAATGTTTTGCATTGCAACATTCTCGTCAATCTCCCAATGGTTTAACTAGGCCTTGATGTCTTTATACGAACCTCGTTTGAGCCTTAGGTGGTTTTGGCTGGAATTTAAAGCTAGCTTAGGAAGTCTATGGTCTCCTATGTTATTGAGTTTGTGCTTGTACAACAGAAGCCTAGTCATGGCTAGGCTCTCAATAGGGGAAAGACCCACTTCTATAAAGAGAATAGGATAAGGTGTATTGCTTTTAATTTTGAGGTTATACGTTATAAAATGCTTCTAGATTTGATCAATCTTTCTCCAGGATTCTCTAGAGATGCTGCAACCCCAAACCTCACATCCATATAAGGAGTGACTAAAATTTCAAGGAGGAACTTCTTTCTATCCCACATTACGAGGTTTGTCGTTTTACAATTATTTTCAAGACCAAAATAAGCTTTCCACCCCCCATTAATCCTTTTCTCAATGCTATAGTTCAAATTGAGCTTGTGATGAAAATCAATTCCTAGGTACTTGTGAGAAGTCACTTCCTCCAAGTTACTATTGTCATACATAAAATTGGCGTAAGTGTCCTTCTTGGATTTGATAATCATAACTTTGATTTTGTCAGTGTTAACAATCATACCCATGGTAGAGCAGAAATCCTTAAAAAGTCTAAGTTTCTTATCAAGATCTGATGGGCACCTTGCGAGAAGAACAATATCATCAACATGGAGAAGAAGGATGATGACTATCCCAGCTAAGATCGTGCCAACAGAACTTGCTTCCTCTAAACAACCTTCTAGCTTGTCGATGTAAATGCCGAATAGGGTAGGGGAGAGGGGGCAACCTTGTTTAACTATGTATTGCACTTAATATCTTTCGAACACCCCTCATTGCTCTTTAACTTGGCAATTACATTCTCGTATAACCTTATAGCGGCAGCTCTCAACTCGAAAGGAACCTTTAGCTCTTCTAATCTATTCCATAGGTTGTTTCTAGGAACTGTATCGAAAGCCTTTCCAAAGTCCACAAAGCAACAAAAGGGATTGGATTTATCATTGCAGCATTCCTCCACAACGATCCTAAGCGTAACGAGGTGGTCCATTGTTGAGTGTTTCCTTCTAAAACCTGCTTGGCCTTTAGCCCTCTTACCTTCACTTTCAAGCCATATGCTCAACTTCTTTTCCAAAATAATACCATATAGCTTAGCTAATCATAATTGTCTGATAATTAGAGGGGTTATTTGTATCCCCACTTTTAAAAATAGGGATAATGAGGCTCTGAGTTCATGGTTTAGGGAACCCTTGCTTGAATGCTTGATTGAAAAGCTTATGGATGTGGGGGATGAGGACATCACCTCCAATTTTTAAGATTTCTACCTGGTAACCTTCAATGTCCTTAGCTTTCCCATTTGCCAGACGATTTACCCCAAAATCAATGTCTTCTAACGAGACAGCTTCTTTCGTTGTGAGCAGGTTTCAAAGTTATCCATGACATTTAGAGACTCATAAAGCTTTTTAAGATAGGAATTCTAGTCGTGTAAAGCAATTTTATTATTATCTTTAGTATCCCTAGTTAGACTCTGCCTCCAGAATTTTTTAGGAGCTACCTTAAAGAGGTGTAAGAGATTCTCTTGTCTTTTACGAATATACTACCTTTTTTCCTTTTAGTTAGGGCTTTGTATATTTTTATCTCGCAAATTTTAAGATATTCATAAAAAACTTCCTTAATTTCTCTCCTCGCATTTTTACAATCTTTGTCATACCATGGGTTGGTTTTTGCTATTTCCTTTATTACTTGCAACTTCAATTAAGAACTTGTTAATAGAATATGAGAGGGTTGTAGTAAAATTATGATAGAGGTCTTCTATGTTGTCTATACTAGATAAAGGAAGCAAATTAGTTTTTAATTCATTTAGAAAGAGATCGTTTTTATTTCTATCGAAGATTAAGTTCTTATGGCTATAAGGATTATCTTCTATGGGATCTCTATGCATGACAAAATTGAGAGTTATAAGTAAAGGCCTATGTTCAGGGTCAGGCTCGTGGTCGTTTAAGATGTCAAAATTTATTATTTCGTTGTATAAAGGGAGATCAGAAATAACATATTCTACCACGCTACTACCAAGCCCATGGATGCAGGTCATCTAGCTAGAATTGGGCCACTTCTTTAGACCGTTGCAAGTTATGAGATACTGAGCACTACAGATCTTGACTAGCTCCGACCCAAACAAATTTTCCCCGAGGTCTTCAGAGCTCCTTTTGTATCGGCTAGCCAGAGTAAGGTCTTCGTCTAGCCAAAGAGGATTAGGGCTGGAATGATTGCTTAGAAGAATAGTTTGGTTGCTTTAAGTTTGAGAATTAAAGTCACCCATTAAAAGGATATTAACTTCATTCCTTAGGCTAGAAATATCATTCTCTAAACCATTGTAAGGACTATTTTTATCTAGATTCTTTTTCTTATAGAAGTTAGAATTGATGGGGGAAAAATAATAGATTTCTATGTAGGTCTTTTTATCATTAATGTTAGTAATCTCTATCCAACTATATTGGTTGTAAGGGTCGTCTTTATAAATCCTAGAATCGGGGGGGGGATGTTCTTCTTAATGTAACAAGCTATACCCCCAATGCCTCTACGAGAGGATCACTTGTTCCAGGTAGACCATGGTGCAAAGGTGTCTATGTTAGGGACCCTAGATTCTTCGTGCTCCTAAGTTTCAACAAGGAATATAATATCAACATCATTCGAGATCCAACTTAGCTTGGGGCCTTTGTTCCATGGAAAGCCCCGACAGTTCAAAGAAAGAATCTAGAGCATGTTGAATTGATATTTATTACTATCTTTTTGGTTTCTATCTCGAATAACGGCTTTTCTATTTCTGATTATTGCCCATTTTCCTTTCTTCCTAGCTTCTTTTACCTTTTGAACCTCCTTTCTTAATTCTTCTTGATCTTCTGGAATGAGATCTTCATTTAAAAATAATCTCGTTCCTTTTAGACTTGAGGTTTTACTAAGTATGTCATACTTATGGTCAGTAGAGCTCACCTTTATTCGAATCAGCATTCCTTTATTTTCAGTTAATTTCCCCAACCTTGTTGCTTCTGTGAGACACGTTGTTTCAATTTGTAATCTATTATGTAATTATGTTTCGGCTATGGCTAAAGTACCCTCATCTACCTCCTCATTCAAACCAAAGATTATAAGGTTCAAGGCCCTTTTGTTATGCTCATGGTCTAATTCTATCAATTTTTTCATTTCATATTTAATTGGTTTCATATCTAATTTACTTGCCACATTATTTAGGGTGAGGTTACTATTGACTTTTTCTTCTAATTCTTTAATCACGTCCTTCATTTTAAGGCTCTCTAAAGTATAAGCCTCTCCTTGCTCAGATGTTTAGTTCGTATCTTGGTTTTTTTTTCTATAACCTGCAACCTAGTCTCCATCGCCTCCATTTTATTCTCCAATATTTCTATTTTATTCTCTATTTGTTTTTGGATCTTGTCTTCAAGAGATGTGAATTTATTTTCGAGCATGGCTTCTAACTCTGTTTGTAGCTTGACTTCTCTTTCTTCTCTACATTTCTCTAAAGACTCTATATACTCATAAAGGCTATGTAGGGTAACTGTGCTAGGTCTACCTCTGGTAATCTTTGGTAGATGTGGTGAATTATTTATACTTGTGATAAGGAATGTGTGCACCTGATATCAGCAAATCGGATCACAGACCACATGTGCCCCGGATTGGATCGAACTGTAGCCCATAGACTAGATTGGATTTGTCGATATATATTGAGTGTGGAGATTCAACTGACCACCAAGACCACAGATTATTCAACAGACCACCCACACTACAGATAATGATCAAGATTGATAACGAACCACCGAGACCGTAGAGAACCACCGCACCACAAACAAGATTAATACGCACTAGTTTCAATATTTATTCAATAAACCACAGATATGTCATTCACATTCACAAAGGATTAAGTGTCATAGATATTAGGGTTCATGACATAGAATCATTTAATATAATCAAGTTCCGCAGAGATTAGGGTTCGTCGTAGAGATCTACGAATACACTTGCAGATTATTCGATGAACCACTGAGATCGCAGATTATTAAAATATAAATTATGCCAAAAAAAATAAATTTAAATAATAATAATTTATAATTGTATTATAAATTATTGTTATTAAATATATATATATATATATATTTGTAGTACTACATACTATGCTTGATGTAATATAGCTTATTATTAGTGATAACCTAATAGGGAATGACACAATGGAATAACTTGCATACATTTTCATGGAATCTTCTGGATATACTTCGTCTTAACATATGATGGCATTCAGTATTGTAATTTTTTTTCACAATAACATGCTTTATGGTATATGTAAGATTTGGAAAATTTATATATATTTTGATCATTAAATAGATGCAATTATCTTGCAAACTATCTAGTGAAATTTATTATAAGAAATTTACATTCTCCATTTTATTTAAATTTATAAATTAAAAAAAATCACATTACCGAATATTCTATTTTAAATTTCACATGAATAACTAATTATAATAGTTTTATATTTGAAGCCATCGTCTATCATGATGGTTCACTCACTCTGGTCTAGTTTCACTACGCTCATATGAAGTTTTTAAATACCAAGGAAGAGTTAGAGATGGATTCACCCCGTTTTTATTGGTAAGGAAGAAAGGTGAGCTTCTGAATACCAAGGAGTAGTTAGAGATAAATTCATTCCCGTTCTTATTGTTAAGGAGGAAAGGTGATTCATGGTGTTTGTTAAAGAGATAAATCATCCTCTTTTTCTTGGAGTCTATAAGGAGTTTAAATTTAAGCACAATATTGTGTTTAGGGCCATCTGTGATATAAAGAGTTTTGAACGTGTGTTATTTTTCATTGAAGAGAAGGAATTATATAACAATCTAATAAACTAATAAATTACCATTTTTAAATAGTCTTTGTAATTGGAGCTTTATAGTAAATTGGTAAATTGCACTCAATCTTTGTGTTGAACTATGGGGTAAATTGCATCAAAGTTTTGCGGCAGATTATGGATTTTTTTATTGTTATTGTTATTGTTATTATTTCATTTCAAGTTGAAGATAACAAAACTCAAAAATATAAAAAACATTTAAACCCTACATACCTTGCTCAAAAGAAGTAGTCTGGCATGACACTGATTGATTAGCACTTCAAACCATTTGGAAAAGAAGACTTGAGCTTACAAAATCTCAGCCTCTTTCTATGAAGCAAGATTAATACCCTAGTCCTTATAATCATAGACGCACAATATATATGCTATATTTTCAATTGATCCAACTTAGTTATTTAAAACATATAATTTGAATATAGCTAATATTTACATTTTAGACTCATTTTACAATCACTTAAACATCTCCCCCATAATGGGTCATAGAGTGCTCTCAATGAATATATATATATATATATATATATATAATTTATGTGAGTGTGTTGTGTGTATTGTGAAGGGGGTATTTTTAATTTTTTAAAACTCTTTATATAAAGAAGTGTCACAATGATTAACTACAAATCATAAGGTTTAATGTTAAGAGTTATATATGGGATCTATTCCTTATCAACATCATTAGTTTCATGAAGTCTCCTTATTTTATTTTAAAATGTTTAAGGTATAACTCCCTCTCTTGAGGAGGAAAGCTCAATATCCATGTCTCCACACTATCCATGTTTCCTACTCTATTCCTTGAGAAGCATTGGGTTCCCTATTCAACCTATAATATTGTTACCTCATTTTGATCATCAACATTATCCAACAATGGTTCCTTATAAAATTTTAAATATCTTTATTTTAATATAGTACAATTTTTCATGGAAGGAGGAGAACATTCTTAGGGAAAAGTATTTTATGTAAGTTCCTAAAAAAAAATCACTATACCCAAAAAAAACTTATAAATACTAAAAAAAAAGTAGTTATAAATTGGGGAAGTGAACCTAAACTAGAATTGAATTAATTTACATAGAGTTAAGATGAAACTTTAAGAACCAAGGATTTATATTAAATCACATTCTTCCAAATTAAATTTGTGACCTTCCTCAAACATTTTCTAATAATTAGTAGGATAGTAGAATTAAACATTTAAAAAAACTTTGGAATAATGATAGATCTCACATTTTCTCTATTAAAGTCAAGTGTATCCATTAGTACAAAGAATTTTCAGAAGGTCAACACCCACTAAATATGTAAGTAATCACATCTACTTCATAAATTGATTGTATATGATCAACCTTTAGCATTGTAGTTATTGTTCCCCAGAGACAGTTCCTAGATGCAAAGGAACCAATTCCCCAAGACATCTAGATATTGATGGAAATTATTAAAATTAGGAGTTGGAGGGATAAGACATGAGGGCTTGCAACAAAAAATTCTAATTTTAAATCCCAAGCTTTCCAAAACAAAATAGCCAGAAAATTTAGAGAGTTGCAGGGTCTTTGACTGAAAGAGTGGTTTGAAGAAAATAAAGATGACAAAGTTCATACTCACGAAACTAAGAATCCAAATAAAACTATTGCATAATGAATAATAAAAGACTGAGAATATTTGGATGAATTTATAGCATGGTGGAGCGCCCTTTAAGGCTTCTTTAAATAAGTTTTGTAGGTACTCTCTGCTAAGGAGACAACATTAATAAATATGCCAAATAAAAATAATCCCACAACTTCATTACACTCATGCTGATAGAGGAAAAATATCAATAGAGAGAATGAAAACACATGAAGAAAAACATTTTCGCAATTACCCAAAGTTGGAATCAAAATCGTCGTGTATTCTTTTATCTCAGAGAGAATTTTTTATTACAATGATCAACATGAGAGCTAGACTCAAAACCCCTTACAATCATTGATTTCTCCTCTTTATTCCCTTGCCCCAACCCCATTCTCGAATCAATTTTGGAAATTGATTTATAAAATAGTTAATAAACTGCTTTTGACAGTGAATAAATTGTCTTCCTTTCAATTTTTGTTTTAAAATAATGAAATCACATTTTCATGTTTAACAGTATATATATTATTTAAATTATATATATAATATATCTAAGGCCCACTTGTTTTATAGTTTTTATGTATTATGATGCTTCGAGCATTTAATTAGACTCATAATACATTACAAACTAGTATAGGAGAGATGAAATCTTGAACACACAGATATTGAGAATGTTAATGGACATGGATAGAACATGGGGCCCGGTATCATGTTCGCATGTAACCTTCTCAAAACCATAAACCGCTTACAGGGACACCTACTAGTGGTTTCTGGAATAAAGGCAGGTTTCGTCGGAACAAACTCCGACCGTAGATATGTTAGATGATGGTTTTCGAAAAACCATTCCCGAGGGCACTCTTTGGCGTAAGATTTGTGCATTTCATGTTGTCGGGAATCTATGGATTTGGAGCACAGGTGTGTGGACCATTGATTTCTACATGTCAAATGTGCATTCTGTCCTTTCGATATCTCATCAATTTGAGAAAGAAAAATCCAAGGTAGTCAATTTCTTTAATACCCTGAGGTTGTGAGCCTGATATGTACAACAATGATGCCAGAACTGGAAATTTTTCATTGCAGAAGTTATGTTCATTAAATGTATATGGGGTGGTCAAACGACCCATCTCATACACTTTGTGAATGACTTCAACTTGCAACCATGATGCATGATGGAGGCACTACCATTGTAGCAAGAGTAACTGGAAAGAAAGTTATTCCAGGTCAAACAACGAATAATAGCTAGTAATTTTTTGATGACTTGTTTTATAATATAATTTAGAATGTTGCCTCATGCATTGCAAATATATCTTCAGATTGATGTAATTGTCCAAATCGATAAGCCTCTTCTAATAGTATTCTGTGCCTTTAGATCAAGTAGGGTCCAATTTCATCGTGTAACCATTCTTTCGATTTGATTTCTATGGATTTCTCACCTTTTGGATAGAATTTTGTTATACAAAATCTATGACTACAGACAAAAGTCTCTTCCCTAGACTTGGTGGATTGACCTAGAACAAAAAAAAGAAAAGGGCATAATTTCTTCCTTTAAGTAATTGAATGATAGGTTGATGCCTACCTAGAATTTGTCACAAGCATTGCTACTTCCTCAGATTGTACGCTCCAATCCTTGCTATGATCGCTATAATTAGAACCTACACAATCGAACAAGACAAGACAAAGATCTACAAAATATATGTAGCATAATCCAATCAATTCATTCAATAGATCAACATGGTATTGAAATACATGAAATCATAACAACATATATAGGAAAACCATTTACTCTTTGTATTGATAGAAATGAAGAGAGTTACAACCAAAAATAGGAGTTGATCTTGTAGAAGAGTTCCCTAAGTTGACTTGTCCTTTCCTTGCCACAAAGTATGCCTCTATGTCACCCTAATACATGGAATAATGACTCTCAAAGCAACAATATGAGGGTGGAATAAATATCCAAAAGCCAACACCTTGCCCATTGATGGCTATAAATATATAGATGAGGGAGGTAGTTCATGAATTCTTATCCATTTACCAATCTAGGCTTGAGATTCACTTGAGATGGGAGGATAAGATCAAGGGATAAGAGGTGAAAATTTGAAATTAGGATAAGATAGGATTCAAGATTCTTATCCAAGGTAAATGGTTGAAACAACCTCAGGAAGATTTTGAAAGAGGAAGCTTTGGGATTCTTTTCATTTATCCCAAATTTCTAGAATCAGCGCACCCCCAAGATTGGGAAACCTACTCGTGATCAACATAGGTTTAGAGAGGGCCAACCTGGTATTCAATGTTGGTCCATAAAGGGCCAGGGTGTGTTGGGATTTAAAAGCTTCGAATCTCAATAGTCAAGAGCAGAAACTCACAGATTCATCAAATTCATGCTTAGGGCTTTATGTAGGGATGATGAAAATGTGAAAGGATGTGAATTGGTCCCATTTGAAGGCCTATTGACCAAATGTGACAAAATGGCCTATAGCACATTGTCCCCTAAAGCATAAAGTTAGAAATGAAAACTACTGACTAAAGTGCTTTAGCTTGTGATAAGTCAGGATCAAGAACAACCTGAGAGATCATCATTTTTTACAATCCATTTACATCATGATATATTTTCTGAGCGAGGCATACCCATGCTTAGAACATAAGCTAACATTACAGGTAGAATGAAAAAAAGACATGCCCATGGATGACTGATAGTGGACTCGTGACTGGATGACTGATCTATATGATCATAGCCATCATACATTGTGATCTTGTATTACTCCTGAAATCACAGACCGGATGGATGAAACTAGATCCGAGGTCTTCTATCTTGTTCACATGACCAACAATGTACGAGTCTAACCATGTGAATCAATGAGCTAAAGTCAAACATGGTAGAAACCATCTAATTACCAGCTAATGATGTATTTCTTAGAGCCCCTTGGAGGTTTATCTTTAGCATGGTTTCCTTAGTCATCACATTGATTGCAGCCCCAAGATCAATCAGGGTGTTAGACACTATAAGACCATCAATGTGCACATCTACTATAGGGATTCCGTGGTCTAGATATTTCGGGAAGATCACCCTCCCAAGCATCAAATCAGATAATTTCCCAGCAACATTTATGGTGGGGGTGTCTCTTTTTCTTCTCCTAGGATTTTTGAAACATTTCTCCTTGATTAGCTTATTATAGATGGGAACATCTTTAATAGCCTAGAGAAGGGCTATATTAACACACAAATTTTTCAATTCTCCCATAAGTTCAACCTCTTCTGGGGTATGATGGCTAGGATGGATCAACTGCTTACGAAAAGGAGGTGGATTGACTTGAGGAACACTCTCTTCCTTATATTATTGAAGCTCTTCAGGTGGAGAAGGTGGGTGGTTATTTGGAAACACTCTCCCAGACCGAAGGTTGATCTCCAATATTTCCACAGCATAAGCAGGATAAGATGTCTCTTGATTGTAGTCCTACTGTGCTTGCTTGTTGTTTGGGTTCAAATTTAACTGAGCATGAATTTGAGGTTGCTTAGGTGGAGTAGGATGAGTGAGTTGTGGTTGAGGTTAGGGTGGATGTATTAAATCAGGAGGTTGTTAAACTTGAGGCCTCCACCCTTGTGATGGGTCGCCCTATTAAGAAGATTAGGGTGGATATGGATAAGAAGGATGTTTGACAGATTGAGGAGGACATGGAGTAGAATAAGGCCAAGAAGGAGGTATGGACCACGATGGATGAGTGGAAGAGTACTAAGGTTGCAAGGCTGCAATATAATTTGGATTATAATAAGAGTAGTGTGTACCTTGCATGCCTTGTTGATATGGACGAGGTCCTTGAGGTCTTCTTTGATTGATTAAACAAAGTTGCACTAACCCCCCTTCTACCCCTTGATATACAACTTTTATTCCTAGAAAATAAGGGAATTTTTTGTCGCGTGATTTTTTTCATAGACTAGGTAGACCTCTATGACATTTAATGGGCATTCATTCGTAGGATTTCTTTTGGTGCATCTAGGGAAACAAAAAGCTAGTGACCTTTATGCTTCCTCCTACTTTCATTTGATTTACATGGTATGCATTTGTAGTGAAAAGGTATGCAACATTTCACTCTTGAAATCCTCCAACATGTTACCTATCTCAATTTTAATGGATATTGTGGAGGGAGAGGAACTAACTAAGCCTTAACTAGCCCTACCCTTGTTCTTGGAAGCCCTAGAGTGATTATTGAACACAGTTTTGATGGCATCATAGGAGAACTGATAGATATCTCCTCCAGATAGCATGTTGAGGGTTTCCAACATATCCACCCTGATCACTCGGAGAAGAACTAGGTTGAGTGACTCAGGATCAATGGTACAATTGGCCCTCTTATAACTGAGTTGAAATCTAGGGATTCATCAGGCATAAGAGTCATCCTAAATATTTCTTCCTTAGTTTCTTTCGACCTACAGTAGTCCCTATACTTTATATTGAAGGCTTGTTTCATGTGGGCCTAGGTAGTGATGCTACCCACAGGCATATCCATGAACTAGTGCAAGGCTACATCTTTAAGGGTAGAGGGGAATAAATTCAAGTTTTACACATAAGAGTCATATTCATAGGTACTATGGAAAACAAATAATTCAAATGTGAAGGTATTAGGATCCTCAGAGGTTAATATATGAAGTGTAGAAGGGAAGTAGGGCTTATGTTCTCCATTCTATCCTCTCCATTGGTCTCTCTGATAGGGAAAACCTCATTGTCACTACTTTTAGCCATAGTTTGGGTAGGTGAAATTGTTCCTTCTTCCTCCCCAATAGGTTCTTCAAAAATTTCAGGTTGCTCACCTAGAGGGTCTTATAACTCCCTTGTAGTCAGAGAGGGAAGCTCACAACCACCGAAGAAGAGTGAAGTTTGATTGTTTGAGGGTGTGGGGGTTTTTGGTAAGAATTTTCCTTGATTATCCCTACTCCTATGAGGCATGAAAGAAATATTTTTTATTTTTTATTTTTACTTTTTCAAAAACAGTATGCAAAAAAGAAAATAATGCTTAAGCAGAAACAACATCTACTTAGACACCTCCCCGACAACGGCGCCAAAACGTTGTGAGCCTTGGTATTGCACCAAGAATGTTGTAACTCTAAAGGGCTCCTAAAATCAAATTATCAACTCGAGGTTTGTATAAAATTTGAGGTGACAGTGCTATATGCACAATAGATAAGATTCCACTCATCATGCCACCCTTAGTTATGACATTCGATCAAAAGTGCTCAAAGACCATTCCTCCTACTGAATTAGAATGAAATATTGTTGATAAAGGTACAATTGGAAATTACTTCTATCTATGAAAGTGGAAATTCCATTGACCCAACTTATAAATCCTAACTAATCAACTCATGAAAGGACAAATGTTAATCTACTTGTAGAAATAAAGCTATTTTATCTTGCCAAATCCATCAAACTGCCAAATCTACTTGCAGAAAGGAAACTATTTTTTCTTTCACAATTCATCCAACTATCAATCATAATTTCATGTACCATATACCTAGTTCACACTTGCTTGTAAATCATTAACCTACTTGCATCATACTTTTGATGAAAAAACTAACTCTAATATGTTTTTGCAGTGAAGAAAAGGATTGGTTGGAGTGGCCTAGGAGATTCCCCTGATCATAAAATCATATACGGGGGTCATCATTCATCTAGACTAAGTCAAATTTGTAGTGGAGATCAAAATTGATGAAGGAAAGTGTTGCTACAGGTTTTCCACAAACGATTTCTACAAGAGGCTTGTAATGCTACAGGAGGGCATCTGAGTGGGTTTTGGAGGTGGAAATGTTATCTTGAGGGTATGGAGAGGTGGATGGAAGTTTAAGAAAATGGAGGGAGGTTGGTTTGAGCCCCTACCCAAGTTAAAGACCTCTCGGAGGTCTGTCTTTCACTAGGATGAATGCTCTTGGTGTACTAGGAAGAATGGCATATAAAACAGGGTTTTGGGACATAATTTGGAAGTGGAAATAGAGGATGAAGGAGCAAAATATGGAAGTGGTAAAGGTTCCCTTCCCTGAAATCAATCACATGCATGCATCCATTTATCATTAACAAAATGAAATAACTTATGATGGAAAAGATGATTAGAATTTAAATAAAATCTAGTTCATGCAATACCATTGATCTAATCACTAAACTAGATTCCAATCTATAGAAAGAAAATGTAAAACATGACAACTAACACTACTCTATTGCCAAGAAATCATAAAAACAATTTCTTTGGATTGTGGTTCTGAATCCTTCCACTCATTCTCCCACAAGAGATGTGATATAGAGGTTTCAACCACATGATTTTATAGATTAATTTCTACTAAAATGCAAGAAACTGAACTTATTGGAATCAAGGCGAAAAATAAGTACAAAAAGTGGGACCAAAGCCTCTAGGTTAGGCCCAAACCCAAGGGTCTCAGCCCTCTGAAACTAACTTAGATGCAACTTAAAATCCAACTTCTCATTATCAAAAAGTGAAGGTCTAATACATCGCATAAAAGTTTAAAATAACAATTTCAAGATTGAAGCTCAATAGCTACACCTAGATGAAAAAGAAACTTTGAATCCTAATGAGCTCTTCTTGTTGTTTATTTATACAAAAGGGAAGCTGAAGAAACTCCCTTGAAAGTAGCATTGTTTCCCTCCTTGATCTCGAAAATTGTGGATCTTGTCCCTCTTGATCATCACTTGGTCTAGGAGTCACTCGACTACCAATGAACTCGAACTGGTGAGAGAGAATATTGCGATCACAAAATGCGTTTAGGGAGTTAAGGAGGTGGACAAAACCCCTATATTTTCTTCTACTTGTCTCCATAAATCCTTGACATAGTAATAGCCTAAAAAATGCTTCATTTTCCTGCAATTAAACCACATACTATGAAAAACACCTTTTTCTCCTCTTACTAAGCATAATATAACAAGAAATGTGAATTAATGTAAGAGAATGATAGTTTTAAGGGTGGAGGATGGCATAATGATCTTCACAATTTATCTATTGATGGGATTCATCACCCACCTTGAATCTTAATCTCTTTTATGGACATTCCATATTCAATAAATCTAATAGCACTAAATTTATCAATAACCATGTTTTTCTCATCCTTGTGTAAGGAATATGGATTGTCTTCTCCATTATGCAATATTCCTTGGCTAACTACCTGATAGCTATAGTTCTGAACTTCAGTGATTTAGTTTTGGATCTGTTAAATGCATCTTGACATTAATATTGGTTATGATATCCAATGAATCATTTTTCAAGAAAAAAATAAGACAATACAAAATAAAACATACTAGGACATTAAGGAAACATTCAGTCATGCAAGAAACTAACCCAATTATGTATTTGATATGTTTCAAAGCACACAATGAAATATAATAAAAAATTGAGCTGAGAGGTACTTAGATATTGAAAAAAACTTAAATACTTTATCTTACAACATAATCAAAATAACATGATATCCAAGAGAACCCTCTCATTTAGCCCAATTTTTGTAGTTAAAAAAGGTTACTGTAATGTTAGCATGGGCATAAGAGTCACAATTAGCTGATGTAATGTGTTTTAAACATTTAAATTTATTTTTTATGATTGAAAACTACACACTTTCATAACTCCAATGTTTAATGGAGTTTGATTTCTTGAAATTTAGCCTTGAACCCAAGCTTGAACTTGAATACTAAAGTTAATGGACTATCGCTTGCAGACCTAATCGAATGACTTACTGGTAGTTAATTTATGAGATGCGATTAGAGGTGGTGGTGCAGAACTGATTGAGCCACTTACTGCCATTAATTTATGATATGTGATTAGAGGTGTTGGAAGAAAGAGTGGGTCATTATGGTGCTTACTACTAGGAAATGGGTAATAAACAACCCTCATGCTTGTTCTAAGTACAATTGATAAAACACCTTAGTGCTTGCTATTAGAGTGAAGTTTATAAACCACCTAGATATTGGGCTCCAGATTCTAAGTGTTAAACCAAATATTTATTGTGCATTCCCTGAGAAAGCATTTCGTCGAGCCTTGGATCCATCCCAGTGGTGGTCAGCTACAAGAAAGTTGTTGTGTAGCTTGCCTGTGGTTGGGTGGAGAGTGGAATTCCCTGCTTCATTTTCCATCCAAATTTAGATATACATATAAGTATATTATAGTCATATTTTTAAATCGTGGACAATGATGTTCAATGCTATGCTTATGACTAATATGAAATCTTATGTGTCTATGATCTCTAATAGATGTTTGGACCGTGCTATTCAAAATTATATTCATAATTGATAAGAGAAAATGTGTGTTTATGCTCTCTTATATGGACAACAACTCTTCTTCCATAGTTGTGAGAAATTGTGTGATGATTCTTAGTTAATTGATAATCATAGCTCTTTGAATAAGTTAAACAAAATCACAAGAGGTGGGTTGTCCCCCTTAATCAGTTACCCACTTGCCTCTCTCATCTTCTATCATGTGAAACGTGTGTTAACTATATCGTTGGGGTGTTAACCAACGATTTGGAAAGATATTTAAGAGTTGTAGCAATGGGAGTTATAGAAATAGGAGTTGCAGGAAGGTGAAATCCAAGAATTTCAAGAAAGAAGTGGTAATTTAAGAGTTGTAACAACTTCATTATGTTATGAGCATGCTACAACATTGTTATCTTGTGAGGGGTAGTGTTGGAGTTGCAGTAACAACTAGAGTTGCAACAATTGTGTATTACAACCAAAGTTACAACAACACGGGGGAGTCACAACACTTACACTCATTTGATCAGCTAGTATTACAAAAACTATGTGCATTAGCCAAAATTGCAACAACTATGCTACAACGAGAGTTGTAGCAACATGTGGAAGTCACAACACTTGCACCCATTTGGTCAAGAAATTTTGTAGCATCTGTGCGTTGACTAGGATCACCTATTGTACCCTTGGTAGGGAATTTCAACACATATTGTAGAGTTGTATCTTTTGTGGTAAGGTCATAGCCAGAGTTTCAAAAACATATAGGAGTTGCATCCAATGACCTTTGCTTCTTTCTAATGAGGTTAATTTAGGCATTGTCATATAACTATGAAAATCATATGAGCAAAGGTCTACTTGCATATGAAGTCCCTTATATAAGTCTATATATGTGTAACCACATCTTGCTGAGTCATATGAGATGAGATTGAAGGATGAGTCCAACATGAGAATTTTTTACATGCAAGACATCCATTTTTAAACCCTAGATTGGTAGGGCAAGCTCCTTTGAGTTATGCACGCAAAACAAAATTTTGACATTATTGTAACTCCATCTTCATAAAAGGCCTTGGAGATAGAATCAAAAGGGTAGCACTCCCATGGCTTGAGATTACATAAGGATGTGGGAGGTATTCTAGAGTGGTGTCAAGGAACAAGTTTAACACTGGACTTGAATGGGCTCAGACTTACTCTTCTTTTATGGTGTTAAATTGGGCACTATCATATAACTATAAAAAATGTATGAGAAAATGTCCACTTGTATATGAAGTCCCATATATAAGTATATATATTTTCAACCACATCTTGTTGAGTCGATGGGACTAATATTGAAGGATGAGTATGGCTTCAACATATTTGACATGCAAAACTTCTCTTTTTCTACCTTAGATTGGTAGGTCCAAGCTCCTTCAAGTTATAGACACAAAACAAAATTTTGAGGTTCTTGTAACCCCATCTTTTGAGATGGCATAAGTGGTTGGGAGGTTTTATATAGTGGTATTATATAGGTTCAACACTAGGCTTGAAGGGGCTCACACACAAAGTAGAATTTTATTTTATATGGATGAGTAAATTAACGTTGATTTAAACTAGTAATTAATTCGATCACGAACTTTGATGGAATTCTTATTTATCCTTTTGATTTCTAGAATATGTAACTTGCATGGATTTTGGTTTTGTGAATACCTTCAAGTCAACATGCTTAGTGTTTGCATACCAAGGCTACGATTAATTTGTTTATGCCTTATTTAGTTGAAAATTGTGTGTGTGTGTGTGTGTGATAACACATAAGAAGACATAATATACCACAAAAAATAAAGGAATGAGCAACAAAATGGTACAATACAACATGGACATAACCTTTCTTAACTAGGAAGAAGATTTAGTTGGAAAGATGTGAGAAGAAAATCGATCCCCTGATTGAATGGATACCCTTAGAAGCTTGAAAGTTGAACTAAGAAGTTGTAAGGCTAAAAATGAACATATTTTTAGAGTTGAAGAAAGGAAACTAGAGGTGAATGGAAAGATATTTTTTTAATAGCCTCGAGTTAAAATTTCATGTAATAAAGTTAATAAAGGTAAAATAAGAGCAAGGCCATGGGACTCGTATTTCAAGCTAAATACTGTGTAAAACATCTTAGTGAGCATCACTTGTTGTGTATTATGACTAAGGGGAAATTGGCAAAGGCAATGGAAAAGGCTTTGAAAAGGTAAAAAGGCATCATTGGTATTTTATTTATGAAAATAAAGGAAAATAGGAGAAAAGGGAGGTGAAATCTCACAGGTTGCATGTGAGGAGGAAATTGAAGGAAAATTAAGGAAAATGAATAAAATAAAGGTCATATTGATAAAAAGGTTTCTCAGGATCAGTACACAACTTTTGCTAGTTTAGCCTTTTGTGAGTTTTGTTTTTGAATTAGTCTTAGAGAGGAGAAGAGAACCAACAGGAGAAGGAAATAAAGCAAGTAAAGGAAGGACAAGGAAAGAAAAGGAAAGTAAGGATCAAGCAAGGAAAAGTTGGATCAAGCAACTTCAACAGGAATACTTTCAGGTAACAGGTTGTATGTATGATTTCCTAGCTACTTTTGGCATGCATGGTATGTGTATGTGTGTATTTGGTTCATTTGATGTCATTGGCATGGGTTTTGCTAGGTTTTGACATTGATTTTTAGCATTTCCTTGCCATTCCTAGATAGCCATGGTGTGATGGGATTCTTTCTTGTTTGAGCTTTGGATTTTTGGAAGGTTTTGGATCTTGGTGAGGTGGTGTTAGGAAAATACCAAGGGTTGGGGGTGGAGATGGTTTTCTCCTGGAAGCCCTTAATAGGTGGGTGGAGACAGGAAAATTCTTCAAGGGATGGTGAAGGAATTATGAGGCATCCAAGCTCGGTTTGCTTTTGTGATCTCGGGACCAATTTTGGTGAGATCATGGTATAGTGAGGGTGGATGTGGTTTAACCTCTAGATTCCCTTGGTTCTTTATGGATTGGTTTATACCATGAGATCCACATTCATGTTTGGAATATGGCACAGGGGTGATTGGCTGAAAGAAAGATTTAGTTCAGCCCAATCTATGGTTAGGTGGTACATGGAAGTCCTTGAATTGGTTGGATTTTGCATATAGTTAATAAGAGTTGAGTTTATCTTGCCTTTTACGAGTAATTATACTTGTTATTATGTAGCTTTAATGGTTTTTCTATCATTGTCATCTACCTAGTTATATGTTGGTTATAAGCATGGTTATATGACAGATCTAAGTATGGATCTTATCACATTTTAATTAATGAATGTCTCATTAATGAATGCATGACCTAATTGATGTTATGGTAGCTATTGTGAGAAGGAATTGGTCCTTCTTGTTAAAACTCATATAAGTTTTAGATCCCTATGTTCAAATATGCATTCATGACCTATAGGTTGTGTTAGTGTCGGTCTTGAGCCCTCCATCAGTGATCAATAACTCTTTGCATATGCATTTATAGGTGTCTCATCAGTGTCAGTTTTGCATCCCGCTAGGCATGCCATAACACTGAATGGAGGAGCTGGTCTTTGTTCCCTTCTTGGCTTTGCTGGATCAGGTCATACAACAATGTAATTGAGTCAGGCTTGTTCTTGTTTTTGTCTTGAGGTCCCATGGTCTTAGGTCTAGGGTTTTGAGTCAAAATCATTTCAAGGTCATGAGTCATGGTCAGTAGGTGCCCAGCAAGCCGGAAGGAGTCTTGTACATACGTTTCATTATCATTTTTTTCAGCTATAGCTCATTTTATGCCTTGGGTTTAAAAACCCTGTTTTTAAGTCCAAGGCCATGTGGAAATTTAAAAAAAATAAAGAAATTCTCAAAAATTTGTAAAAGTGTCGGCAATAACCCTGGTTCCTTCACTAGAGTCCCTCAGGCGGTCAACCTGCAAAAAGAAAGGATTCAAACGCATCAGAAGGCTCATTTCAGGACAAAATGACTCCAAAACAGTGTTAAAAAAGAATGTCCAAGTGGAAACATTATAAAGTGGGTTTTTGAGTTAAATTTTTTCAAATGTAAGCATATAAAGGTAAATTCCCTCTTTGAAGACCCTCATTGTGCATTTGGAGCAAGAAATTACAAGCAAAAGGTGATTAGAGGGCGAAATTGGGCAAATTGCAGAAGTTTCAGTCTTTTGGAGGAGCGCGACCAAACAGAGGAGCGCGACCAAAAAAAGGCCAACGCGCTGTGTTAAATTACACAGGCGCGACCAAACAGAGGGGTGAGACCAAACTGGGAGCTTGCGCGACCAAAAAATCAGTTTGCTGTAAAATTTATTCAAACGCCAAATTCACCCTCGAATTTTCTCCAACCGTTCAGCATACTTCACAGCATTTTGCAGGCAGGGCAACGGTCATTTTGACTTGTTTATTCCACCTTGCTCAATAACACCATGTCAACCACCGAGACTAATGAGCAAGGTGATGACCGGTCATCATCTACTGAGATTGAGATACAGCAGAGGCCTCGTAGGGGAGGCAAGGGTGGTCACCACAGGAGGGAAGAGCCCACATCATTGACAGAGTTGCAGGCTTGCCCATTGGCAGTGTCTTGTTTTCAGCATATGGCTTGTTATCAGTTTTGTGAGAGGCTGTCACAAATTCAGCATCACAGAGAGTTGGCCCGGTTGTTTGTCCTACATCTCCATAACAGGCAGGTCACCCTTGAAGGGGTGAATTTTGTGTTTTCTCCAGAGGCTATCACAGAGGCTACCGGGATACCCAATGTGGGTGAGGTGTGGCCGAAGCGTAAGTGGCTGGACCTAGTATACTATGAGCCATATGTCAGGCCTATCTATGTGCATCACTTGACAAGGAACTTTCCTATCAAGTTCCTCCGAGCAGAGTATATAGATACCATGAGACTCATTATGCACTACTTCACATGCGAGGGGAGATTCTCACGAGTATTTTCTTGTCATATCCGCATGATGATGCACTTCACCAGAGTGAGGATGATGAACATCTCGGCATACTTATTTCATGACATTCAGAGGATAGCCACTGCCTTTCGGAGACAGACTCCAGTACAGCAGCTCCGGAGCCTATGCCATCATGGTCTTATTCAGTTAGTAGTTTCCCATCAGCTGAGCCAGCAGGGCATCCCTTGGGCGGATTTCATCTCCCGAGATGTTTTCACACAGCCACATTCAGGGCCTGAGGCAGTTCATGAGGAGGGAGGGCCATCACATCAGCCCGAGACCAGCATCCCGAGACACATGCCTTCTTCTCCTCGGGTCACATATCAGAGAGGTCACAGGACCTTATTTGCAGCAGCCCGACGAGTACTTTCTCTACAGCCAGTGGAAGGGGTCTCGTCTTCATCATCAGAGCAGCGAGTGTTATCTCCACACCAGGTGGAAGGGGCCTCGCTTTCTTCATCGGCACAGGCAGTACGAGACGGCAAGCAGCCCATGGTTGAGGATGAGGCAGTTGGCGAGGCACGTGATGATTTCACTGGTCGTGATGCTCATTCTCCTTCCTCTTCAGATTTCTATGAGCTCAAGGAAGAGAACCTTGTGTTGCAGCGGAAGCTTGAGATGGCTCAGTGGACTATCACTTATTTAGAGCAGCGGACCAAACAGCTGGAGACCGAGAAGGAGTTGGATGAGTTATGGAGGATTCGATTCGACCGAGTCATCAACCGCAGGAGGCCTGGGGACCCACTGCCCAAGGATAGAGAGTTATTGCTCATCCGAGCAAATTGGCGCTTGGAGGGATTGTTAGACAAGGCAAACCGTGATAAAGAGCTGCTCCGGAACATGAAGACACACTACTGGGCAAGATTACATGTTTGCAAGGCGAGAATGAAAATTCTCCAAAGAGAGCTGTCAGAGGCCCGGAAGAAGAAGAAAAGGACAAATCCACTCCGCATCTTGGCTGAGGCATCCCTCACTCATCATGGTACTGATCAGCCTTGATCTAGCATCAAAATCTGAAAATTTTGAGAATTTTGGAGCATTTTGCAAATTTTTGGTAAAATTACAGGTTTTGCCCACGGTTTGGGTGAGACCATTTTGAAGGGCTGCTCGGAATTTTGCAAACTTGGCATTTTTGGAAAGGGTATGCAAAAATAAAAATTACCAGTACTTGGGGGCAGCCTAATTTTGAGTTTTGAGCCTCCAAAAGCTCAAAATACACCTAAAAATTGACTTTCTGCCCACTTTTTGAGTTGCAGAAAGTGACCTTGGGAGAAATGGTTTTTGAGGGGTCAAATCTACACCAAATTCAGAAATTCCACTTGGGATGGAAATTAGACAGGCCAAGCTTTCCAATGAGCCATCTTGCACCTGATTTGGATCAGTGAAACCCACTCAAAAGTAGCTGCAAAGGGGCGCGACCAGAACTTCCAGGGGCGCGACCAGAACTTCCAGATTTGCCAGTTTTTGACTAGTTCGGCCAGAAAAGCACTATTTTCACTTTGGTTGACTATTTGGGCATGTAAATGATGGATTATTGTGTAAATTTCATGGCATTAGATACTTTTACTCTTCTTTACCACTTCTAGAAGCTTCTTTGATGTAAATAGTGAATATTTAATGCATAGATAAGCTTCCTAAGTTTTAGAGGTAAGTTGTTGAGCTGGCCTATTATCTAGTGACTGATTTAGAATTAGTTGCAACAGCTCCTAGGAAGCTGAGCTCGACCCCTAGAGGTGGGGAAAGAGGTTTGACCTTCTATATTATGCCTTCTCTTTCTCATTTTGATGGTTGGACTCTAGAGGGAGAAGTGCTATTGTATTTTTGACTTGTATTTTCTGCAATTTGAGGAAAAGGAAGGCCAGGGTTTTGCAGACTTCATTGTGGATTCTTGTGGATTATTATGTTGATGGTGTGTCTCCTACTGTTATTGTAAGTGTGTTTATGTGTTCCATTTCTTAATCTCTTGCTGCTATTTAAACAAAAGAAGTGATAAAGTTTGAATTCATGCATGCCATGCTCAACTTTCAATTTTGTTTAAAATTTATGTTTTCCACTGTCTAGAGAGGATTCGAATTCATTGTTTGCCCTCTTTAGCCTCTCTTCTTTCTTCCCTGATCATCTCTTTCAGTTAAAGGCATCAGCATAGACTCCTACCTTGCCCCAAAGACCCACCTGCAAAAACTGAGCTCAATCCCCGCACCCTAAATTGCACTCCCTCCAAATTGCCACCAAAAACCCAAAAAATCTTTAAATCAACCCCCCTTATCAATTTACTAGCCTAAAATCTTTGATCCTAATTGGTCAGCTTATTATATTATAAGATCTATCAAATCTGACCCGAGAGAGCCTTCTCATACCTCGTAGGGCTAGCTACGAGGTGAAATGGTTTGATGTAGCCTTGAGAGTTTGTCTATCTCAGCCTAGGTGAATTCCAAGTGCTAACATATTGGCGACCATACTGGGGAAGAACATCTAAATCTTTGCTCATTGAGTGTGTTGTTTCATAAGTCTTAGACGGAGCCTGAAGTTACGCCAGAAGCCTTCGAAAACGCTCTTGTTTTACATCAGCGTTAGTAAATAAACGCTGCTTCAGTCTATCTCCGTGGGATTTGTGAACATAGCGCTTCAGTGACATCTTTATCCCAGTATCATTATGGACTCTAAGCTTCAGATGATAAGTTAAGAGTTTCCATTTGGCTGAGTGGTTTTTCCTTTCCTCGTTTATTTATATTTACAAGCTGGCTTCTGATTCAAAATTGATTGTTAGATCTAATTCATCGCCTGCTGTAATTAAATATTTTGAAGATCTTGATTTCGACGAGGATTTTGAATTGTCATTGTTTAAATCTAAATCTGAAAGTGCACTCGATACTTTGGTTCTTGATCCTGACTTTGCAGCTGTGGTTGACCTCGAAAGGCATAACAAAGTGGTTGAATCTTATATTTTGCGGCATCTTCAAAGTAGTATACATGCTTCAACTCTTGTTGATTTTATTGAAAACATATCTGATCATATTGGGTCTACTATTGATCAAGCTGAAAATCTTCAAACTTCCCTCACGGCTCATCGAGTTTCTTTCCCTCCTTTCATCTCTATTTCACCTATTTCGCCTATAGTTACACTTCCTGATACCCCTGTTGGTTCACCTCCATCTACACCTCAAACTCCATCATCACCTTTATCTCCGCCAACATCCCTTCCCCTTATCACAACCCCTGTTATTATACTTCCACCTCCTCCTCCTCATACTCCTTCTACTCCTCCACCTCCCCCGCCTAGAGTCATGGCTGCCCGATTTGCTCCCCTTGTTCTCCCTGCAAACCTTCATGACATGCCAGCTGACTACCAGAGCAAGATACCAATGTTTGATGGCACTCCACAGAGTGTCTCAGCTCAGCAGCATGTTGACCGGATGACTACCTTTTTTGATCTGTATGAATTGGATGAGGAAGATGTTACCATGAGGTTGTTCGTTCAGACTTTTGGAGGAGAGGTCCGGAAATGGTTCAGAGGGTTGAGAGCAAATAGTATTGTTTCTTTGGAAGCACTTCAAACACAATTCTTGGACAGATGGGAAATCAGAAAGGATCCGCTACAAATCAATGCCGAATATAACAACCTTAAGAGAAATCCGGGTGAGTCCGTTCAAGACTACATCATAAGATTTAATGCAGTGTATAATGCTATACCAGATGATCTTAAGCCATCTCGAAAATCTGCCTTGCTGAAGTTCCCGGATGGTTTCGATCCAGAGATGGCCTACTCACTGCGGGACCGAGATCCTCCTACTTTGGAGGAAATGCAGAAAATTGCAGTCAGTGTGGAGGCTAATTTGAATGACAAAAGGGCAAGAATGAAAGCGGAAAAGAAGGTCACAATCAAAGAGGAGGTAGCATCCACTTCTCAAGTTATTCGGAAAATGGAAGAGATGTCAAAGGCACTCCAAAATCTCAGTCTTGGCAAACCGGAACCACAAGTTCGAAACCCGAATTTCAGAGGTCAACAACAGCAGCCCCAATATAGGATAAAACAGCGGGAACCACGAGGACAAGAGGCGGCAGTACAGCAACCGATCCAACCCCCATTTCAGCAAAACTATGTCACTCAAGAATCTGAAGATGAGGGTGAAGGTCCCGGTGAAGAAAATCATTTTTTCACTCCCGATGACATGCCCACTTACATCACGGAAGAAGATGAGCTGGTAAGCAATGCTTATGCACCTCAAGATGAGCATTACATTCTATCTAATGATGTGGCACTTCAAGATGAGTCTGAGGAATATCAAAGAGGTTATCTACATGCCTTATCAGCTCAACAAGGCAAAGAGAGACAGCTGAGAAACCGAACAGTACCTATACATCCACTTCAAAAGAAGGCAGAAAATGCGGCAAAGAATGGTGCTGCTGTTCCGCAAAGAAAAGGTAAAGAAATCATGGATTCCTCATCAGCCCCAACAGCTCCAGCAAACAAGATGGATCAGCCATCAAATGTACCTAAAGATAGAGCAGAAAAAAGAGATAATCCGGCCAAAGAAAGTGAAAGAAGTCAAGCGTTCAGCATTGAGAATGAAGTCTCAAAATTGAAATTGTCCATTCCACTTACTGAAGTCATGAAGAACACTACTTACAGAGCACAAATTTCTAAGATGTTCAATACTGATCCAATGTTAGATGCGGTTAATGTGGAGGATGATCAGCCGGAATTGATCTTTGGGCCAGCTCTCAATGGTGAGTCACCAGAAAGCGATGTCCCGCCATTCTATATCAGCTTGAGAATTCATGATTATGTGCTTCATAATGCTATGTTCGATTCGGGAGCATCACACAATTTAATGCCCAAGGCAATAATGGAGAAATTGGGACTTGATATAACTCGTAACTACCATGATCTATACTCATTTGATTCCAGCCGAGTTAGATGCATCGGTCTGATTAAAGATTTAGTTGTTAGCTTGGATCAAATTCCCGCAAAGAATCTCTTGATGGATGTGGTAGTAGCGGACATTCCGCCAAGGTTTGGCATGCTTCTTTCAAGGTCATGGGGATCAAAACTCAAAGGCACTTTACAGCTGGACTTTTCATATGCCACTATTCCGGTGTTTGGACAAATGAGGAAAGTCTATCGAGAGCAAAAGATGAAGTATATGATTACAAGCAAGGAAAAACCGGTAAATCATCCTGTAAACTATGTACAGACAGATCTAGAGTCCTATGTTTTATTTGCTGATAGTTTTAATGAAGTAAATAGTCAATTAGTTCAGATAGAAGATATCCCAGGCATTGCTGAAGATGTTAGAGAAGTATTGAGAACGGAAAGCAAAGAAAAGGCTGCTGTCATAAAGTCAATTGCTGAGATAAATGAACAGCAAGTCATGACTGAAACAACATCACAAGTACAGCCCTTGGATGATGATGAAGATGGTCTTTGGACCATGGATTTCGACGGGGCAGTGGGCAGCGATGGAGCAGGCATTGGCGTATGGATCCGCAGCCCATTTTCAGTCTCTAAACAAGTTCCAATTAAGGTACAAGTTTGCTCTTATAAATTGGCTTTTGATTGTTCAAATAATGAAGCTGAATATGAGGCCCTTATAGCTGGTTTGAAAATCCTCCTGAAATTAAAAGCAAAGAAGATAGCAATTTATGGCGACTCCGAGTTAGTGATCAAACAAGTAAAGGGGGAATTTCAAGCTAAACATCCTCGTATGCGGGCTTATCGCAATGCTGTTTTGGATATTTTGAAGCGGTTTTCAGAGCACACTTTAACATGCATACCACGGATACAAAATGGAGTTGTCGATGCTTTGGCTAAGGCAGCAAGCAATTTAAAGATACCAATGAATTCGAGTAACAAGTTTGAAATCTATGTAAAACACCGCCCCACAATCCCGGACAACCAAAGGAATTGGCAAGTCTTTCAGGATGATGAGGAAATCAAAGACTTCTTGCATGGAGAAGGTAAGTTTGAAGAAATCTCAATTGACATGGAGCCTGAAGGAATAAATCAAATGGATGTTTTGCAGCTGAAAGACAATCATATTCCAAAGGGGCTGATTCCTTTAGAAGAGCTTTTTGATCAAGACGATGTGGCTCGCAAGCCAACTTTGATGCCAACCGAAGAAGGTGTGGAAGATGTCAACCTTGGGACAGTGGAACATCCAAAGATGGTGAAATTATCGAAGGCCCTGCCACCCAAGGTAAAGAATCAATACATTAGATTGCTGTCATCATTTACTAATGTATTCGCTTGGGATTATTCAGATCTAAAGACTTATGATACAAGCATAATCCAACACACTATTCCAATCAAACAAAATCAGAAACCTTTTCGGCAGAAGTTGCGGAGGATCAATCCCAAGTTGCTGCCCTTGATTGAAAAAGAGGTAAATAGACTTTATCAATCCGGAATTATAGTTCCCGTTCGCTTTTCAGATTGGATTTCTAATCTAGTGCCAGTACGGAAGAAAACCGGTGAGATTCGGTTATGCATAGATTTTAGAAATTTGAACAAGGTATCTCTCAAAGATAACTATCCGCTGCCAAAGATGGATCACATATTGCAGCGAGTAGTGGGTGCCTCAAAGATGTCATTGTTAGATGGATACTCCGGTTACAATCAGATTCTAGTCCATAAGGATGATCGTGATAAGACAGCCTTCACTACACCTTGGGGAACATTTCATTATGCTAAAATGCCTTTTGGTTTAAGGAATGCAGGTGCAACATTTCAGCGAGCTATGGACATGGCTTTTGCCAATGAAAAGGACATATTTTTAGTTGTTTATCTTGATGACTTAACGGTATTTTCTAAATCCGATGAGGAGCATCTTTTTCATTTGACGAAAGTTTTTCAAAAATGCAGAAAATATGGCATCTCTTTAAATCCAAAAAAGAGTCTCTTCGCCATGAGTGAAGGTAAATTGTTGGGACATATCATTTCCAAAGATGGTATACGTATTGATCCCGCAAGAGTGGAGGCAATTCAGCAGCTAGAACAGCCCCGAAACAAGAAGGAGATACAATCTTTTAATGGTAAATTGAATTTTCTGCGTCGCTTCATTCCTAATCTTGCAGAGCACTTAAGAGAAATGACCAACATGCTTCGGAAGGACAGCGAGATCAAATGGACTGAGGAGGCAGTCAAATCCTTCAACTTAATCAAGGTAATCTTGTCTTCAGCCCCGACCTTAATCAGCCCTGATTATACTCAGGATTTCATATTGTTTTCTTTCGCTTCCGAGCATACACTAGCAGCAGTTTTGATGCAAAAAAGAGAGGGTGTTGAAAAGCCAATTGCATTTTTCAGCCGGATCATTAGAGATGGGGCATTAAACTATAACATCATTGAGAAACAAGCGCTGGCCCTGATTAAGGCATTGAAAGATTTCCGGGTTTATATTCTTCATTCTCATGTCTTAGCTTATGTTCCTAGTGCAGCGGTAAAGGATGTCTTGGTACAAACAGAGCCGGAAGGTAGGAGAGGCAAGTGGATTGCTGCTCTCTTGGAGTATGATGTTGAAATCAAGCCAACCAAGCTGGTTAAAGGACAAGGACTTGCTAAACTAATGGCTGAAACAAACCTACATGCGCTTGACATCAACTTGATTGCAGCCTTGTCCGATGGTGAAGGAGAAAATTCAGCGGTTCAGGTATCAGACATTTTCATTAATTCTCCTTGGTATGCTGATATAGTGTATGTACTTCAGAATGTGTCCGCGCCTCCTGGAATGTCAAAGAACAAAGCAAGGACTTTGAAATTGAAGGCCGCTAAGTTTTGCATCATGAAATCAGCATTGTATTGGAAAGATCCCGGAGGCATCCTACTGAATTGTTTGGTTGAAGAAGAAGCGAAAGCAACGGTAGAAGACTTCCATAAAGGTGATTGTGGAGGTCATTTATTTTGGAAAACTACAGCCAACAAGATTTTGAGAGCTGGTTTCTATTGGCCATCCCTTTTTTCTGATGTATACAAAGCGGTGAAGAGCTGCCATGAGTGCCAAATATTTCAAGGGAAACAAAGATTGCAGCCATTGCCACTCAAGCCGGTGGAAATTAGTGCACCTTTTCAGCAGTGGGGCCTTGATTTCATTGGTGAAATACACCCAGCTTCATCCGGGCAGCATAGATGGATTTTGACTGCTACCGACTACTTCACCAAGTGGATAGAAGCAGTTCCTACTCGGCAGGCCACAGACTCGGTAATTATCTCCTTTCTTGAAACTAACATCTTGTCCCGTTTTGGCTGTCCATTCAAATTGATCACGGATAATGCAGCTGCTTTCAAGTCAAATAAGATGGTGGATTTTTGTTATAAGTACAATATCAGTTTGGGTCACTCCACCGCTTACATCCGCAAGGTAATGGGCTGGCCGAATCATCAAATAAATCACTAGTAAACATTATCAAAAAGATGCTGGAAATCAACAAGAAAAGTTGGCACAAGAAGTTGGTCAATGCACTGTGGGCTGATCGGGTGAGCCAAAAGAGA
The DNA here is from genome assembly GCA_031772625.1 of Pinus tabuliformis. Lineage (NCBI taxonomy): Eukaryota > Viridiplantae > Streptophyta > Pinopsida > Pinales > Pinaceae > Pinus > Pinus tabuliformis. Next base: position 273,799,509 of record CM062817.1, on the reverse strand, counting down.
TCAATAGGAATGTCGCCATTTGAGATTGTTTACGGGGTTGATGCAGTTTTTCCTACATCACTTAGTGTACCGGTCGCAAAGTTAATCCAAGAAACGGGAGAAGACATGGATCCAATGCAACGGAGAATCAGTCAAATGGTCCACCTACAGCAGACAAGGGAAGAAGTCCTCCAAAACTCTTTGAAGCTGCAAGAACGTATCAAGAAGATTTATGATAAGAAGGCAAAATCAGAAAATTTTCAGCTAGAAGATGTTGTTTTGAGATGGGATGCTCGAAACGAGGACAAAGGTAAACACGGTAAGTTTGATAATCTGTGGAAAGGTCCTTTTAAGATTGCTGCATATCGTGGTCCTAATGCTTTCCTTCTTAAGGAGTTGAATGGCGATGAATGTCCCGGCGGGTCGGTGAATGGCCGGCTTCTCAAGAGATATCATGTTTGAACAATGCTGCTCTAAATCATCTTCATTGTACATATCATTTTACTTTACTACAGCAAGCGTGAACTGATCTTTCATTCTTGGTTTGGGGCCCGAAGTGAAGGCTATAATTCCAAGCATGAAGATTGGTTGGTGTGGGATTTCAGTTTGTGTATTTTCTGCAAAAAGTCAGTTTGTTTGAGTCATAGTCCTTTCAAAGTTTTCAGTTTATAGTCAAGTCAAATAAAGTCTTTTTGAGTTGGTTATTTTTTCTATTAGTTGACTCCATTGCCCAATGAATAAAGCACTGGTCTGCTCTCCCAAGAGGTCTGAGGTTCTTGGCACCTCCAAGGAGCTACCATCCCCATTGGAGCCAATGTTAGTGTCGGTCTTGAGCCCTCCATCAGTGATCAATAACTCTTTGCATATGCATTTATAGGTGTCTCATCAGTGTCAGTTTTGCATCCCGCTAGGCATGCCATAACACTGAATGGAGGAGCTGGTCTTTGTTCCCTTCTTGGCTTTGCTGGATCAGGTCATACAACAATGTAATTGAGTCAGGCTTGTTCTTGTTTTTGTCTTGAGGTCCCATGGTCTTAGGTCTAGGGTTTTGAGTCAAAATCATTTCAAGGTCATGAGTCATGGTCAGTAGGTGCCCAGCAAGCCGGAAGGAGTCTTGTACATACGTTTCATTATCATTTTCTTCAGCTATAGCTCATTTTATGCCTTGGGTTTAAAAACCCTGTTTTTAAGTCCAAGGCCATGTGGAAATTTAAAAAAAATAAAGAAATTCTCAAAAATTTGTAAAAGTGCCGGCAATAACCCTGGTTCCTTCACTACAGTCCCTCAGGCGGTCAACCTGCAAAAAGAAAGGATTCAAACGCATCAGAAGGCTCATTTCAGGACAAAATGACTCCAAAACAGTGTTAAAAAAGAATGTCCAAGTGGAAACATTATAAAGTGGGTTTTTGAGTTAAATTTTTTCAAATGTAAGCATATAAAGGTAAATTCCCTCTTTGAAGACCCTCATTGTGCATTTGGAGCAAGAAATTACAAGCAAAAGGCGATTAGAGGGCGAAATTGGGCAAATTGCAGAAGTTTCAGTCTTTTGGAGGAGCGCGACCAAACAGAGGAGCGCGACCAAAAAAAGGCCAACGCGCTGTGTTAAATTACACAGGCGCGACCAAACAGAGGGGTGAGACCAAACTGGGAGCTTGCGCGACCAAAAAATCAGTTTGCTGTAAAATTTATTCAAACGCCAAATTCACCCTCGAATTTTCTCCAACTGTTCAGCATACTTCACAGCATTTTGCAGGCAGGGCAACGGTCATTTTGACTTGTTTATTCCACCTTGCTCAATAACACCATGTCAACCACCGAGACTAATGAGCAAGGTGATGACCGGTCATCATCTACTGAGATTGAGATACAGCAGAGGCCTCGTAGGGGAGGCAAGGGTGGTCACCACAGGAGGGAAGAGCCCACATCATTGACAGAGTTACAGGCTTGCCCATTGGCAGTGTCTTGTTTTCAGCATATGGCTTGTTATCAGTTTTGTGAGAGGCTGTCACACATTCAGCATCACAGAGAGTTGGCCCGGTTGTTTGTCCTACATCTCCATAACAGGCAGGTCACCCTTGCAGGGGTGAATTTTGTGTTTTCTCCAGAGGCTATCACAGAGGCTACCGGGATACCCAATGTGGGTGAGGTGTGGCCGAAGCGTAAGTGGCTGGACCTAGTATACTATGAGCCATATGTCAGGCCTATCTATGTGCATCACTTGACAAGGAACTTTCCTATCAAGTTCCTCCGAGCAGAGTATATAGACACCATGAGACTCATTATGCACTACTTCACATGCGAGGGGAGATTCTCACGAGTATTTTCTTGTCATATCCGCATGATGATGCACTTCACCAGAGTGAGGATGATGAACATCTCGGCATACTTATTTCATGACATTCAGAGGATAGCCACTACCTTTCGGAGACAGACTCCAGTACAGCAGCTCCGGAGCCTATGCCATCATGGTCTTATTCAGTTAGTAGTTTCCCATCAGCTGAGCCAGCAGGGCATCCCTTGGGCGGATTTCATCTCCCGAGATGTTTTCACACAGCCACATTCAGGGCCTGAGGCAGTTCATGAGGAGGGAGGGCCATCACATCAGCCCGAGACCAGCATCCTGAGACACATGCCTTCTTCTCCTCGGGTCACATATCAGAGAGGTCACAGGACCTTATTTGCAGCAGCCCGACGAGTACTTTCTCTACAGCCAGTCGAAGGGGTCTCGTCTTCATCATCAGAGCAGCGAGTGTTATCTCCACACCAGGTGGAAGGGGCCTCGCTTTCTTCATCGGCACAGGCAGTACGAGACGGAAAGCAGCCCATGGTTGAGGATGAGGCAGTTGGCGAGGCACATGATGATTTCACTGGTCGTCATGCTCATTCTCCTTCCTCTTCAGATTTCTATGAGCTCAAGGAAGAGAACCTTGTGTTGCAGCGGAAGCTTGAGATGGCTCAGTGGACTATCACTTATTTAGAGCAGCGGACCAAACAGCTGGAGACCGAGAAGGAGTTGGATGAGTTATGGAGGATTCGATTCGACCGAGTCATCAACCGCAGGAGGCCTGGGGACCCACTGCCCAATGATAGAGAGTTATTGCTCATCCGAGCAAATTGGCGCTTGGAGGGACTGTTAGACAAGGCAAACCGTGATAAAGAGATGCTCCGGAACATGAAGACACACTACTGGGCAAGATTACATGTTTGCAAGGCGAGAATGAAAATTCTCCAAAGAGAGCTGTCAGAGGCCCGGAAGAAGAAGAAAAGGACAAATCCACTCCGCATCTTGGCTGAGGCATCCCTCACTCATCATGGTACTGATCAGCCTTGATCTAGCATCAAAATCTGAAAATTTTGAGAATTTTGGAGCATTTTGCAAATTTTTGGTAAAATTACAGGTTTTGCCCACGGTTTGGTCTCACCCCGGGTGAGACCATTTTGAAGGGCTGCTCAGAATTTTGCAAACTTGGCATTTTTGGAAAGGGTATGCAAAAATAAAAATTACCAGTACTTGGGGGCAGCCTAATTTTGAGTTTTGAGCCTCCAAAAGCTCAAAATACACCTAAAAATTGACTTTCTGCCCACTTTTTGAGTTGCAGAAAGTGACCTTGGGAGAAATGGTTTTTGAGGGGTCAAATCTACACCAAATTCAGAAATTCCACTTGGGATGGAAAGTAGACAGGCCAAGCTTTCCAATGAGCCATCTTGCACCTGATTTGGATCAGTGGAACCCACTCAAAAGTAGCTGCAAATGGGCGCGACCAGAACTTCCAGGGGCGCGACCAGAACTTCCAGATTTGCCAGTTTTTGACTAGTTCGGCCAGAAAAGCACTATTTTCACTTTGGTTGACTATTTGGGCATGTAAATGATGGATTATTGTGTAAATTTCATGGCATTAGATACTTTTACTCTTCTTTACCACTTCTAGAAGCTTCTTTGATGTAAATAGTGAATATTTAATGCATAGATAAGCTTCCTAAGTTTTAGAGGTAAGTTGTTGAGCTGGCCTATTATCTAGTGACTGATTTAGAATTAGTTGCAACAGCTCCTAGGAAGCTGAGCTCGACCCCTAGAGGTGGGGAAAGAGGTTTGACCTTCTATATTATGCCTTCTCTTTCTCATTTTGATGGTTGGACTCTAGAGGGAGAAGTGCTATTGTATTTTTGACTTGTATTTTCTGCAATTTGAGGAAAAGGAAGGCCAGGGTTTTGCAGACTTCATTGTGGATTCTTGTGGATTATTATGTTGATGGTGTGTCTCCTACTGTTATTGTAAGTGTGTTTATGTGTTCCATTTCTTAATCTCTTGCTGCTATTTAAACAAAAGAAGTGATAAAGTTTGAATTCATGCATGCCATGCTCAGCTTTCAATTTTGTTTAAAATTTATGTTTTCCACTGTCTAGAGAGGATTCGAATTCATTGTTTGCCCTCTTTAGCCTCTCTTCTTTCTTCCCTGATCATCTCTTTCAGTTAAAGGCATCAGCATAGACTCCTACCTTGCCCCAAAGACCCACCTGCAAAAACTGAGCTCAATCCCCGCACCCTAAATTGCACTCCCTCCAAATTTCCACCAAAAACCCAAAAAATCTTTAAATCAACCCCCCTTATCAATTTACTAGCCTAAAATCTTTGATCCTAATTGGCCAGCTTATTATATTATAAGATCTATCAAATCTGACCCGAGAGAGCCTTCTCATACCTCGTAGGGCTAGCTACGAGGTGAAATGGTTTGATGTAGCCTTGAGAGTTTGTCTATCTCAGCCTAGGTGAATTCCAAGTGCTAACAGGTTGTATGTTTACCATGTGTTTAATAGAATTATTGTCCTGGTTGGGAGGGTTCAGGTCAAGTACTTACTCAAGTTTTTGGTTTAGAAGCTTTATTTCTATGTTACTCATCATTTCTCAAAGCTTCATTAATTTCTGGGTAGAGGCCTGAGTCCTAGCCCTGAAAAAGTGGCTCGGAATTTGGGGTCGCTGGTACAAAACTGACTAGAAATATCCACAGTCACTGGGAAGCAGACCTGTGGGAGCGACTGGAGGCTTACACTCGCTTAGAGGCCTTGTCAAGGGAGCGAATGAGAGCCCAGGTCAATAAAAAAGAGAGTTAGCTTAGGGTTTGGACACCTGGAGGGGTCAGGTAGCTCCTGTAACACCTTAGGGAAGTAAGTAAGGTCTTAAGTTGTCGACTCCATTTCCTTAAGTTCATATAGGAGGTTGAGTCTTATAATAGTGACCCTCAGCTCATGTTTACCCCAGGAAAACCGATGAATGTGGGTAAATGTTGGAGGAGGCAGTTACAATTGTAGAGATTATCAGATCTACAAAGACAAAGACAACATGAACCTAGTGCTACTTATCTGGACATGCATAAATCCAAGGAAATTCCATATGAAATCTCGAAGCATGGATTGGAAATAAATAAGGTAGAAGATAGAAAGTTAGAGAAGAGGCTCATGAATGCAATTGAAGACATCTATATATGTTCAACCACATATTTCTGATTCAATGGAACTAAGATTGAACGATGAGTTAGGCTTCTGAATGTTTGACATGCAAAACTTCTCTTTTTTCACCTTAGATTTGTAGGTCCAAGCTCCTTTGAGTTATAGACACAAAACAAAATTTTTAGGTTCTTGTAACCCCATCTTCTGAGATGGCATAAGTGGTTTGGAGGTATTATAGAGTGGTATTATAGCATAGGTTCAACACTGAACTTGAAGGGCTCACACACGAAGTAGAATTTTATTTTATATGGATGAGTAAATTAGTGTTAACTTAAATTAGAAGTTAATGTGACCATGAACTTTGATGGAATTCTTATTTATCCTTTTAATTTCCAAAATATGTAACTGACATGGATTTTGGTTGTGTGAATAGATTCAAGTCAGCATGCTTAGTGCTGGCATAGCAAGGTTACAATTAATATGTTTATGCTTGATTTAGTTGAAAAATGTGTGTGTGTGTGTGTGTGTGTGTGTTAACACATAAGAAGAGATAATCTACAAAAAATAAATAAAGGAACGACTAATAGAATTGTGCAATACAACATGGACATAACCTCTCCTAACTAGGAAGAAAATTCAATTGGAAAGAGGTCAAAAGAAAATTCCCTTGATTGAATGGATATCCTTAGAAGCTTGAAAGTTGAACTAAGAAGTTGTAATGCTGAAAATGGAAATATTTTTAGAGTTGAAGAAAGGAAACTAGAGGTGAATATAGTGACATTGTAGAACATATCAGATCTACAAATACAAAGACAACATAAACATAGTGCTAGTTATATGAACAAACATAAATCCAAGAAAATGCCATCTGAAATCTCAAAACATGGATTGGAAACAAATAAGGTAGAAGGTAGGAAGTCAAATAAGAGGCACACAAATGCAAGTGAGACAAAGTGAGAGGGGCAACTCCACTCAACACTTTAGAAAGAGAAAGAAATAGACATAACAAACTATATATTGCTACAACTAGGTCACGAAGACACCGTTGTCAAAGGAAAAATGAGAAAAACACAATGTCAGAAGCATTCAAGAAAGAAATCCCCCTCCCTTTGATGGAGAGATTAAGAGGAGAGAAGAGGTAGAAACCTTACTTTTGGGCTTAAAAAAGTACTTCAGATTCCATGACTATTATGAGAATATAAAGACCAAGATAGATATTTTTAATCTGAAAAGAAAAACTAAAATATGGTGAAAATATCTTAGCATTAAGGGAAATTTGAGGTCTAAAAAGGGTCTCCTAAGGAAAATAATAAATAATAGTTAAAATAATAAAATAGGAGTGATGAATTTTTAAAGAAAAAGAAAGGAAACTACTTTTTAATTATATTTTTTTCTTATCTCCTCATACATTTACTCAAGTGTCAAATGTAGACACCTATTAGATAGAGATTTAAATTCTACATCCAATGAGTACCAACTCTGCATACTTTTGAGTAGACCAACATTGACAAAATATGAAAATACATGAAAAGAGCACACTCGAACTTCCTTTTACTTCATATTTTTGGGAGTGATCACTGTGGGCTTGAACTTCCTTTTACTTCTTTGTTTGGGTACTTCTCGCCCTATGCTTATGCTTACTTTTGTCTACAACCAAACTTCTTTGAATTTAATAGTAACTTCTCCAATTTCTACACTTTATTACTTTCCTATAAAGGTATTCTTCCCTTGAACTGATGCTTCTCCTCGTCTACAATTGTTCTTCTATTTGCAACCTTTCCTCTTGTTTGTAACTACTCCCTTTTTTTTATATCAAGGGAGAGATGTTGCCCCCTTGAACTTATACACTTATGTCAATTGAAATACATCATTTACTTCACTTTATTCGCACATCATGTGATGTCCATTCATATCTTGCAAGATTTCCATTTCAACATTATTCTCGTGACGTTCTCATCTTCTTAATGCACTTCAATCTATCACGTCTTCTTATATTTGTCTTTCACTAATAAGTAGTTAGGATATTACTCCCATAGAGTATTTTTTCTTTCTTTTAATCTCATTAAAGACATAGATATTGTTTGGAGACATGATGGCTTTTGCTACCAATCAAAAAAATTAACTAAATTATAAATTTGGTTTAAATCAATTTTATTATTAATTATAAAATAATTAATATATGAATTAAACATATATACATTGAAAGACATGTAAAAATATTTAACTATGGAGATGTATGTACACTTTTCATGGATATTCTTAGCATGTAAAATAGGTATTGTTGCAATATCATGGTTTACTAATATTATATGCCAAAAAAACATAACATGTATAAAACATATTTATATGATTTTTTTTAGATTAATCAATTTAATTAAAAACACATAAAAATCATAAGTATTTTTTAATAAATCTAAAACTTTAATATGTGACTATTATTACAAATATTATAGAATTTTTTTGTATAAACATTAAAACTCTGCCATCCACTTAATAATTATTAATAATTAAATTCATACGACTCTTCTTTTATTAATCAATTTATTTACAAACACAGAGAGAGCATATTTATTTTTGAATAAATATAAAACTTTAAAATGTGACTATTATTACAAATATTATAGAATGTTTTATATAAAGGTTAAATCTTTACCATCCACTTAATAGTTATTAATAATTAAATTATAATTTTGAAAATTCTATTTCAAAATAAACACATTTATAAACATAAATACCACTCATCTAATAATTATTAATAATTCAAATAAAATTTTAAAAATCTTATTCTATACATAAAAACCTATCAATATAAATATTGAAATTAAACCCATCAACAAAATAATACAATGTTAGATCTTAAACTTTTGTGATCCATATTGATAATAGTATTATCTTTCAGATTCTTAAAATTTGGTAGACTTTTAGAACTAAATAATATGGTTCATCGTCGGGATAAAGGTGAAAAATTCAATCTTTGCAATTGTTTAAATAGCAAAGAAACATCCATACCCAAAATTAACCCCAAATAAACTAACTATTAAAAAAAATGATTAAGAAAACAAATTTAACACAATTTCTCATAATTATCAATAATTCAAATAAAATTCTAAATATCCTATTCTAATACATACACAAATATCAATATAAGCCTTGAAACTAAACCAATTAACAAAGTAATACAAACAATTTCACATAGCCGCTACTTCAACGAAGAACGAACATCCATCGACTATTTTCTTTATTTGGAAACCTGAACCAATCAACGAGCTCTATAAGAATCTTAGCGGAGATCCAAAGTAAGGCTCGCACAAGAAGGGCTATTTGGACGGATTTGCGGTGTTCTTCGATTTCATCCTTTGCTTCAAAATTGTTTAAATTATGTTATATATAATTTTAGTAATTGATTGAGATAAGTTGAATAGTAGATGTACTGCAAGGTAAGGCGTTTGCCAATTAATATAGAGATTTGTATAACTTTGAAACTCAATTTATTTGTGTAGTTACGCTGGTCTACACTGTTGAAATATAATTTCAACCGCGTCCATTCGTTTGTACAACGTCGAAAACCGCCTAAGCAAAACCACTTAAACTTATCGGATCGCCTTTGGTCATCTAGCTGTTTCCGGACAGTGGACTCCGATACAATGTAATGCAGCCACGTGGTCCTCTACATACGTCAGCAGAACTGACTTTTCGGACACTAATGTTCAGCACAAAGGAGCCTCCCGAAATCTTTGTCCACCGTCTGATTCACTTCAATGTTCTCCGCTGTCCATAAATCAAACCTGCATACGGGCCTGCATCGAATTAATTACATTGCGTGGAGTAAAACTAAAGTTTGGTTGACCGCAGTTTTTTTATTAATGCATTGTCATAGGTGTAGGTAATGTATTTAAGTTTTTATATACGACATATATTAATATGCATAAAAACGTGATATATTGTTTTTTTTGTTGTGTTGACCATTGTAATATGAGAGCTCGGGGGAGTGAAAGAGAACAGAGAAGAGTGCACAGCAGTGCATAAGTTATGAACTGAACAGCATGTCAAGCAAGGAGGAGATGAACGCACAGCAGTGCGAAATATAAAAACCTGAGTTTTGTTGGTTGCTCAAAAAAAGGGAAGAACGAATGAAGATTTGTATGGTGTGAGCAAATTTTTTTTTTATTGTGAATGTAATGTAAGATTTACTGCACATGTAAAAATTTATTTTACAGTAGTAAATGTAAAAGGATTTTATAACAGTAAAAGAAAATGAGAATTTTTTACACACAGCAGTGTAAATTCTCAGGTGGAGAAAGAGTAAATATTTTTGTTGGTTGAATGTTATTTTTTTTTGGTGAATCCCTCTCAGTAAAAGAGGATGAATATGTATCAGAAATTTTGTTTTAATGAATAGAAATATTTTTCTGGGTATGTAATACTCTGTTCTCAAGAAATTTTTTTTGGCTTCCCTGTGCAAAAGATCCTGTGGAGCAAAGGGAACAGAGCATTGCCTCTGTGTGTTTAGTTTTTTTTGTTTTTGGGATTTTACCAGAAAAATCCCCAACAGTGGTATCAGAGCAGGCTTAGGCTCTTTGAAGGTGTTCAAGAAGCTGAAGGGAGGAGTCTTTTGTTGCAGCAGTAAATCTTCTCGAGCAGAGTGAAGTCTCAGGAAAAAGATTCAGGTATTCCTCAAAGTTTTCTTTTTGTTACTGCTGAAACAGTCAGTGTTCTAAAATACACAGTCAAGAAATTCAAGCATAGTTGAGGATGCAAGGAATGGCTAGCACCAGCACTAGCATGGGTATGTTTAACACCCAGTTCCCACAGTTTAATGGGAAGAACTATGACTACTGGTCAATAACCATGAGAGCTTTATTTATCTCTCAAGATTTATGGGAATTAGTTGAATATGGGTTTGAAGAACCAGCAGATGAAGAAGAATTTAACAGTTTGACACAAGGAGAGAGAGATCTGCTGAAGAGCAATAGGAAGAAGGATGCAAAAGCCATTGTATTGTTGTATCAAGCAGTGGACCAGAGTGTGTTTCCAAGGATAGCAGCAGCTAAGACATCCAATGAAGCATGGCAAACCCTTAAGACAACCTATGAAGGCAGGGAGAAAGTGAAGACAGCAAAACTACAATTGCTGAGAAGAGATTTTGAAAATCTGAGCATGAAGGAGTCAGACACCATTGACTCATTTTTCACACATGTGATTGGTTTGGTCACACAGATGAGGACTCATGGATAAACCCTTGAAGAAAGGAGGATTACGGAGAAAATATTGAGGGTCCTACCCTCAAAGTTTGATGTGATTGTCACCACCATAGAGGAGACAAAGGATCTCTCAAACTTTTCAGTTGATGAGCTTCATGCATCACTGATAACACATGAGCAGAGGTTGAGTAGAAATGAGAACTCATCTCTAGAGCAAGCCTTCAAGACCCAGATGTCTTTTGGAAGAGGAAGAGGTCAAGGCAGAGGAAACAAGAGAGGAAGAGGCAAAAGCCAGAACAGAGGTGGAAGGAACAGCCCAGCAAATGCACAAGGAAGAGGCAGCAATCCAAATCAGAACCAAGGCCAAGGCAACAGCCAACAAAGAGGACAATATCATGCTCAAGGACAAAGGTATGAAAATTCCAATGTCCAATGTTATTACTGTAAAAAATATGGGCATTATGCCAGTGAATGTAAGAAAAAGCAGCATGATATAAGTAATAGACAAAATGCAAATGTCACTAGAGAAAATATCAGCCAAGATAATGTGTTGTTAGCTTGTAACATGGCTGAAACAAACAGTGAAAACATATGGTTTTTAGACTCAGGTTGCAGCAACCATATGACAGGAAACATAGCCCTCTTTTCTGCTTTAGATCAAAGTGTTAAATCAGAAGTCACACTTGGCACTGATAGAAAAATTTCTGTTATGGGAAAAGGAGAGGTAAAAATATTTACAAAGAAGGGTGAAAGGAAAACCATAGCAGATGTCTACTATGTCCTTGGAATGAGATGTAACCTCTTGAGTATTGGACAGCTTGTTCAAAAGGGTTACAATGTTTTCTTTGAGAATGATGTATGCACCATCATGGATATAGCACCCAGCAAAAGATGCATTGTTGAAGTGAAGATGACAAGGAACAGGATGTTCCCTCTCAGAATAAGGGCAGATTTGAAAAACAAAGGAGAAATTGCAGCAGTCACCCAAGAGGCTTTCCAAAGCATGCCAAAGGATGAAAATTGGTTGTGGCACTTGAGATTTGGACATCTCAATTTTGGAGGTCTAAACTTGTTAAGAAGAAAAGGAATGGTAAGAGGATTACCATTGATAGAGAAACCAGACAACCTTTGTGAAGGTTGCATTTTGGGGAAACAACATAGAGAAAGTTTTCCATCAGGTAAAAGCATAAGGGCAAAGGCACCCTTAGAGATCATCCACTCAGATTTATGTGGACCGATGCAAGCTCCATCATTAGCAGGCAACCAATATTTCCTAACATTCATTGATGACTGTACAAGAAAAACTTGGGTATATTTTCTTAAAAACAAAAGTGAAGTGTTTGAAAAATTTAGAAATTTCAAGGCACTTGTGGAAAACCAAAGCGGGCTGCATATAAAAGTTTTGAGAACTGACAGAGGAGGTGAGTATATATCGAAGGAATTCCTACGATTTTGTAGAGAAAATGGTATTCATAAACAATTTACAGCCAGGTACACCACACAGCAAAATGGAGTTGCTGAAAGGAAGAATAGGACCATCATGGATATGGCGAGGAGCATGCTGAAGGCAAAGCATTTTCCAAATGATTATTGGGCTGAAGCTGTAAATTGTGCAGCGTATATTTTGAAAAGGTGTCCTACAAAAGCAGTGTTGAACAAAGTGCCGGAAGAAGCATGGAGTGGGAGAAAGCAAGGAGTCACCCACATGAAAGTTTTTGGATGTGTGGCCTATGCACACATACTAGATCAGCTAAGGAGGAAGTTGGACAGCAAAGGGGAGACATGTATATTCATTGGATATAGTGAGGAATCCAAAGCCTACAGGTTGTATATTCCATCCACCAAGAAGTTTTTTGTCAGCAGAGATGTTTAGTTCATTGAAGAAGAAGCTTGGGATGGAAGCATAGAGAAAACAGTGAATGTTAAAAACTGTTTCTCTCATGATGAAGATGATGAGGAGGTGGATGAAATGCATCCCCAAATAGTAGCGCCAACACAAGGACAGCAAGGGACATCATTGAGGATAAATGAGAGTGCTTCTCCAAGCACACCACAAGGAGGAAATTCAAGTGCGTCTTCAAGCACTTGCACACCAAATGAAAGAGGTAAGAAATTTAGAAATCTAAGTGATATTTATGATGAAGGAATGAATTCCTTATTTGCCTTGTATTGTCATGTTGATAATCCTATTCATTTCGAAGATGCAATTAAAGATAGGAAATGGATAGAAGCTATGGATGAGGAGATGAATGCCATAGAGAGAAACAAAACATGGGATTTGGTTGAGCTACCAAAAGGCAAAGAAGTCATTGGAGTGAAATGGGTTTACAAGACCAAGAGCAATGCTGAAGGTAAAATAGAAAGACACAAGGCAAGGCTGGTTGTCAAAGGGTACAAGCAGCAGTATGGGAGAGATTATGAGGAGACTTTCGCACCGGTTGCAAGAATGGAAACCGTGAGAGCAGTGCTGTCCATAACAGCACAAAACAAGTGGAAAGTCTACCAAATGGACGTGAAGTCAGCGTTCCTAAATGGAGTGTTAATGGAAGAGGTTTATGTTGAACAACCTCTAGGCTATGAGAAGAAAGGTGAAGAGCATAAAGTGTGCAGATTGAAGAAAGCTCTTTATGGGCTGAAGCAAGCACCAAGAGCATGGTACAACAGGATAGATTCCTATCTATTGGATAATGAATTTGACAAGTGTGAAGGGGAACCCACCGTCTACATCAAAGAAAAAGTTGGTAAAATTTTAATTGTTGTCTTATATGTTGATGATGTTATTTTCACATGCAATGATGATCAGCTCATTGAGAATTTTAAATCAGTCATGAAAGAGGAATTTGAAATGACTGACATGGGTTTCTTGAGATACTTCTTAGGCATAGAAGTAGATCAAAATGAAAAAGGAATTTTCATCTCACAGGAAAAATATGTAAATCAAGTATTGGGCAGATTTAACATGCAAGAATGCAAAGCAGCGATCACTCCCACAGTAATGGGATTAAAACTCAGCAGAGACGACAACAGCAAGGATTTTGATCCTAGTTTGTATAAAAGCATTGTTGGCAGCGTTATGTATTTAACAGCAACTACGCCTGATATTATGTTTGCTGTTAGTTTAATTTCCAGATTCATGGAGAGGCCAAAGGAGGCACATTGGCAAGCAGCAAAAAGAATTTTAAGGTATGTCAAAGGTACCAAAATGTTTGGCATATTATATAGTGTCTCAGAAAGTTCAGATTTAATTGGATACATTGATAGTGATTGGGCTGGAAGTGTAGATGATCGGAAAAGCACTTCCGGTTATGTTTTTCATATGGGTTCAGGAGCCATTTCATGGGCTTCTAAGAAGCAGTCCATTGTAGCATTGTCTACAGCAGAGGCTGAATATGTGGCAGCTACAGCAGCAGCATGTCAAGCAGTTTGGATGAGAAGGATGTTGAGGAGCTTAGGCCAAGAGCAGGCAAAAGCGACAGTGATTTTTTGTGACAATAGCTCAGCTATTGCATTGTCAAAGAATTCAGTGTTTCATAAGAGAACGAAACACATTGATACAAGGTTTCACTACATCAGAGAATTGGTGAATAATGGAGAAATTGTCCTAGAACATTGCAGGACTCAAGAACAGGTTGCAGACATTTTGACAAAGCCATTGGATCAGAAAAGCTTTGAATTTTTGAGAAAGTGTCTGGGTATGACCGAATTCCCAGCAGTTGAAATTAAAGGGGAGTGTTGAAATATAATTTCAACCGCGTCCATTCGTTTGTACAACGCCGAAAACCGCCTAAGCAAAACCACTTAAACTTATCGGACCGCCTTTGGTCATCTGGCTGTTTCCGGACAGTGGACTCTGATACAATGTAATGCAGCCACGTGGTCCTCTACATACGTCAGCACAACTGACTTTTCGGACGCTAATGTTCAGCACAAAGGAGCCTCCCGAAATCTTTGTCCACCGTCCGATTCACTTCAATGTTCTTTGTCGTCCATAAATCAAACATGCATACGAGCCTGCATCGAATTAATTACATTGCGTGGAGTAAAACTAAAGTTTGGTTGATCGCAGTTTTTTTATTAATGCGTTGTCATAGGTGTAGGTAATGTATTTAAGTTTTTATATACGAAATATATTAATATGCATAAAAATGTGATATATTATTTTTTTTTGTTGTGTTGACCATTGTAATATGAGAGCTCGGGGGAGCGAAAGAGAACAGAGAAGAGTGCGCAGCAGTGCATAAGTTATGAACTGAACAGCATGTCAAGCAAGGAGGAGATGAACGCACAGCAGTGCGAAATATAAAACCTGAGTTTTGTTGGTTGCTCAAAAAGGGAAGAACGAATGAAGATTTGTATGGTGTGAGAAAAACTTTTTTTTATTGTGAATATAATGTAAGATTTACTTCACATGTAAAAAATTATTTTACAGTAGTAAATGTAAAAGGATTTTACAACAGTAAAAGAAAATGAGAATTTTTCCCAGCAGTGTAAATTCTCAAGTGGAGAAAGAGTAAATATTTTTGTTGGCTGAATGTTATTTTTTTTTAGGCATTTTGTTTTAATGAATAGAAATCTTTTTCTGGGTATGTAATACTCTGTTCTCAAGAATTTTTTTTTGGCTTCCCTGTGCAAAAGATCGTGTGGAGCAAAGGAAACAGAGCATTGCCTCTGTGTCTTTAGTTTTTTTTGTTTTTGGTATTTTACCAGAAAAATACCCAACATACACTAACGTCAAAAGTATAATAGCAGTCTCATTAACTGAATCCAGGATCTCCACAATAATAAATTGTAGATCTTATAAAACAAAAACAAAACTTAAATTAAGAGACATGAACAAGAAAGATCTCTGCAATCCGCTGCAACCTAAATGTCATTAAGTAGTGATAGGTTCTGGGGTCACTCCATCTATAAGAAGTCCACCTTTCCACTTATTCAGTTTCTCGTCATTCATAGCAAATTTGACGACAGAAGAATTTTCATCATGGTTATCTTCCTCCGTATGCACTGCAAATTCTCCCGAAACCACTTCCATCCATCCACTTTCATTTATACGTTTCCTTTCATCTGCTTCTGTCAAAAGGTGCTCCAATTCCATCTCATTTCCGGCTGGCGTTGTAACTGAAAACCTAATGGGCATTCCACTCCACCCGCTGGATTGTTCACCAAATTTAAGTAGAAACACCACTTTGTACACGGTATTAGCGGACAAAAGACTGCAGTCAATAGCACCTCGGACCTCCAGCCAGCAAATCATTAACAATTCCGCAGTCTCTTCAAATCTGAACGCACAATTTATATCAACTTTATATCAAGTTCAAGAAAATCTTGCGGGATCTCCTGTATGATGCATAATGTTCGATCAGTTCCATCAGTTCGATCAGTTCCATCGATCTCCACCGTCGATCTCTGAAGGTGCATACGGGCCTGTAGCGAATTAATTTTGCGTGGAGTGGAAATCTTTTTGCGTTGACCGCCGGATGGATGAACTTATGGTTTTTAATGTTGTTCGTATTGTTTGGTGGAGGCCCGTCTTAAATGGTTATGGGCACATACGTTTTATATTTTTTTTATATGTTTTATATATATTATGTAAGCCTGCAGTTGGTTGTCGTAAGGTGCATTTTTTAATGAGTAATTGTACCTGCGCACGGTGAGGGGGCGTAATATTTTTGGTATGTATGTTTTATGTAAAACATTATGTTGAGCCCTCATGCATAAGTGTAGTAAAAAGTCAATGCGTGGTAGTTTTTAGAGTTGTGGTGCCTGCACGCTATTTTTCATGGAAATGTTTTGATGTATTGTGTCTGCGCATGTAGAAAGTTTTTAGTGTGTGAGTGTGGTGGCTGCGCTCGGTGCGCATGTAAATTTTTGTTGTAATGAACGCACAGCAGTGCGGTAAAAACTGAACAGAGGCGTATGTAATTTTGTGGTAAATGTTAAACGCACAGCAGTGCGAGATATCAGGAGCAGGGGATGTAATTTTTTTTACCTCATTGTAAAACAGAAGTTGTTGTAATGCCCACAGCAGTGGAAGACCAGAAATGAGGAGACAGAGTTTCTCCAGTGAATCCCTCTCTGCGAGAGGATGAAGTGTGTAACAGTTTTTGTTTTTTAAGCAATAGAAGTATTTTATGGCTGTGAAATGGACTGTTTTGAGTCATTTTGTTTTTAATAGCTTCGCTATGCAAAGGTCCTGGAAGAAATGCAACAGAGCATTGGCTCTGTGGTATTTGCATGATTGGTTTTGGTATTTTCCCATGTAAAAATACCCAACAGTGGTATCGGAGCTAGTCCAGGCTCTTTGAAGACTCAAAGAATCTGAAGGAAGGTGTGGTTGCAGCAGTCAAACCTCTCCAGCAGTGTGAAGCCTCAGCGAAAAGGGTTAAGGTATTTCTCAAAGCTTTCCTTTGTGTTACTATTGAAGAAACAGTCAGTGATTTAAAAAAAACACAGTCAAGTATTTAAAGCCTAGATAAGAATGGCAAGGTCAAAGAAGAAAGCCTCCAAGCCTGCTAAAAATGTGCCTCCCTCCTCTACTAAACTAGAAGGCAATCCATTAGAATACATTCTATTTGAAACCCCAAAGTTTGATGGAAACTTTGATGTATGGGAAATAATGATGAGGGCTTTCCTAATGTCTGAGGGGATTGAAGTCTGGGAGTCAGTGATTGATGACAGCAAGATGGATAAAGAATCCATGGAGTATGATGCACAAGCAGCAAAGACTATCTTGGATGGACTCCCTGATTCTGTGAAGAGGAATCTAGGAAAATATACATCAGCAAAAGATATATGGGACAGACTGCATGACCTTCATGCAAAGGGAGCACTGACCATGACAATGAGTCAAGAAGAAAGTCATGAACCCATCATAGAAGCTGAGAATGAAAAGCTTGACCTCAACAAGCTTCAAGTAAAAGAAAGGGATGAAGAGCTTGCCAAGCTCAAGAAGGAGCTGGATCAATGCAAGAGGAAACATCATGAAGAAGTCATATCCATGACAAATCAGCTGAACAAGGCAAAGAAGCAGGAAGATGCCTTGACAAGTCAACTTGAACAAAGGCACAAGAGAGTGAATAAGCTTGTGGAAGAGATTGGACAGTACAAGGTAGAGGTCTCCTCCCTTAAGTCCGAACTATAAGAAGCCAGGAAGCAGGCACAAGGAGCTGAAAAGAAAATGGAGAGCAGTCAAGAAGAAATCTCCAAAATGAAGTCAGATATCATCTCCCTCAAAATAGTAGTAGCTGAAGCTACTCGTAGCAAGGAAGAAACTGAGGGACAACTAGCAAAGAAAAATAATGTATGTGAAAAGTTGGAAGAAGAGATTGTCCTCCTCAGGAAAAAGGTTGAAGGGATGAACAAGATCATGAAGAGCTCTCAAGCATTGGATGCCATGCTCAGCTATCATAGATCTCCATTTGATAAATCAGGACTTGGGTATGTAGCTGAACCCTCAAACAAGGATGAGGATGCTTTAAGCAAAGGAGATGTGAAGAAGCCAGAAAGAGATGGTGATGCTCCTAGTTCCAGCAAAGGCAAGGAGAAAAATGAAGGTTGCAATAGAAGAAATCCTACTCCAAGCAGAAAACCAGCTCCAAGAAGAAATGTAGTTGATGTCAAAGAGGCAAGAGGCAATGGTGATCATCAAAGGATCTCAAGGCAGCAAGGCTTCAGAAGTACATCAAGGAAACCTCCATCTCCCAGGTACCAAAGTTCATTTTATGGTTATTGTTATGCTTGTTCAAACTTTGGTCATATGGCAAAAGACTGTAGAGCATTTCATAAAGATAAATGTTGTGGTCTCCAAAAATCTCCAAGAAACAATTTTGGAAGAAATCATGAATTCTCATTCATGAATAAAGTTGAATGTTTCAAGTGTCATAACATTGGGCATATGGCACGAGACTGTAACTTAACATGGGCTCCTATGCAAGCTAGACCCATGCAAAAGAAGAAATTTACACAAGTATGGAGAAGGAAGGAAAGGCAATCTGAAAACCCCTTGAACTCCCCAGTGGATCTAAATTTGTTTTGAGAAGAGTCTGCCAAAAGAAGACAAGCATACATTAAAGGGGAGCTTGTAATTTTTGTTTGCTGAACTGTATTAACAGTCATTTGTTGATGGAGGATGTATTGCAGCGCAGCAGTTGCAAATGAAATCTTTGTTAATCCCTCTAAAAGGTAATATGCAGCAGTGATGAAATCAGCAATGTTTTTGCTTTGTGTTTATGCAATATGCACAGAAATGCATAAAGAAGAAATGGGGCAGCGCTCAAATGTAAAGAGCAGCAGCGAGATAAGAGAGAAATGCAGGGCATGGAGACCCTCACAGCAGTGGGAAGACAGAACATAAAACAGCAGTTTGGAATTTTTTTTGGAGCACATGGATTAGAATGAACAGCAGTTTTGAATTTTTGCATGGCAATGGAAGGTAGTTTCCTTCTATGTAATGTGAGAGAATATACTCACAGCAGAATGAGTGTAATGCACAGCAGATGAAATGTTTTGTATTGGGAATGAAAATGCAAAGCAGTGAGAAGAAAATGAGAAGAAGGCAAAACGCAGCAGAGCGTAAATGCCCAGTGGCTGAGAATGCAATGAAATTTTTGTTACACAGCAGTAAAAAAAATGTAATGTTTTTTTTCTTCATATGCAATGCAGCATGCAAAGAAACGCATAAAGAAAAACAGGGACAACAGATTTTTAATGCACATGGGTGAATGAGAATGTTTGCGGCAGCAGAAAATCGAAAGGAATTGCACAGCAGTGCATTATGAAAATAAAAAAAATGAAGATGAAGATTGTGTGAAGCAAGGGTGTAAAAAGAAAAGGCAGCAGCCCGTGTTAACAGAAGTTATGGACAACAGCATGATGGCAAGAAGGAGAAGCACACAGAAATGCAAATAAGAAAATGCAGTAGCATGAAGTTTTGTTGAAGAAATAAAAGGTAATGGACAGCAACACATGTAAAAGAAAATTTTGTTTACATCAGTATATGTAACTGTAATGAATGTGTTGTTCATTGAATTGAAATGCAATATATGCAACAGCAGTAAGTGTAAGAAATGTTTACACACAGCAGTGTAAATTTGAAAATTGGGACAGTGTAATTGTTCCAGAAAAGGACAGAGTATTTTGTCTTTGAAAAGTACAGAAGCAGTGCAAGTGTAGACACAGCAGTGTGGGGTAGACACAGTAAAGAAGATGGCACAACAGTGCAGTAGCATAATGTAATGAGTTTGCACACACAACAGTGCAATGATTGTTTGTTTTTTAAACTGCATGTAAAGCAGTGTCTGTTTGTAATCCCTCTGTTAATGAGGAAGGTGCTTTTTAGCACAGTCATTTGGTGAAACCCTCTATTAAAGAGGAAGGTGCTTTTCAGCATAGTCATTGGTGAATCCCTCTGTTGAGAGGAAGATGCTCTTTAGCATAGTTTGGTAAATCCCTCTGTTAAGAGGAAGATGTTTTTTTATAACTGGTGAATCCCTCTGTCATGAGGAAGGTGCTCTTAAGCACAGTTTCATGTTAATCCCTCTATTAAGAGGAAGACAACTTTGTTTGTTTGTGAACTGCATCAGAAGCAGTTGGTGAATCCCTCTATGTGAGGAAGATATCTTTGTAACAACAGTACTAAGGAATCCCTCTACGAGAGGAAGAGTCTGGGTATGACCGAATGCCCAGCTGTTGAAATTAAAGGGGAGTGTTGAAATCGTAATTTCAACGCAGCGGCAACATCGCCAGAAACCGTTCTGCATACCCGCTTGGAACTTCTCGGACCAGCTTTCCGGCGAAGAAATAATCCGGCAAACGAACCCGATGGAATATGGTGGCGCCACGTGTTTCTCACCTGACATCAGCCAAAGTCACTTTCTCGGGTGCTAAAGCTCAGCATTAAAGTGGCTTCCGATATTCATCACAGTCGTCCGATCTGGTTGCGTGTAGTCAGCCGTCGATCTCCGAAGATGCAGCCCGCCCGCATCAAATCAAGGTTTGCGTGGAGTAAAAACTAAGTCTGGTTGACCATACATGTTTTAATGCAATGTCATATGCGTTGGTAAACTTTTAAGTTTTGTCCATACGGCACATAATATGACATTTAGTTTTGTTGACACATAAAAATATTTTTTTTGTAAAACGTTGACTTTGTATGGCATTGTATTATCGCACACGGGAGTAGAACAAATACATATGTGTTCGCAGCAACGAGGAGTATTATGGAGTTGTTATTGGGCATGGGAGAAACGTAGCAGCGGAAAAACTATATGTATTGTTGCACAACAGTGCACAAATAATCCAGTTTTCTCATTGTAATAAAAAGGTATGTATGTAGTGTGAGAGCCCGGTGTGGAGCAAAAATGAAATAGAAGTTTATGCACATCAGTGTGAGTGAAGAGAACAGGGGAGCGCACATGAAGCAGGTGAAGACATTGCACAATAGTGCATAGATTTTATTAATGAATTGGATTTGCATTGAAATGCAAAAGAAAAGAATGCATAAGTTTTTTTTGTAATGTGAAAATCCAGGAATGTAAAAAAAAGGATTTCACTCAGATGTAAATGTAAATTTACTTTACAGTAGTATGTGTGTAAAATGTTTTTCACAGCAATGAATGGAAAAGGGGTTTTACAGCACTAAAACCCAGCACAGTGAACTCTTAGGTGGAGAGAAAATCAGAGTTGGCTGAATGTATTTTTGGTAAATCCCTCTAACTGAAAGAGGATGAATGTGTATCATTGTTTTTGTTTTAATGAATAGAAATGTTTTTATGGTGTGTAATATTCTGTTCAGTCAACTTTTATTAAAAACTTCCCTGTGCACAAAGATCCGTGGAAACAGAGCATTGCCTCTGTGGTGTTAATGTTTGTTTGGTTTTGGTATTTCACCATTGAAAAATACCCAACAGTATGATGCATAATGTCTTCCAAAATAATGCAACAAACCTGGCAGCAAATAAATAGTCCTTAACAAGATTTTCAGAATTGAAGGCAGAGTCTTTTCGAGGTTTAACAATTAAATTAGTAGTTTGTTTACAAATAAAGCAATCAAACAACTACTCATCAATCCCATATACCAAGTCTAACTACTCATCAATACCATATACCAAGTCTAACTAGGTTGCAAATTTGTCTATAAATTATGGAAATTTGGATAATATTTTCATAAAATTTAGTAGAGATTTTTGTAAATCCAGTTTACATCCGTTAAATTTTAAGATTTTGGGTGTCCAAGTGTTTTTTATGTTGTTGAATCCATTTCAACCATAAAAAAGAAATTCAGACTTTTCCTATCAAAATTTTTGAAAAAAAACTACAACATTCCAACCATTTTTAACCATCAAACCAAATTTACTCACACTCACACCATACTAAAATTTGGTATCTTTCTAATAGATTATTATTATTATTCATAACTAATCATGATAATAAAATCATAAAATTGATGCTAAAATCTTACTTGCAAAATTGGTAGGTAAAATCTTACCTGGAATCCTGTCTAGATGGCCAATGCCAATAGTGTTGATCAACTCCCGAAACAATGTCTAAGTGCCTTGCAGATAGCGTGTAACCGATCTTCCCTATGGATTTCTCCAGCCAAAATCTCTATGGTTACCGCAAAAAAAATATAAATAAATGGATTATCGATTCGGTTCACCAAAATTTATAGTCAGCTTTGAATAATAATAGATATTTTGAGCATTTAAGCGTTCATCATGATTATTTATTCTGGGAGATTATTTTATATATATATATATATATATATATATATTTCGTTGTTTCTGTTTCTGTATCTGTATGTATATATATATATACAAATGAGTATGATGAACTTGTTTATATATATTTTTATTTATGTTTCTCTTTCTATTTTTATTAATAAATTGATTTAAACTGATTTCTACTGATACACAATTTATCTCCAAAAACAACCCACTAAAAATATTAACAAACCAACACTTATGTATGTATAAATACCTTTGTTCCTCCATCTATGAGAATCGATTCGCAGAGGCGAAAGTAGAGTTCTCTCTTTGAAGAGTATGCAACGGGGATAAGAGCCCTGAGCAGGACCTGGTAGCATTTCTGAGGAATGAATTTGTTCCAGAGCGAGTCGTCATAGGTCGCAGATCTGAACACTTTGGAGACGGCTGAGAGTTTACAAATATCACGTGGGGTAGTGAAGGAAAGAATAGCAGATATACAACTCTCTGGTAACTCCACCAGATTTTTTTGATCCTCATGTGCACTCCATTTATCCATGGTCGTGGTAGCGTTCTGTGGCAACTCCACCAGAATTGTCTCATGCAGGTTGCAGAGTACTCGGGCAGTTAAATTGCCCATGATTGCCTCGCCACGAATCTCATGTAGCTACCAACTCTTAAAAATTGCGAAACAGTGAAGTCGAACGAGTATTTGTCAGCTAATAATTGTGCCAAAGGAAATCTGGAACCAAGTCGTTATACGGAGTCAATCATCCACGGAGGTTGGTAACGTATAAAAACAAATGAGTCAGTGACATTCCGGTACGATTTTCCTGATTGAGAGGTCGCAGTGGGGTTGGGATTTTCTAAATCCAGAGAATCAAGTTGAACAACGTTTTGCTGGGGTTGGATTGGTTGACGGACTAAGACGTAACGTAAAATTGCACTAGACGTTTTGGACTTCTTTTTTGTGGGTAGGTTTCTTATTTTGTGGTCCAATTTGGATGGATTGGAATTATACGTTTGAGTTAAATTTAACTGCTCCTGAATACCAATGAATATGTGACCACAAAAAATTCAAAATTTTCACGTCTAATTTGTTCACAACTTTATAAGGATTAATTGGATTTTGTTCATAACTTTATAAGGATTAATTGGAATTATAATTTTGAGTTAAATTTACCTGCTCTTCTGGCCAACACAAATGAAGATTTGACCGGAAAACATTCAAAATTTGAAAAGCCCTCTAAAATTTATGTTGAAATATTTGGATTGGATTGAATACTAATACAATGGTTAATAAATGATATAGATGAATAAACATTAATTTATAATAAATATATAAAAAAATATTTAATTAAAAATATATAACTATTAATTAAATTGTAATTTTATTTAAAATATTAATTATTAATAATAATAAAGAAAATTAATATATCAATTAAATATATATACTTAAAAAAATAAGATATTTCATACAAGTTAAATCACATTATTTATTAAATAATTATTAATATAAAACTAAAATTTTAATAGTTCTATTTCAAAATAGATAGACATAATTATTTGTGTAAAAATAGACCAACTTTCACAATAGAGTATAAACTTAAAACTAGTCTTAATTTGGATCTACCAAGCATCCAAAGATAAAAGTATAAAAAAATTTAATACACAAACTTTTTTATTGTCAAATTTAAGAAAATGTGAGACACTTTTGATTTTCTCCATAATTAAAATGGATATATAATAATCTTTCACAATATTTTTTATATCTACATAAATTTCAAGTTCATATATATATATATATATATATATATATATATATAAACATTTTTGTCTTTTGTCTTATTAAAACACTCAAACTATATATAAAATATATATGTGTTGATAATTTTATATATATTTGATAATTTTTTTTAATTTAAATATATTTTTTTACATATTTTATAAAAAAAAATAATTTAAATATTTAATGTAATATATATAGATTTGAGGATATGTATTTAAAGATAAATTTATTATAAAAAATGCATTATAAATATTAAAATTTTACATGTTTATTAATTGAATTTAAATATGAAATTCTTAAATATAATGATTATATATATGATCATTATTTTAATTTATATCTTAAAATAGAGATAATTTATAGTTATTATTTATATTATTTATAAATATTTTTATTTCTAATTCTATGTTTAGAAATTATTAATTTTTTATATATTTATTAAATATGTGTTTTAAAGTTCTTGGGGCTTTTCAAATTCCCATTAGTTAGCAGAGAAAACTAAAAGTTTGGGCTTAATATAACTTGATATTAATAATAACTTAAAAGAACAAAAAATTCCCCAACCTTTATCATTCATATATATATATATATTACTAATATAGATTATATTACTTTAAGCATAGTGTGAGGAAATGTCGTGGTATGAAAAAAATAAATTTAAATAATAATAATTCATTTATATATATATATATATATATATATATATATATATATATTTTTATTTTTCTAGTACTAAAACATCTTTAATTATGGAAAATTTTAAGGGCTAATATTTGCCATTTTTCCTAAACATGATTAGTCCAAATTTTACAATATAAAATTATTTTACCTTAAAAATCGCCAAATTTATCTAGAGACTATATACAAAATCATTATAAATTTCAATAATTTTACATATATATCAATATATTTTTTATATTTTACATATTAAGACGTAGTGAAATTCATCAATATTTTTAAACATCAAAATAATTTTCCATCCTTCAAATTTTCTCTACCTCTAATATACCATACTCCACATAATATAACTTATTATTAATAATAACCTAATAAAAAAATAACATAATAGAATAACTTGCCTCAGAATAACATAATGGAATAACTTGCCTCCATTTCTAAGCAATGTTCTCGATATACTTCGTCTTAACATATGATGGCATTCACGATTGTAAATTTTTTTCACAATAACATGCTTTATGGTATGGGGGCTTTATGGTATGGGGAAGATTTGGAAAATTTATGTATATTTCGATCATTAAGTACATGCAATTCTTGCAATAATTTTTTTTCACATTAACATGCTTTATGGTATGGGGGCTTTATGGTATGGGGGAAGATTTGGAAAATTTATGTATATTTCGATCATTAAGTACATGCCATTCTTGCAAATTATCTAGTGAAATTTATTATAAGAAATTTATATTTTCCGTTTTGTTTAAATTTATAAATTTAATTTTTTTCATATGTTTAAGTTTCAAATTAGGCCATATTCCATTTTAAACTAATTATAATGGTTCTATATTTGGTACCATCATCTATCAGGATGGTTCACTCACTCTAGTCTAGTTTCACTACGCTTATACGAAGTTTTTAAATACCAAGGAAGAGTTAGAGATGGATTCATTCCCGTTTTTATTGGTAAGGAAGAATCTGGTCTAGTTTCACTAGGCTCATATGAAGTTTTTGAATACCAAGGAAGAGTTAGTGATGGATTTATTCCCGTTTTTATTGGTAAGGAAGAAAGGTGAGTTTATGAATACCAAGGAACCCAGGAAGAGTTAGAGATAGATTCATTCCCGTTCTTATTGGTAAGGAAGAAAGGTGATTCATGGTGTTGCTTAAAGAGATAAATCATCTTCTCTTTCTTGATTTGTTTAATATGTCTATCAAGAAGTTTAAATTTAAGCATAGTATTGTGCTTAGCGTTATGTGGGATATCGAGAGTTTTCGACGTGTTATTTTTCAGTGAAAATAAAGAATTATATAAAAATTTAAAAAATTAATAAATTACTATTTGTAACAGGCTTTGTAATTGGAACTTTATGGTAAATTGGTAAATTGCATTCAATATTTGTGTTCAACTATGAAATAAATTGTATTAAAGTTTTTTGGCCGTAGATTAAGAATTTGTTATTGTCGTTGCATAACAAAATTCAAAAAAAGCCTTTAAACCTTCCATGTCTTGTTCAAAAGAATTCAAACACAGATTGGTTAGCACTTCAAACCATTTGATAAAAAAGACTCTAGCTTACAAAATCTAAGCTTCTTGTTATGAAGCGAGATTAATACCCTAGTCCTTATAGTTATAGATGTACAATATATATGACATATGTCATATTTTCAATTGATCAAATCTAGTTATTTTAAATATATCATTTGAATATGTTAACATTTACATTTTACACTCATTTTACAATCACCCAAACATCTCCTCCATAATGGATTGTAGAATGCTTCTTAGTGCAAATATATATATATATATATATATATATATATATATATATATATATATAATTTAATTTAATTTATGTATGTGTGTTATAAAGAGGGCATTTTATTTTTTTTATACATTGTTTATAAAGAAATGTCACCTTGATTAACTACAAGTCATAAGGTTTGTATGTTAAGAATTATGTATGGGATAAATTCCTTATCAACAGCATTAGTTTCATGAAGTCTCCTTATTTTATTTTAAAATGTTTAAGGTATAAATCCCTTCTTGACGAGGAAAGCTCAATATCCATATCCATATCCATGTTTCCTACTTATTCCTTGAGAAGCGTTGGGTTCTGTGTTCAACTTATAATTTTGTTACTTTATTTTGATCATCAACATTATCCAACAATGGTTCCTTGTAAAAATTTCAATATCTTTATTTTATTATGGTACCATTTTTCAAGGAAGAAGGAGATCATCCTTAGAGAAAATGATTTTAAGTTCAAAAAAAAATTCACTATACCTAAAAATTTATAAATACTAAAAAAAAATTACAAATTGGGGAAGTAAACCTAAATTAAAATTAAATTAATTGACATAGAGTTAGGATGAAACTTTAAAAAACAAGGATTTGTAAAAAATCACATGTTTCCAAATTTTTCTTATAATCGATAAGATAGTAGAATTAAACAATTAAAAAAGCTTTAGTAGAATTAAACAATTAAAAAAACTTTGGAATAATGATAGATTTCACATTTTCACTATTAAAGTCAAGTGTATCTATTAGTACAAAGTTGTTGCACGAGGACCCACTAAATATATAAATAATCACATCTACTTCATAAATTGATTGTATATGATCCATCTTTGGGATTGTAGTAATTGGTCCCAGAGACAATATTCACAATTGTTTAAATAGCATAGAAGTTGTTTAAATAGCATAGAAACATCCCTACCCAGAATTAACCTTTATAAAATAAGCCATGAACTAGTTATTAAAAAAATAATTAAAAAAGTCAAATTTAAAACAGTTTCTAATAATCATTAATAATTCAAATAAAATTCTAAATATCCTATTCTAATACATACAGAACTACCAATAAAAGTCTTGAAACTAAACCAATTGACAAAGTAATACAAACAATTTCACATAGCCGCTACTTCAATGAAGAACGAATATCCATAGACTATTTTCTTTATTTGGAAACCTGAACCAATCAACGAGCTCTATAAAAATCTTAGTGGAGATCCAAAGTACGGTTCGCACAAGAAGGGCTATGTGGACGGATTTGCGGTGTTCTTCCATTTCATCATTTGGTTCAAAATTGTCTAAATTATGTTATATATAATTTTATTAATTGATTGAGCTAAGTTGAATAGTGGATGTACTGCATGGTAAGGCGTTTGCCAATTAATATAGAGATTGGTATAACTCTGAAACTCAATTTATTTGTGTAGTTAAGCTGGTCGACAATAAGCTCAGAAGTATAACAACAATCTCATTAACTGAATCCAGGATCTCCATAATAACAAATTGTCAATCTTATAAAACAAAAACAAAAAATAAATTAAGAAACATGACCAAGAAAGATCTCTGCAATCCACTGCAACCTGAATGCCATTAAGTAGTGATAGGTTCTAGGGTCACTCCATCTATAAGAAGTCCACCTTTCCACCAATTCAGTTTCTCGTCATTCATGGCAAATCTGACTACAGAAGGATTTTCATCACCGTTATCTTCCTCCAAACGCACTGTGAATTCTCCTGCGACCACTTCCGTCCATCCACTTGCATTTATACGTTTCCTTTCCTCTGTTTCTTCCGTCAAAAGCTGCTCCAATTCCATGTCATTTCCGTCTGGCGTTGTAACCGAAAACCTAATGGGCATTACACTCCACCCGCTGGATTGTTCACCAAATTTAAGTAGAAACACCATTTAGTACACGGTATTAGCTGACAAAAGGCTGCAGTCAATAGCACCTCGGACCTCCAACCAGCAAATCATTAACAATTCCGCAGTCTCTTCAAATCTGAACGCACAATTTATATGAACTTTATATCAAGTTCAAGAAAATCCTGCGGGATCTCCAGTATGATGCATAATGCAAGATTTTCAGAATTGAAGGCAGAGTCTTTTCCAGGTTAGCCTTTAACAAATAAATTAGTAGTTTGTTTACAAATAAAGCAATCAAACAACTACTACTCATGCAATCGCATATACTAAGTTTAATTAGGCTTCAAAATTGTCTATAAAATTATTGAAATTCTGGTAATATTTCGATAAAGTTAGATAGAGATTTTTGTAAATCCAAGTAATATTTTGATAAAGTTAGATAGAGATTTTTGTAAATCCAAGTTATAATAGTTAAATTTTAAGATTTTGAGTGTCTAGGTATTTTTTTAGTGTGAATCTATTTCAACCATAAAAACAAAATTCAAACCCTTCTGTTACTATAATTAAAAAAAAATATTACAAAATTCCAACCATTTTTAACATCCAGGCAAATTTACTAACACCATACTAATTTGATGATTTGATGATGATGATGATGATGGTTAACGTCAGCTGAGACCAAATAATGGTCTATCGGATCTAAAGAAACAAATTATCTATTTTGATTTAAGATTTTATTTCTATGGTCAAAACGCTTGGAGAGAAGCCTCCGAGCTCACTATAATTTTGACATTGTAAAAGGCTAGGAAGGTCAGTGTTGTAACAAAGATTGTGAAACTGAGATCTAATGTGGTTATACCTGGGGCACTCTAAGAGGAAGTGGTTTTCATCCTCGATGTTCCTATTCTCACATATATGGCAGATCCTTTCCGTCCATTGTGTTTTAGGAACTGCCCAACGAACTGTTTCACTATGGAGCTCATGAGAATTCGTTCTAATCTTTGTTATATTAATTTTCTTCTTTGAGTTAGTTAAAATAGAGATATTTGTCTATAATAAATTATTATTATTTTTAACAACTATTCAACTTAATAAAATAATAAAATTGATGATAAAATCTTGCAAAATTGATGCTAAAATCTTAGCTGGAATCATGTCTCGATGGCGAATGCCAATAGTGTTGATCATCTCCCGAAACAATGTCTAAGTGCCTTGCAGATAGCGTGTAACCTATCCTCCCTATGGATTTCTCCAGCCAAAATCTCTTATTGTTTCCGCAAAAAAATTATAAATAAATGAATTGTCGAATCAATTGACCAAAATCTATAGTCAGCTTTGAATAATAATAGATATTTTGAGCATTTAAGCTTTCACAGTCGTTCATCATGATTATTTATTTTTGGAGATTATATATATATATGTTTCTGTTTCTATTAATAAATTGATATGAACTAGTTTCTACTTATGCACAGTTTATCTCCAAAAATAACCCACGAAAGATATTAACAATTATTATGTATATATACCTTTGTTCCCCGGTACAGGAGAATCGATTCGCAGAGACGAAAGTAGAGTTCTCTCTTTGACGAGTGCGCAACGGGAATAACGGCCCTGGGCAGGACCTGGTAGCATTTCTGAAGAATGAATTTGTTCCAGAGGGATTCGTCATAGGACGCAGATCTGAACACTCTGGAGACGGCTGAGAGTCTACAGATATCACGTGGAGTAGTGAAGTAAAGAATAGCGGATATACAGCTCTCTGGTAACTCCACCAGATTTATCTGATGCTCATGTGCACTCGATTTCTCCATGGTCGTAGTAGCGCTCTGTGGCAACTCCACTAGAATTGTCTCCTGCCGACTATAAAGTACTCGGGCAGTTAAATTGCCCATCATTGCCTCGCCTCTAATCTCATGTACCCGAAACTTAAAAATTGCAATACAGTGAAGTGGAACGAGTATTTGTCAGCTAATAATTGTGCCAAAGGACATCTGGAACCAAGTCGTTATACGGACTCAATCATCCACTGAAGTTGGTGACCTATGAGTCACTGACATTCCGGTACGTTTTTCCTGATTGAGAGGCCGCAGTGGGTTTGGGAATTTCCAAATCCAGAGAATCAAGTTGAACAACGTTTGGTGGGGTTAGATTAGTTGAGGGACTAAGACGTAACATAAAATTGTACCAGACATTTTGGACTTTTTTGTGGGCAGGTGGATTGGAATTATAAGTTCGAGTTAAATTCAATTGTTCTTGGAATACCAACTGTTCTGGAATACCAATGAAGATTTGACTTCAAAAATTTTAAAGTCTAATTTGTTCATAATTTTACAAGGATTAATTGGAATTATAAGTTTGAGTTAAATTCACCAACTCCCTCAATACAATGACCCAAAACATTCAAAATTTGAAAAGGCCTCTAAAATTTATGTTGAAATATTTAGATTGGATTGGATACTAATTTAATAATCAGTAAATGATATATATATATATATATATATATATATATATATATATATATATATATATATAATCAATTTATAATAAATATAAAAAAAATATTTAATTAAAAAAACATAACTATTAACTAAATTGTAATTTTATTTAAAATATTAATTAATAATAATAAAATTAATATATCAATTCAGCATATATATACATTTCAAAAAAAGATATTTTATAGAAGTTAAATGACATCATTCACTAAATAATTACTAATATTAAACAAAAATTTTAATAGCTTTATTCCAAAATAGATAGACATAATTATTTGTGTAAAAATAGATAAACCTTTGCAAAAAGGATATAAGGAAGTTATAAAATTAAAAATAGTCTTAAGTTGGATCTATCAAACATATTTTTGTATAAAAAAATTTAATACACATTTTTTTTTATTGTCATATTTACGAAAATGTTGACATTCCTGATTTTCTCCATAACTAAAATGGATCTATAATAATCCTTCATAATATTATTTATATCTATATAAATTTTAAATTCATATATATATATATATATAAACATTTTTGTCTTTTGTTTTATTAAAACACTTATATATATAGAATATATATGTGTTAATAATTGTTTTGCATATTCAATTAAGCATATATACATTAAAAAAAAAGATATTTTACAGAAGTTAAATCGCATCATTCACTAAATAATTATTAATATTAAACTAAAATTTTAATAGTTCTATTTCAAAATAGTTAGACATAATTATTTGTCTAAAAATAGACAAATTTTTGCAAAATGTATATAATGCACTTATAAAATTAAAATTAGTCTTAATTTGAACCTATCAAGCATTCTTTTGTATAAACAATTTTAATACACAAACTTTTTTATTGTCAAATTTAAGAAAATGTTTACACTCTTGATTCTCTCCATAATTAAAATAGATCTATAATAATCCTTCATTATATTATTTATATCTATATAAATTTCAAATTCATATATATATATATATATAAACATTTTTGCCTTTTGTCTTATTAAAACACTCATACATATATAGAATATATATGTGTTGATAATTTTTTTTCATATTATATCTATATATCTATATCTATATCTATATCTATATCTATATCTATATCTATATCTATATCTATATCTATATCTATATCTATATCTATATCTATATCTATATCTATATCTATATCTATATCTATATCTATATCTATATCTATATCTATATCTATATCTATATCTATATATATATATATATATATATATATATATATACTAATAATTTTTTAATATATTTTATAAAAATAAAATAAAATATTTAATGTAATATACATGGATTTGATGATATGTATATAGAGAAAGAATTATTATAGAAAAATTCATTATAAGTATTGAATTTTTACATGTTTATTAATTAAATTTAAATATGATTTTTTTAAATATAATGATTATATATATGATCATTATTTTATTTTATATGGTAAACTAGACTTTAATTTATAGTTATTATTTATATTATTTATAAATATTTTTATTTCTAATTTTATATTTAGAAATTAATATTTTTTTACATATTTATTAATTATATGTTCTAAATTTTATTAATACTCCACTTCGTGAAAGGGTCGACGATGATCACAGGGAAAAGTAGAGCTGCATGTGTGCACATTTTCTGAGTATAAACCTGATAGGGACGGAATATCTTGACTGCTTCAATACAATCCTTAAAGATCGAAGGCCAAAAGCAACCTATATGCAAAAAAATTTGGGTTGTTGCAAGCCCAAATAGATGACCACCACAAGCTCCACTATGGCAATCATTAAGCACAGACTCAACTTCTTCTAAGGTTAAACAACGTCTAAGGATTGAATCAACCCCGCGACGATATAAAGTGTCACCTATAATAATATAACTTTTAGCGAGGTGACGCAATTTTCTACATTCATCCTTGGAAAAAGAGAGCGAAAACTTCGAAGTTTGGAGATATATAATAATATCCCCATACCAAGGATCTTGCGAGGAAATAAGAAACATATGTTCATCAGGAAATATTTTCTCATAAACAATTTCTTCCTCACAAGGAAACTCTGAGATCAACTCTGCAAATACTAAAGATTTCTTAGACTTAGCCGACATGAATTCGAGGTCGAATTCTTGTAAAATGACAATCCATCTATTATATTTTCCCCCAATCACTCGCCTACTAAGAACAAACTGAAATGGATTGACGACTGCTAAGACAAAAGTTTTTCAAAGCATAATATAATGTCTAAGTCGGTGGACAACATGGACAGTTTCCAAAGTTAATTTCTCAATAAGAGAATAGTGCAGTTCAGGAACTAATAAGAGTCAACTCAGATAGTAGATTACATGCTCACATAAGGCATCATCTTCGAGAACTAGAACCATACCAATAGTTTATTCTAATACAACACAATACAAAGCGAAGTCTCTGCTATAATCAGGTGGACTCAGCAAAGGAGCAGAGGTTAATTCTTTTTTCAAAGCATGAAAGGAGCCTTCTACGAAATCATCCCATAGAAATGGGACCCCTTTCTTAAGTAATCTCATAAATACTTTTGTGATCTTGGCATAATTGGTTATAAATCTCCCCAAAAAAAATTCTTTTCCTTGGAGACTTTGAAGTTGACGTATAAAGGACGGGGGAGGAAACTGAAGTATTGCGTCAACCTTGAAGGGATCTACATGAATCCCCTCAGTCGACTCGAGGAATCCCAACAACTAACCAGATGTGACGATGAAAACACACTTATTCGGATTCAACCAGATTTTATAAAAATGTCATCATTCAAGGGGTTTCCCTAAGCCATAACCAGAGAATCAAATCTATCAAGAGTGACCAATACAAATACCTTATAGACTCACTAACTCGTCATCTAGAGTGAATATGGCCCACATTGTAGAAGATAGGTTCTGAGTACTATGACTAGCACCATCAACATAACCAACAAATGGTTCTAAGGATGCTGAAATCTGCAAACCAAATGTAAATGGGATTAATAGAAACCGAAGGAAATTCTGAAGGGACACACTGCAAAGACACTCAACGCACCTATATACAACATGTACACGTTGTACTATGCAAAATCAAGCATAGTATTTCTTAAGTACAATCCATTTCTAGGTTGTGCCAGTGGAACTCCATTAGAATTGACTAGCTCATAGGCCCCTTTGCAAGAACACGTTCAACAATATATGGACCTACCCACACTGGCTCGAACTTTCCTCATATTAATTTATCAGACTCTTGATCGTAAATTATAACAAGGTCTCCTTTTGCGAAGATGCTAGGCTTGAAACACTTATCATACTATGCTTTGATACATATATTATGAACTTTATTAGATAAAGAGGCATCGTGTCATGTCTCATCTAAGCGCGTGAGATGTAAAAGATGTTCCTCTTCTGTAGAAGTGGAAGGAAGAAGTTCTATAGCCATTTTTAGTGACAGAATCTCACATTCTATCAGAAGGATAGCTTCCAGACCATAAACCAACTAAAATGGTGTAAATCTTGTAGCAGTTCTAATGGAGGTTTGGTATGCCCACAAGGCAAAAAATGAATCAAATCCCAGTCTGATTTATGGACCCCTATCATAAATTGAAGCATAGCTTTAAGAACCTTATTGATAGCCTCAACTTGTCTATTTGAAGTAGGGAATGGAACTTTCATGGGAAAGTCTCAGCGTAGCAGTCATTTCGGTCATCATATGGTTTTGGAAATGCTTTAAGTGATCCGTAATGTTGGCTTGTGGAACACCAAACCATGTGATGACATGGTTGAAAAAGAAATATGCAGTTGTTTCATCGGTATTGTTAAATGTAGGTATTGCCTTGACCAATTTGGTAAAGTAATCAACTGCTATAATGCTATAGCTATGCCCCACAACTGAGTGAGGGTTATGTTAACACCCAGGTTGTTCCCTATGACTCCCAAGGGAATACGGCCGGGGTAACCACTAACCAATCTTTTAATCACTGTTTCTAGCCAAACAGTGATCAGAGAGGGCTCTCTCTTTATGATTTATATCTACAGTGATGGTGTTTTAGGCTAGGTATTGAGTACAGGTTATGTTTGTGTTTCGGTTGATGAAATTCCCTTAGACTTCAGTGATGTAGTTTTTAGATATGTTGAATATCATTGGGCAATGGAGTCTGTGGCTTAATGTGTTTGAATCTGTGAGATGAAAGATGGAACTTACAGGGCCTTTTGAGTGCTTCATTAAAACATATTTTTTGGGTAATGACAGGAGACAAGAGAAAACAGAGGTCACAGGGGCAATAGTTGAATCCCTGAAAATGACTGTTACAATAAAAATACAGTTTCGAATTGCAGCAACTAAGAATTACAATTCTTTCACTGTATATGAGGAAAATATATATAATAGCTCAGTTTGAGTCCAGGGTAAACATGGTTAAATCCTGATACTATCCTTTCACCTTGCTATCAAGTGTAAAACATTAGAACAACAAAGAGAACAAAAGACTCAAAACACATGACGAAGAGATTTGTGAATACTTATAGTTTTATGCAACACCCATGGAATCCTGTAACATGCATCCTTCACCACAAGACATCAAATACACCAAACTTCTGGAAGTTCCATTCCTCCTTTGTATTAATTCTCTGAAAATATTACAGCAGATGGAAGTTATCCAAGAGAAAATTCCAGCAACCTCTTCAGCATCTGTGAAGGGTGTATATATACTAGCGGTGGTCTACAGAAATATCTGAGTTCTGCGTTATCTCAGTCTTTACATTCTCACCAACTCTTTAAGATATTATGTCAAAAATTTATTACACATTTAATACACAGTACAGGCATTTTAATGCTCTGTCAGAAGATATTTAGCTTTATAAGAATAGCTAAGTCGGTCTGAATATTTGGAGTTAATGCATAGAAAACTCGACTGTAGGCTGGTACACTATGTCTCGGACCTGTCAGCTGTGACTTTGACTGCTGCTGGTGGTGAGTGACTGGTCTGGCTGAGTTGGCTCAACCTCTGCTTTTTCTGTAAATTTAATTCCCAAAATTGCCACTGCGCGTGTCTGCCTTTTTCCTTCTGCGCTATTGGTTCTGGCCTGTCAAAATTGTCTGGGTCAAATGCCTCCAGACATCCTGTGTGGGCAGTTGATGTGCCAAAATTGCGCCTAGAGTCTCATCTGCTTCTGTGAATTTGAAGAAATTGGGTGGTGTATCAAACAGATGCTCTATCTCATTCATGAGAAAAAACAGGTTTTCCACCCTGTCATACACCATTTGCCCTGTGGCTGGCCCTGTGTCTGCTGAAGTGCTGGGAGATTTTGCAATCTCTGCTACTGCATGGGCATCAATTCTCTTGTTATAGTTGTCCAGGGTGAGCAGTCTTCCCACGCTGCTCAAAATGTTGGGGAGGCCTCTGTTCTGCAGTGTTACAAATTTCTCCAGGAATTTGTTAATTTCTGTCTGCATGTCCTGTGTTCTCCTCTCCAGGGTCCCAACCAAGTTTCTCAATGTAACAACTCTCTTGGCTATGGCAATTGTTTCTGTCCTGTTGTTGATTCCCATGGTAGCCAATTGAGTGCTGGTCTTGTAATTCAGGATATTGATCATCCTGGTAGCTGCTTCTGGCATGTGTCCAAGGCTTGCCCTGGCTCTCTGTATCTCCTTGTTTGCTTTGGTGATGAGCACCATTTGCTCATCCATAGTCTCAATATATTGCCACTGGTTGGCAATGGATCTTCCAATGTTGCTCCATAATACTGCTTTCATCTGAGCAGTTACCTTTTCCAATGCAAGCTCTTTTTCCAGCTCAGCAATCCTTCTCTTAAGGGTTTTCACCTCTCTCTCCTTGGCTGCCTCATTTTGTTTGCTTTTATCAAATTTCTCATTAACATTAGCCAAGTTCTGTTTGAGCCCATCCAGCTCTTTCATTTGAGCTTCCATAGCTCGGATCTCTGCTTGCAGCTTTTGCATGTCTAGACTAGCAGCCTGTTCTGATGTTGTAGTTGTTGCTGCTGTGGATGGCGCTGTAGTTGGTGCTGTAGCTTCTGTTTGCTGAGGAGGAGGAGCAGTCTTTGGAGGGACTTCCTCAAGATTTATTATCACAGGAGGAGGCTGGGAGGGTTGGCCCTCTTCTCTTTGCTTCAGTGCTTCCTGTAGTGCTGCCTTTGCAGCTTCAGTTTGTCCTAGCTGGTCTTGAGTCCTAACCAGCTCTTTGTATAAGGATACCAGCAGGTCTGTGGTATCTTTTTCTTGCCGTTGCTGGGCAACTTCATCTGTTTGTGGATGGATGGTGGCCGGGAGTTTGATTTTCTTTCTTAGGGCTGCCATGTCTGCATCCCTTATTTTCAGCAGTTCTTGGATGCCTTTGACATCCTTGGGATCATGTCCAATATCTATGATTACCTCCTCCAAGGATTTGATCCTGTTGTCCTTGGCTTGTGAGGATGCTCGTTCCAATTCTAGCTGGGATGATGTATTGTCTAGGCTGCTCTTTAACTTGTAATTTTCCAGTGTCTCATCTGCCAGGGAGGCATACACCATTTCACCCGTTTGTTTGTGTAACTCTATCTTATCCATGGGGTGAATGTCCTTAGCCAGAACTTCCATATTTGTTCTCAAATAGTCCGAGGTGGACTGAGGATGTAGAGTTGTGGGCATGAAATGGCTCATTATCATTTTGCCCTCACTCACATCAAAAGCAGACATTAGTCTCTGCTGGTTGCTGGGAGCTAGTTTTAACAAGTGATCATAGAGTTGCACTTTTATGGGATCACTCCTTCTCTTGATTTCTATGAACTGCTGCTTTATACTTGAGTGCCCCTCTCTATGCTGGCCAGAAGAGCTGACCTCTCCTCCCATTGTCATATCTGGTCCTCTTTGAGATGAGCTGGCCGAGAGTTCTCCACTGGGTGGGCCCATGCCCATGGCCTGCCTTACTGCTATGTCCTCCTCTTGGGAGTCATTCAATCTTTGTCTCTTCACTCCTCTGATAAAGGATGAAGTCTGGGGAGTCTCTCTTTCTCTCTTTCTGGTTAAGTCCTCCTTCTGAGGTGTTTGGAGGACTGAGCTGTCCACATTGATGTCTGTTCTTGGAGACAACTCTGTTTGGGGCTGCTGTTCTGTAGAACCGGGCAAATCTGTCTCTTTATTTTGCTGTAGTGGCTGCTGCCCACTAGTTTGTGGTTT
The DNA here is from genome assembly GCA_031772625.1 of Pinus tabuliformis. Taxonomy (NCBI): domain Eukaryota; kingdom Viridiplantae; phylum Streptophyta; class Pinopsida; order Pinales; family Pinaceae; genus Pinus; species Pinus tabuliformis. The sequence goes on along the minus strand of CM062817.1, from coordinate 273,761,398 downwards.
ATCTTGTTGCTGCCCCAACTCCCGTTCTTCCATTTCTTCTTGCTGCTGTAGCAAGGTGTCAACCTGTTCTTCTGTTAATATAGGTGGTTGTTCCACCTGTTTGCCTTTGTCCTTGCTTGCTGCTTGGGTTGTCTGCTCGGCAGTTCGCTGTTGTGTTGCTGGTGTTGTGGTGGCTGCCCCAATTTGCCTCCTGTAGGAAATAGGCACCTGTCCACAAGTTTCCAAGTCAGCTTGTTTTTGGACATTTCTAGCCTCTTGCTCAAGTATTTCTTCATTAGTCATTTGCTCTACTAATGTGCCCTCTTCCCAATCTGGTGCATTTGCATATTTTTCAATTTCAGGTAATCTTGCATGTGCATAGTTGCCTAACTTATACCTGATCCTCCTGAGGGAAATAGAGTGGTTAGGGTCATATGGAATCCACTCAAAACTAGTTTTCAACTGGAGTCCTTCCAGGATCCTGTCTGCCTCTTTCCAGCCTTCCTCCTTCCTGTTGTATAAGAAGGGACCTAGCTGATTTCTCACTTTCAACTGTGATTTCTTGTTTCTACTCTGAAAGTGTAGGTAATCTGAGTTCCCAAATTGCCTGAAATATTCTAAGGCAAACAGTCTCATGGGAACGTACCTTGGCAGCCTAAATGGATTTAATTCACATCCATACACCCTAATGACTGTGTGATTCTGGTAGAAGTACCAGTTGCCGATGTTGTAAAGCTTGTTCAAATGAAGAATTCTTTTCATGTCATCGGTCAGTCTAGGAGGAGGGGCACCTTGCAGCACTGTTAGGGCTGGATGAACAAATAAATCAATAAACTCACAGTATGTATAAGGTGATACTGAGGTACAATGGAACACAGGGGTCCAAAAAACAACTGATCTTGGGGTTCCTTGGGCGTTGAGTGGCCTCAAAGGGACAGAGAAGGTAGCTGGCTGGTTGAACAAGAACAGGTGGTATATGTAGGAGGTGTATCTGAACAGCCTCTCCCTCTTCAAGTTCATGAACTGGTCATGAATCTTCTCAGCTATATAAGTTGCATAATCATAGTGGATAGCTGGAGGCTTACCCGGGGCAAATATGGACAGCATGGCCAATATGCTGTCATCTACATCTTCCAGTCCTCTGAATCCCAGGACATATCCAATCAAGTCCACCATCATCCTGCCCAACTCATTCAGGTATTGGTACCCAATGGGAGGGGTTCTGACTGCTTCAGAGCTAGGTGTGACAAATAGCTGGTTAATCTTCACAATCTGGTCATTAGACAGGTTATTTCCTCTCTTTATCAAATCTTGCATGGAAAGAGGGGTCAATTTCTTGGCTGTATGGAAATGCAGCATCTGATTTATACTCTCTGGAGTGATCTGAAACAGGACTAGGCCTGTGGGGCTAATGACTGCCCTTTGGCTGGGGTCATAGCACTCTTGGCAACTGTAGATAAGCTCTGGCATGGGATTAACTTGGGGAAGGTTATATATGGGCAAATTTGATTCCCAAATTCCCAGGATATCTGCTCCACTCATGTGCTGGGCTCTCAGTTCATTTAACATCTGGATATTATACTTAGTTCCCATAGGAAACCAGTCCAACATCTGGTAATCCATGTCTCCCAGGGGCTTCCATGCTAATTCTTGGTGGGGGGCATTGATAGGCTTAATATTGAGAGCAATGGGAGTCTCCATAGCTTGTGAAGGGATAAACTATTGCAATTTGACAAGTGAGTTGGCAAAGACAGACTGCAGATTGCCCTCTGTGGTAAAAACTTGATTTTCTGAACTGTCAGAGGGGAATTTACCAGCTAGAAATTGAAATACTGCTGGTAATTGGTTACAGAGACTCTTTTGGGGCCCAATTTAGCTCCTGGTAGTAATTCAGAGGTATTCAGCGGGGCATTAGCCGAGAAAACGCAGGACGAGGGGTTTTCAGATGAATTGCAGCTTGTTACAACTCTGCAGGGAATTTTTGGACTTCACAGAGACAATGGTGGAGGTATAACCCGGTTCTAGCGGTGAAAAGGTCTGTTTTACGGTCCTATTATGCCTGTGAGCAGTTTAGAGCAGAATGCAGGTCGTATGGAGGGCAGGGCAGGGTAAATACCTGTAACTTGACGTGCAGAAGTCGTGATAAGGTGTACTGCAGTTGCTGGAGTGGTCGCCTTTGTTGAATTTACAGGTTGGCGGAAATCCGGGCAGAAACGGTTAAACAGAGAGTTCAGCAGACAAAACGATGAAATGGTGAAAAAACGCGTGAAATTTGGTTAATATGAGATTTTTACCCATTTGGCGCTTTTTTTACGATGACGTCAGCATGACGTCATTGGTGGGTCACGGTGATGTGACGTCAGCTGACGTCATCGGGGAGGACGTGGCGGAAGACGACAGGTCAACGGGGGTGAGGTGGCAGTCCAGTCAGCGGTGAGCTGGACGCGTGGTGGAGGCGGGTACGAGACGTGGATAGCGCTCCGATATTGTTGTGGGCCGTCGGATCTGGAAGGCTTGATCCGACGGCTGGCGGAGGTGTAAGGTGCACGGCGGATAGGGCGGCGGAAATATTAACTGTTTGTGGGTTTTTTGACATGGTTTTCAAATGTTTCAACTTCTGACCACCCGCGCTTGCATTTGGGGGCGTGCTGAAGGCGGAATTTTGCCTTTTATAAGGTTTGCGGAGGGTTTGTGGGCTAGAGGGGTTTAGAGAGGGGTTTTTACCCATGCAAAGGTATTTTTTGAGGGGAAATGATCTGCAGCAAAGGGAGAGTATCGGAGATAGGTTCACCATGGTGGCCAGATGCCACTATGATCCCTCTTTGCAGATTTCTCGGCTATTATGCCTAGGGGAGGGAATATATAACATTTAGGGTTTTATACACCTTAGTGTTATTACTATTAGGGCAAGGGGTAGAATAAGGGAGTTAAATAGTAGATTTAGGAGTTAGTAAAGTGAAGGAGGGGAATCTTTGAGAAAGGGGATGTTAATGATGGAGTAGAGGGGAAAAAGTGAAGTTAGTGATGCTCTCTGCTGTGAATCCATGAAATTCACCACCTTTTTTGCTGATATGTCCATTGCCTTGGCAAAATATCTCTGACAACTATGTAATGGTGAACCTGTCCTTTCTGCAACCACAACTGCCTACCCAACTATTTCACCTAACATTTTTTAGTTTCTTCTTGGAGGGGCACTTAGACTTGCAACCCTCAATTGCCTTTTCTTTTCTTTGGCTTTTTCATTTTTTTACTCTATCTGCTTCTACCCTTATCTCTTCCAAGGTCCCAGATTAGGCTTTTGGGAACCTTTGTTTCTCTACCTGAACTATTTATCTGCCAAGATTAAGCTATTTGGACAGACTTCTTTCTCTATTCTATAACTCAAAATTGAAACATGGCATGATCCAGCTTGAACTGTTGAATCATCCACAAAATTTGTAATAAGGTCCTCAATATTTGAAGTATTTCCTACACCTCTGATTTCCTGGAAATATGGGATCTTTGTAGTAACAAAGCAGAGCATATTTGGATTTTCAATAATCAATCATGAAATATGAAACCTATTACTATAGGTATCCAACAGTGGCTCCACATGGGGATGGTTTTTCTTTTGAAAGACCAAGAACAGCAGGTCAGATTGCCTTGTTGTTCGATTGTCCATCTTAATCTTTGAGCTCTGATACATGTAACCTGTCAAAATTGTGTGCTTTTTGATGGGGAACCTCTGGTTCTATGTGCCTATTGCTGCTAGGTGCAGCACTTGGAAAACCTCTTCTTACAAACTAAAAATAGAAAACATATATAGGCCTGAATATATACAATGAACCTTTGGATCCTTATCATAGTGGACCATCATAATAGTGCTTCAGCATCCTGCCATTGACAGGACCTTCATCCAGTTCAGTTACAGTCAAACTTTTAAGGAAATAAGTGTTATTACCTTGCACTGCTTGGACAGCAAATGGTCCTTTCCACAAAGAATCAAATTTCCCATGTTTCCCTTTCTCTTCTCTTCTTGCATCCCACTTTAGAACTTTGTCTCCCATATTGAAATCTTCTGCTTTGGTTCTTCTGTCAAAGGCCTTTTTAAGTTTTTCCTGTAGTATTTGCACTCTGCTGAAAACTTGTTCTCTGGTCTGCTGCAAACAGATTATCTGGTTGATCCTTCTTTGCATATCATTTGGCTCTGCTTGACTTTCTTGTAGAAGTTTCATAACTGGCACACCTAGTGATGAAGGAAATCTGGCCTCTAATCCATAAACTAACTGATATGGGCTGGTCCCAATTGATCTTTTGGTGGTTAATCTGTCTGCCCATAAAGCATTTACTAGCTTTTTGTGCCAGTTCTTTTTGTTCTCTTCTAGCACTTTCTTTATGATGTTTATCAAACTTTTGTTTGATGATTCAGCAAGACCATTTCCCTGAGGATAGTAAGCTGTAGAATGGCCCAAAGTAATGTGAAATTTATGACAGAAATTTATCATTTTCTTGGATTTGAAGGCAGCAGCATTGTCTGTTATTATCTTTTCTGGGCAGCCAAATCTAGCCAGTATATTGTTTTCCAAAAATTGAATGATTACTAAATCATTTGCTTGTCTGCATGGGGCAGCTTCAATCCACTTGGTGAAGTAGTCTGTTGCTGTTAGAATCCATCTGTGTTGTCCTGAAGATGAGGGATGAATCTCTCCAATGAAATCCAAGCCCCATTGTTGAAAAGGTCTTTCTGTTGAAATGGGCCTCAAAGGAAGTGGCAGCAACTGTCTTCTGCCTTCAAACAGCTGGCACTTGTGGCATGATGTTGTGAATTTCTTCACATCTGAGAACATGGTGGGCCAGTAATAACCGGCCCTTAATATTTTGTCCACAGTGGACTTCCAGTACAAATGTCCACCACAGTCTCCAGCATGGAATTCTTGCATAATTTTATCAGTTTCATTCTCAAGAAGACAGTGCAGCAAAATACCTTCATGGTTTTTCCAGAGTAGATTCTCATCTAACACACAAAATTTGGATGTTTTCATTTTTAGGAACCTAGACTTAGTTCTGGACAGTCCTGGGGGAGCACACAGGTTTTGTAACACATAACAGATATCAGAGTACCATGGAGATTGTTCAAAGGCTACGTTGATCTTTGGAGTCGCCAGCTCTGTTTCACTGTCCAGTTGGTTGATATCTAAGGCTTGGAAATTTGCTTCTGTCATTAACTTGGCCAAACCTTGCCCTTTAATCAACTTTGTAGGTTTTATTTCAATGTCAAATTCAAGTATGTTTGCAATCCATTTTCCTCTTCTACCCTCTAGGTTTTCTTGGGTGAGAATGTCTTTGACAATAGGACTTGGTACATAAGCTACAACATGGGAGTAAAGGATGTAAATCCTAAAGTCTTTGATGGCTTTGATCAAGGCATAGGCTTGTTTTTCCATTATTTGATACTTCAAAGGAGCATCTCTAAGAGCTCTGCTGAAAAAAGCAATGGGCTTTTCATTCCCTTGATCATCTTTCTGCAATAATACAGCAGCAATAGTATGCTGGGAGGCAAAAGAAAAAATGATAAAGTCTCTATCAAACTGAGGATTAGTTAATACCGGGGTTTGGGTTAAAGCCAGTTTTATGCTTTCAAAGGCTTGCTTTGCTTCCACAGTCCACTTGACCTTTGAGTCTTTCTTTAGCATATTGTTTAGTAGTCTGATCAATTCTGCTAAATTTGGGATAAACCTTCTCAAAAAGTTGATTTTTCCCAAGAATCCTTGAAGCTCTTTGACATTCCTTGGGTGAGGCATTTGTAGGATAGCTTGTATCCTATCTGGATCAATTCTTATGCCATCTTTCGAAATGATGTGTCCTAGAAGTTTCCCTTCTTCCAAACCAAATAAAGACTTCTTGGGGTTTAAGGAGATGCCATATTTTCTGCATGTTATGAAAATCTGTCTTAAATGTTTCAAATGTTCTTGGTCAGATTTTGAGAAGGGTGTGAGATCATCTAAGTAAATGACCAAGAAATCATGAATTTCTTTTGCAAAAGCAATGTCCATTGCTCTCTGAAATGTTGCCCCTGCATTTTTCAATCCAAAGGGCATTTTCACATACTTGAAAGTTCCCCATGGGGTAGTAAATGCAGTTTTGTCTTGATCATCAGGGTGCACTAAAATTTGATTGAAGCCTGAGAACCCGTCAAGCAGTGATATCCTTGAGGCTCCTACTACTCTTTGGAGGATGTGGTCCATTTTTGGTAAAGGGTAGTTATCTTTGAGTGAAACTTGATTCAGATTCCTTAAGTCTACACAAAGTCTAATCTCACCAGTTTTCTTTCTTGTAGGGACCAAATTTGAAATCCAGTCAGAAAACCTGATTGGTGCTATGATCCCAGCTTTGAACATTTTTTGTAATTCCTTTTCAATGGAAGGAAGAAGCACAGGATTGATTCTTCTCAATTTTTGTTTGAATGGTTTTTGATTAGGCTTGAGGGGAATGGTGTGCTGTATAACAGAGGTATCATAAGACTTCAAGTCTTCATAACCCCAGGCAAAGACATCTTGGAATTCTTTAAAGAGATCAACATATTTGGGCTTTTGATCGGGGGGCAAAGAGGCGGACAGCTTGACTATCTTAGGCTTTTCCATAGTGCCAATATTACATTCTTCAACTCTTGCATCTAATGGCTGCATCTTTGGCTTCCTAGGGATGTCATTTGAGTCAAAAATATCCTCTAATGGGGTAAGGCCCACTGGGAGGAAGTTGTCTTTGAGTTGTATGATTTCAGTTTCAATGTTACTCATCTCTTCACAGTCCATTTGTTTAATTTGTTGAATGTTTTCATTGTTGAAAATGGTTGGGCTGAGCAGTTGTTTTGCTGTCCTAAGTGACATTGGGTGAGCAGATTGTTGAAACTGTAATTGTGATTGACTTGCTCCATCAACAATTTGAGATTGACTTGCTGTCTCAAGGTCAATATTTAATCCTGTAAACTCTTGTTGCAAAGTTAAAAAGTTGTTTATTTGCCTATCATTCTCAAATACTTGCCATTCTTTGACATTGTTTGGAATAGAAGGCCTATATTTGACTTCTGCTGTGAAACAATTGTTGGGTTGTAGTGGGAATTTGAAGGTGCTGGCAAATGTTGCCAAGCTGTGAGCATGGAGATTGTGGCCCCTTGGAATCTTTGTGAGAACAAACTCGGAGAAAGTTTCTAGTATTTCAATTACAGCAGACCTGTAGGACCTTAATCTTTTGTCATTGGTGACAAAATCCCCTTTTACTTGTTGAATTACTAGATCAGAGTCCCCCATGATTGAGAGGCTATGTGCTTGTAATGATTTTGCAATCTTGAGACCTAGTAGCAGAGCTTCATATTCTGCCATGTTGTTAGTGCATTTAAAGTTCAGTCTATATGCCCTGCCTTGTGCACAGGCTTTCTCTTTGTTATGTATCCATACTCCAGCTCCTGCCCCTAACTTGTTAACTGAGCCATCAAACTCTAGGACCCACAGACTATCTTGCTGGTCAGGGGATCTTAAATTCTTCTCATGGGATGGCCATGTGAGCATGAGTTGAGGTTTCTTTTCCCATTTGTCTCCTAGGATAATTTCATCATTTGTTTGACAATTTTTGACAACTGAAGGAGGGTGAATGGGTATTGTTGGGCTGATTAAATTTTGGCAGGTGCCACTTGTTTGATGGATGTTTTGTTCTTGTATGGGTGTCTCGGTCTTAATGTTATTGCTTAAGGAATTTGTGCTGTCATTGAAAAGGATGAAGGAGTCTATGTCCGAATGGACAGCATATATTGGAAAATTTTGAGGCTTTTCTTCACTGCTGACCATGTATTTCATGAGTGTTTCCCTATAAAGTCTCTTGGGTTGTCCAAAGACAGAGATGGTTGCATATGACATGTCTAATTGCAGGGAGCCTTGGAGCTTGGCTCCCCATGATCTTGATAAGAGCATTCCATATTTGGGTGGGATATCAGCAACAACAACATCCATTAAAATGGTTTTGTTGGGAAATTGAACCAGGGACACACATAAATCCTTAATCAGGCCCAAGCATTTTACTTGACTAGAATCAAAAGAAAACAGGTCTTTGTATGGTCTTGTTATATCCAAATTTAATCTTTCCATGACTGCTTTTGGCATGAGGTTGTGAGATGCACCTGAGTCAAACATTGCATTGTGCAGTATTTTATCATGAACGTGTAAGCTGACATAAAAAGGTAAAACCCCTGTGACTACTGTTTTTCCATCTACCTCTGGACCAAACAGTAATTCTGGAGTGTCATCTAGCACATTTACATCATCTTTGTTGTTGGTGAGCTGAAGGGATTTCTTGATCTGTTGCTTATATATGTCATGCTTGGCTAGCTCTAAAAGGGGAATTGCTATCTTTAACTTGCCAATCTCTGTTCCTAGGTCAAAGGGTTTATCCACCTGAATTTTAGGGTCACGGACAGCAGTCCTTTCCTTGTTCAATGAATCTTCTTGTTGGATTTCATCTTGATTTTGGAACCTGCCCCCCATGCCCATGTCTTGAGGGGTGATGTTCGGATTTGGGTGAGAGGATGATGTTGCTGTGGGCTCTTGTGGTGTGGACAGAAATTCAGTGACCTCCTCAACCACTACTTCCTTTGCAGGCAAGTTTGTTTTGTCATTAGGTTCAGTGACTGAGGCTTCTTTAGATTGCTGTTTCTCCTTTACCTTTTCAGGCTGATTTGCATTTACAGTCCGACTTCTTAGTTTGTACTGCTTATGGACTTCATAGACAGCAGTATCATATCCTTGCTTAAAGTCAAAGGATTCTCCTGATTGTGTTTGGAATGTTTTGTTTTCATCCTCATCATGGTCTTCTTGTGTTAGGAAAACATGGCTTTTACCATCCAGACCTATTAAATTGATCTCAGGATCTTCATTGAGCTGATTAGCCGAGGAAGTTTCTGCATAATTTTCTTGAAAAGGTGGTCTGATATCTTGGTCAGCACCTGTTTTTCCTATATTGGGGTTCTGTGTTCTCCTAAAATTTGGGTTTCTAGGAGTATTGTTTTGTGGTGCTTCCCATGATGACTTTCTTTCTACTGATTCCACTCTCTCACCTAGTCTTTTCATGCTGTTTAGTATTGCATCCAACTTCTGATCAAAGCCCGAGGGCTCTTCCTTGAAACCAACCTTCTTTTCCAGCTTTGCCCTGTTTCTTTTGGCAATTAGGTTGGCCTCTACAGTGACTGCAACTCTTTGGGCTTCTGCAAGGGTTGGAGGGTCTCTTTCTCTCAACTGATAGGCCATATCAGAGTCAAAACCATCAGGGAAGTTATAAAGGGCCAAATCAGGAGGGGGCCTTAAGTTCTGGGGAATAGCATTGTATATGTTGTTAAACCTAGCACAATATTCCAACACCGTTTCTTGGGGACCTCTTTTAATAGTGTTATATTCACCAAGTATATGGTGTGGATCTCTCTTTTTCTCCCATCTGTTGGTAAATTCCTGGTATAGAACTTCATAGGTTGCAATGGAATTTGCATTCAAGGATCTAAACCAAGTTCTGACATCCCCAGTTAGGCTTTGGACAAAAATTCTCATTCTAACACTGTCATCATCAATTTCATAGGTCTCAAAGTGGTCTTGCATCTTTTTAGCATGCTGGATGGCCGTCAAAGGGCCATGGGAATCAAAAAATGAGAGTCTGGTTTGATAATCTTGGGGTAGGGCTGGAGCATTGGCTGGAATCTGCAATGGTGCATATCTGTTAGCCATGTTTATAGGGTTAATAGGGTTGATAGGAACAAATGGGACAACTGGGATTACAGGTGTACTGGGGTTAATAGGATGGGTAACAAGTGGAGAACTGGTTGAGTGAGTATGTGCAGATGGTGAAGATGGAAAGGTAGGACTTTGAGGGGTTGAAGATGAACTAGGGGAATTGGGTGTGGAACGAAAAAGGACTTTGCAAGGAGTGGGAATGAGGATGGGTTGGTCTGACCTTATATCTGAATCAGCAGGTTTATCCTGCTTGTGCTGTTTCCTTATGTTCTTTGGGATGATATTTGGGTTATCAACAATGATGGGTTGATCAGGGTCAGGGTGTGCCCTAGTATGCCTTGGGTTTCTTTTAGGAGCCAGCTTCTAAGTGTTCTTTCAGAACTTTATACAGAAGTTTTGTATTTACAAGGGCAAAATAAGAACTCTGGAATGACTATATATGTTTCAAGGCTAGGATAAGTTTCCCTAGTTAGCTCTTCCCTAAGATTGCCCCTGTATTAGAGAAACAGTCCTAAGATGTCTTGGCTAGCTTCAGGCTTGATGAAAGCTTTGGAAGATAGATAGTGATTGAATAGTCTTGTCCCCAGTGGAGTCGCCAATTATGTTAACACCCAGGTTGTTCCCTATGACTCCCAAGGGAATACGGCCGGGGTAACCACTAACCAATCTTTTAATCACTGTTTCTAGCCAAACAGTGATCAGAGAGGGCTCTCTCTTTATGATTTATATCTACAGTGATGGTGTTTTAGGCTAGGTATTGAGTACAGGTTATGTTTGTGTTTCGGTTGATGAAATTCCCTTAGACTTCAGTGATGTAGTTTTTAGATATGTTGAATATCATTGGGCAATGGAGTCTGTGGCTTAATGTGTTTGAATCTGTGAGATGAAAGATGGAACTTACAGGGCCTTTTGAGTGCTTCATTAAAACATATTTTTTGGGTAATGACAGGAGACAAGAGAAAACAGAGGTCACAGGGGCAATAGTTGAATCCCTGAAAATGACTGTTACAATAAAAATACAGTTTCGAATTGCAGCAACTAAGAATTACAATTCTTTCACTGTATATGAGGAAAACATATATAATAGCTCAGTTTGAGTCCAGGGTAAACATGGTTAAATCCTGATACTATCCTTTCACCTTGCTATCAAGTGTAAAACATTAGAACAACAAAGAGAACAAAAGACTCAAAACACATGACGAAGAGATTTGTGAATACTTATAGTTTTATGCAACACCCATGGAATCCTGTAACATGCATCCTTCACCACAAGACATCAAATACACCAAACTTCTGGAAGTTCCATTCCTCCTTTGTATTAATTCTCTGAAAATATTACAGCAGATGGAAGTTATCCAAGAGAAAATTCCAGCAACCTCTTCAGCATCTGTGAAGGGTGTATATATACTAGCGGTGGTCTACAGAAATATCTGAGTTCTGCGTTATCTCAGTCTTTACATTCTCACCAACTCTTTAAGATATTATGTCAAAAATTTATTACACATTTAATACACAGTACAGGCATTTTAATGCTCTGTCAGAAGATATTTAGCTTTATAAGAATAGCTAAGTCGGTCTGAATATTTGGAGTTAATGCATAGAAAACCCGACTGTAGGCTGGTACACTATGTCTCGGACCTGTCAGCTGTGACTTTGACTGCTGCTGGTGGTGAGTGACTGGTCTGGCTGAGTTGGCTCAGCCTCTGCTTTTTCTGTAAATTTAATTCCCAAAATTGCCACTGCGCGTGTCTGCCTTTTTCCTTCTGCGCTATTGGTTCTGGCCTGTCAAAATTGTCTGGGTCAAATGCCTCCAGACATCCTGTGTGGGCAGTTGATGTGCCAAAATTGCGCCTAGAGTCTCATCTGCTTCTGTGAATTTGAAGAAATTGGGTGGTGTATCAAACAGATGCTCTATCTCATTCATGAGAAAAAACAGGTTTTCCACCCTGTCATACACCATTTGCCCTGTGGCTGGCCCTGTGTCTGCTGAAGTGCTGGGAGATTTTGCAATCTCTGCTACTGCATGGGCATCAATTCTCTTGTTATAGTTGTCCAGGGTGAGCAGTCTTCCCACGCTGCTCAAAATGTTGGGGAGGCCTCTGTTCTGCAGTGTTACAAATTTCTCCAGGAATTTGTTAATTTCTGTCTGCATGTCCTGTGTTCTCCTCTCCAGGGTCCCAACCAAGTTTCTCAATGTAACAACTCTCTTGGCTATGGCAATTGTTTCTGTCCTGTTGTTGATTCCCATGGTAGCCAATTGAGTGCTGGTCTTGTAATTCAGGATATTGATCATCCTGGTAGCTGCTTCTGGCATGTGTCCAAGGCTTGCCCTGGCTCTCTGTATCTCCTTGTTTGCTTTGGTGATGAGCACCATTTGCTCATCCATAGTCTCAATATATTGCCACTGGTTGGCAATGGATCTTCCAATGTTGCTCCATAATACTGCTTTCATCTGAGCAGTTACCTTTTCCAATGCAAGCTCTTTTTCCAGCTCAGCAATCCTTCTCTTAAGGGTTTTCACCTCTCTCTCCTTGGCTGCCTCATTTTGTTTGCTTTTATCAAATTTCTCATTAACATTAGCCAAGTTCTGTTTGAGCCCATCCAGCTCTTTCATTTGAGCTTCCATAGCTCGGATCTCTGCTTGCAGCTTTTGCATGTCTAGACTAGCAGCCTGTTCTGATGTTGTAGTTGTTGCTGCTGTGGATGGCGCTGTAGTTGGTGCTGTAGCTTCTGTTTGCTGAGGAGGAGGAGCAGTCTTTGGAGGGACTTCCTCAAGATTTATTATCACAGGAGGAGGCTGGGAGGGTTGGCCCTCTTCTCTTTGCTTCAGTGCTTCCTGTAGTGCTGCCTTTGCAGCTTCAGTTTGTCCTAGCTGGTCTTGAGTCCTAACCAGCTCTTTGTATAAGGATACCAGCAGGTCTGTGGTATCTTTTTCTTGCCGTTGCTGGGCAACTTCATCTGTTTGTGGATGGATGGTGGCCGGGAGTTTGATTTTCTTTCTTAGGGCTGCCATGTCTGCATCCCTTATTTTCAGCAGTTCTTGGATGCCTTTGACATCCTTGGGATCATGTCCAATATCTATGATTACCTCCTCCAAGGATTTGATCCTGTTGTCCTTGGCTTGTGAGGATGCTCGTTCCAATTCTAGCTGGGATGATGTATTGTCTAGGCTGCTCTTTAACTTGTAATTTTCCAGTGTCTCATCTGCCAGGGAGGCATACACCATTTCACCCGTTTGTTTGTGTAACTCTATCTTATCCATGGGGTGAATGTCCTTAGCCAGAACTTCCATATTTGTTCTCAAATAGTCTGAGGTGGACTGAGGATGTAGAGTTGTGGGCATGAAATGGCTCATTATCATTTTGCCCTCACTCACATCAAAAGCAGACATTAGTCTCTGCTGGTTGCTGGGAGCTAGTTTTAACAAGTGATCATAGAGTTGCACTTTTATGGGATCACTCCTTCTCTTGATTTCTATGAACTGCTGCTTTATACTTGAGTGCCCCTCTCTATGCTGGCCAGAAGAGCTGACCTCTCCTCCCATTGTCATATCTGGTCCTCTTTGAGATGAGCTGGCCGAGAGTTCTCCACTGGGTGGGCCCATGCCCATGGCCTGCCTTACTGCTATGTCCTCCTCTTGGGAGTCATTCAATCTTTGTCTCTTCACTCCTCTGATAAAGGATGAAGTCTGGGGAGTCTCTCTTTCTCTCTTTCTGGTTAAGTCCTCCTTCTGAGGTGTTTGGAGGACTGAGCTGTCCACATTGATGTCTGTTCTTGGAGACAACTCTGTTTGGGGCTGCTGTTCTGTAGAACCGGGCAAATCTGTCTCTTTATTTTGCTGTAATGGCTGCTGCCCACTAGTTTGTGGTTTATCTTGTTGCTGCCCCAACTCCCGTTCTTCCATTTCTTCTTGCTGCTGTAGCAAGGTGTCAACCTGTTCTTCTGTTAATATAGGTGGTTGTTCCACCTGTTTGCCTTTGTCCTTGCTTGCTGCTTGGGTTGTCTGCTCGGCAGTTCGCTGTTGTGTTGCTGGTGTTGTGGTGGCTGCCCCAATTTGCCTCCTGTAGGAAATAGGCACCTGTCCACAAGTTTCCAAGTCAGCTTGTTTTTGGACATTTCTAGCCTCTTGCTCAAGTATTTCTTCATTAGTCATTTGCTCTACTAATGTGCCCTCTTCCCAATCTGGTGCATTTGCATATTTTTCAATTTCAGGTAATCTTGCATGTGCATAGTTGCCTAACTTATACCTGATCCTCCTGAGGGAAATAGAGTGGTTAGGGTCATATGGAATCCACTCAAAACTAGTTTTCAACTGGAGTCCTTCCAGGATCCTGTCTGCCTCTTTCCAGCCTTCCTCCTTCCTGTTGTATAAGAAGGGACCTAGCTGATTTCTCACTTTCAACTGTGATTTCTTGTTTCTACTCTGAAAGTGTAGGTAATCTGAGTTCCCAAATTGCCTGAAATATTCTAAGGCAAACAGTCTCATGGGAACGTACCTTGGCAGCCTAAATGGATTTAATTCACATCCATACACCCTAATGACTGTGTGATTCTGGTAGAAGTACCAGTTGCCGATGTTGTAAAGCTTGTTCAAATGAAGAATTCTTTTCATGTCATCGGTCAGTCTAGGAGGAGGGGCACCTTGCAGCACTGTTAGGGCTGGATGAACAAATAAATCAATAAACTCACAGTATGTATAAGGTGATACTGAGGTACAATGGAACACAGGGGTCCAAAAAACAACTGATCTTGGGGTTCCTTGGGCGTTGAGTGGCCTCAAAGGGACAGAGAAGGTAGCTGGCTGGTTGAACAAGAACAGGTGGTATATGTAGGAGGTGTATCTGAACAGCCTCTCCCTCTTCAAGTTCATGAACTGGTCATGAATCTTCTCAGCTATATAAGTTGCATAATCATAGTGGATAGCTGGAGGCTTACCCGGGGCAAATATGGACAGCATGGCCAATATGCTGTCATCTACATCTTCCAGTCCTCTGAATCCCAGGACATATCCAATCAAGTCCACCATCATCCTGCCCAACTCATTCAGGTATTGGTACCCAATGGGAGGGGTTCTGACTGCTTCAGAGCTAGGTGTGACAAATAGCTGGTTAATCTTCACAATCTGGTCATTAGACAGGTTATTTCCTCTCTTTATCAAATCTTGCATGGAAAGAGGGGTCAATTTCTTGGCTGTATGGAAATGCAGCATCTGATTTATACTCTCTGGAGTGATCTGAAACAGGACTAGGCCTGTGGGGCTAATGACTGCCCTTTGGCTGGGGTCATAGCACTCTTGGCAACTGTAGATAAGCTCTGGCATGGGATTAACTTGGGGAAGGTTATATATGGGCAAATTTGATTCCCAAATTCCCAGGATATCTGCTCCACTCATGTGCTGGGCTCTCAGTTCATTTAACATCTGGATATTATACTTAGTTCCCATAGGAAACCAGTCCAACATCTGGTAATCCATGTCTCCCAGGGGCTTCCATGCTAATTCTTGGTGGGGGGCATTGATAGGCTTAATATTGAGAGCAATGGGAGTCTCCATAGCTTGTGAAGGGATAAACTATTGCAATTTGACAAGTGAGTTGGCAAAGACAGACTGCAGATTGCCCTTTGTGGTAAAAACTTGATTTTCTGAACTGTCAGAGGGGAATTTACCAGCTAGAAATTGAAATACTGCTGGTAATTGGTTACAGAGACTCTTTTGGGGCCCAATTTAGCTCCTGGTAGTAATTCAGAGGTATTCAGCGGGGCATTAGCCGAGAAAACGCAGGACGAGGGGTTTTCAGATGAATTGCAGCTTGTTACAACTCTGCAGGGAATTTTTGGACTTCACAGAGACAATGGTGGAGGTATAACCCGGTTCTAGCGGTGAAAAGGTCTGTTTTACGGTCCTATTATGCCTGTGAGCAGTTTAGAGCAGAATGCAGGTCGTATGGAGGGCAGGGCAGGGTAAATACCTGTAACTTGACGTGCAGAAGTCGTGATAAGGTGTACTGCAGTTGCTGGAGTGGTCGCCTTTGTTGAATTTACAGGTTGGCGGAAATCCGGGCAGAAACGGTTAAACAGAGAGTTCAGCAGACAAAACGATGAAATGGTGAAAAAACGCGTGAAATTTGGTTAATATGAGATTTTTACCCATTTGGCGCTTTTTTTACGATGACGTCAGCATGACGTCATTGGTGGGTCACGGTGATGTGACGTCAGCTGACGTCATCGGGGAGGACGTGGCGGAAGACGACAGGTCAACGGGGGTGAGGTGGCAGTCCAGTCAGCGGTGAGCTGGACGCGTGGTGGAGGCGGGTACGAGACGTGGATAGCGCTCCGATATTGTTGTGGGCCGTCGGATCTGGAAGGCTTGATCCGACGGCTGGCGGAGGTGTAAGGTGCACGGCGGATAGGGCGGCGGAAATATTAACTGTTTGTGGGTTTTTTGACATGGTTTTCAAATGTTTCAACTTCTGACCACCCGCGCTTGCATTTGGGGGCGTGCTGAAGGCGGAATTTTGCCTTTTATAAGGTTTGCGGAGGGTTTGTGGGCTAGAGGGGTTTAGAGAGGGGTTTTTACCCATGCAAAGGTATTTTTTGAGGGGAAATGATCTGCAGCAAAGGGAGAGTATCGGAGATAGGTTCACCATGGTGGCCAGATGCCACTATGATCCCTCTTTGCAGATTTCTCGGCTATTATGCCTAGGGGAGGGAATATATAACATTTAGGGTTTTATACACCTTAGTGTTATTACTATTAGGGCAAGGGGTAGAATAAGGGAGTTAAATAGTAGATTTAGGAGTTAGTAAAGTGAAGGAGGGGAATCTTTGAGAAAGGGGATGTTAATGATGGAGTAGAGGGGAAAAAGTGAAGTTAGTGATGCTCTCTGCTGTGAATCCATGAAATTCACCACCTTTTTTGCTGATATGTCCATTGCCTTGGCAAAATATCTCTGACAACTATGTAATGGTGAACCTGTCCTTTCTGCAACCACAACTGCCTACCCAACTATTTCACCTAACATTTTTTAGTTTCTTCTTGGAGGGGCACTTAGACTTGCAACCCTCAATTGCCTTTTCTTTTCTTTGGCTTTTTCATTTTTTTTTTACTCTATCTGTTTCTACCCTTATCTCTTCCAAGGTCCCAGATTAGGCTTTTGGGAACCTTTGTTTCTCTACCTGAACTATTTATCTGCCAAGATTAAGCTATTTGGACAGACTTCTTTCTCTATTCTATAACTCAAAATTGAAACATGGCATGATCCAGCTTGAACTGTTGAATCATCCACAAAATTTGTAATAAGGTCCTCAATATTTGAAGTATTTCCTACACCTCTGATTTCCTGGAAATATGGGATCTTTGTAGTAACAAAGCAGAGCATATTTGGATTTTCAATAATCAATCATGAAATATGAAACCTATTACTATAGGTATCCAACAGGTTACATGTCATTAAATTGATACCCCATTTTGCAAAAGGATTTACAAGAATAACAGGATGCATAAGTGCGAGTGGAGCATGGGTTTACGATAAAAAATCTGGCATGAATGACACTTTTGGACAACAAGAATACGATAACAAAAATTGGTAGGCTAAAAGTAACCAATGCGTAGGATCTTTTGTGTAGTACAATAAGTAGATAAATGCCTGCAACATACCCTGAGTGGCATTCATTAAGGACTTTCTCAACGTCATCATGGGTGAGGCACCTTTGGAAAACTGTATCGATATCACAGTGATAGAGGGTGTCTTCAATGATTATATAATATTTGGATTGATAACAAATACGTAATTTCTTGGAGTGAGATGTATCAAAATGGAAAGTATAGGTCTAGAGATATGCCAGGATGTCTCCATACCAAGGATCAGATGTCGAAATCAGAAACAATGACTCGTTTGGGATTGAATTTTTAGACGTGGATTCAAAACTACCAGTGGGAAGGTCGTAGATCAGCTCAGTGAAAACTAATGATTTCTTTGACTTGGATTTGATGAATAGTAGGTGAAACTCATGAAGGATGATCATCCATTTGGATTACTTCCCCTCCAGCAATTGACATGATAAAATGTCTGTTAGAGGGTTGCAATCCGAAATAACCATAGTTTTTCAGAGCAATATGTAATGGAAGAATATTTGGACTACTTGAACAGTGGCTAAAGCTAATTTCTCAACACGAGTGTACTTGACTTCGGTGTCATTAAGATTTTGAACAAAGTAGTAAATGGAATTTTCAATACATATATCGTCCTTTTGGACCAACATTATTGTGATGGTAGTAACTACAATGATGAGATATAGGCAATAATTGCACTAGTAATCCAGGGGATATAACAAAGATGCCCAAATGAGTACATCTTTCAAGGCATTAAACGTCATTTGAGAAACATCATCCCAATTGAAGGGAATCCCTTCCTTTAGTAGGAAAGTGAATCCTTTGGTCAACTCAGTGCAGTTAGGGATAAACCTCCATAGAAAGCCAGCCTTCCCTTGGTGTCATTAGAGTTGAAGGAGGGAAGAAGGCGCAGGTAGATCTGATCCAGGTGGATATTGGTGGCAAACCTCATATTCCACTTGGACCCCCACAATTGGTTCTTTCATTTCTTTTTTTTTTTAATTTTTAATTTTTTAATTTTTAATTTTTGATTTTTTTGATTTTTGATTGATTGATTTATTTATTTATTTGTTTATTTTTAATTTTTAATTTTATTTTATTTTATTTTTTTATTTTTATTTATTTATTTCTTATTATTTATTTATTTTTTTTTTTTCAGTTTCCTTAATTGTAGCACAGTTTACTATTTTTGGCAATTTTTTGGGTCCTGAACTTTCAGAGCCGTTTTGAGAATGTAAATGGTATGTTTTTGGAAAATCACCGACATAGAATATTAGTTTTCAACTCCTTATTCAGTGTCAGCAGTTTTAGTCTTCAGATAGATATTTCTAATGAGGTATCGTGTGCATCAAACAAAGATCATATGCCAAAGCTACAACCCTAGGAAATTGATACCAATTTACCCCAACGAGGCCCATAGTTTGGTGTTTTCATCTCCTAGGGTTAGGTTTTTGGATGTTTTTGGGCTTTCCATTGTTTCTCAATAATAAATAGGCCTCCAAGCATCATTGTAACACATTTCAGATGCATGTAGTTGCCACTTCTCTTCACAAAGATAAGCTACCATCGCCTGAGCTAGTTTATTTCCATTCTGTATGTAAGCATATTTCAGTTCTCTGATATTAATGAAATGAAGTTTTATTTTTCCTGCATATCTGTGTTTATGATTATATCTGTAATTCATTGCATTCCTCTTTAAACTTGGATCAGTGGTATTATAGTGGTCTGCTCTTTCTTGATCCTTCTTTGCATGTCCCCAACGAGGTCGGGGCATAAGGAGTTAGGGCTCGATCTAGTTGAACCTTTGCAAGATCAGTCTCGCAAACCTTGACGGCTGCCCATGGGGGAAGAAAGGAAAGAAAAGGGAGTAGGAGATCCTATCAAAATATTGCTCGAGGAGGCCCTTGAGAAACAAAGGAATGCGGCGATGGATAACTTTGCCCAGATCCTTCAACAGTTGCCCACCAGCAACAATTCCACATCCAATAATGACTCTAGAGGCACCACTCATTTTAAGGTACAAGTAAACGTTGACATTTCCATATTTGAGGGCCAAATAGATGCAGATGCCATAGAAAATTGGTTAAATCCGCTACAAGGATATTTTTTTGTTCATGATTTTTCCAGTTGGGAAAATATTACTTTTTCTCTTCTCAAAGCTACCCCCCATGTCAAGGACTGGTGGGAAACTTACTACGAGTAGAAGAATGAAAGTACACCCTCATTGTTTTCAGCAACACCCACTTGGGATTCATTCCAGGATGCCATCGAGGAGTAGTATTACCCTGTCAAGAGCTATGAGGATAAATACATAAAGTGGACCATGCTACGACAGGGAAGGGTCAAGACATGTCAAAGTTTACCAATTGTTTTCATACCCTTCGCATGAAGTTGGGTATCAAGGATTCTCAGAAACATTTGGTACTCAAGTATCGTGACTGCCTACATAGGTACATCCAAGATGAGATGGAGTTCTTGGACATATCCTTGCTTAGCACGATGTACCAATAGATTGTCAAGATCGAGCAGAAGCTTAAATACAAAAAGTGAGACTTTGGATCTGCGAATCCGAAGCAAGGGAAAGGTGCCCCCAAACCACAGAACAAAGGACAAATCAAAGGCAGGGCAACCAAGGAAAACCCACCAAAGCCACCAATAAAGAAAAACATAGCGAAGCTGAAGGACACTAGAAAGTGGTGTGAGTTCCATAAGAGCTCCACTCACAACACAAGTGAGTGTTAGGCCAAGCGGTCACTCGTGGCCGAGCTGAAGGATTCTGAATCAGATGCATGTTCTGACATTGAGTCAGAACCCGACAAGGTGAATGACAAATGGAATCATATTATAGATGAAAATCCCAACGCCACCATTACCACCACGAAGTTCGAGAAGGAGGAACCTGAAGATCCAGAGGAGGAGGAGCACCTCTTCCACTCCCAGATGTTGGTAAAGGGTTGCTCGCTACAGTTCATTATTAATAGCAAGAGCCAAAAGAAACTCATTTCAGCAGAGTTCATGAAGTGGTTGGGCTTACCGATGACAACACACCCACAACCGTACACCATCGGATGACTTCACGAAGGACGGGATCTTCACGTCACCCAATAGTGCCACCTTCCATATAGCATCAAGCCCTTCACGAATGATGTATTATGTGATGTTCCCCTCTTGATGTTTGTGATGTATTATTAGGCCAACCATACTTGTGCAAGCGACATGTTGTGTATGAGTCGAGGCCTGACATTGCTATTATAAACCTCGGGAAGCAAGTTGTACATGATACCAGAGGCAGCACTGCCTATTTACATCTCTTTAGTTATTGCGAAACAATGCAGTAAGCTCATTTCCAAAACTAATAAATTTGTTTTCTTGATGATACGCCCTCAGGGAAAGAAGAAGACAGTGGCCACAACCTCTAGAGAGGGCCCCTCCGCATGACACCAACAGATGGACAAGGTCGTGGAGGAGTATGAGGACATCTTCACCTTCCCCACAAGGGTGCCTCTACACTATCAGGTCAAGCACTCCATCAATCTAACCCAGGTGCATCGTTGCCCAATGGACCAATCTATTGGCGCTCTGTTCTAGAGAACGATGAAATCAAGAGGCAGATTCAGAAGTTGCTACAGAAAGGTTACATCTGGTCAAGTTCATTGCCCTGTGGGAGCCTGATCATGTTGGTACAGAAGAAGGATGGGACTTAGAGACTCTGTATTGACTATCAGGCACTGAACAAGATCACTATCTAGAATAGGTACCCCATCCCACGGATTAATGATGTTCTGGACCAACTCAAGGGGTGTAAATATTTCAGCAAGATTGACTTGAAGTCTGGATATCACCAGGTACCAATCAAACCCTTTGATGTGCGGAAGACTTCCTTCAAATCCAAGGAGATCCTTTTCAAATGGCTGGTTATGCCTTTCGATTTGATGAATGCTCCTGCAACCTTCATGAGGTTGATGGATGACATCTTGTGGCCATTCACCAACTCATTTTTAGTGATATACTTGGATGACACCCTGATCTTCAGCCAAAGTTGGGAAGAGCACCTCCACCACATCTGCCAGGTTCTCCAAACACTGTGGCAACACAAGGTGTGTGCCAATTTGGAGAAATTCACTTTTGGCATGACCCAGGTTCAGTATCTGGGATACATTATTGATGAATAGGTAGTGCATGTGGATCTAGCCAAGATTCAACTCATTTGGGATTGGCCAGCCCCAACCACCCTGACAGAGCTCCGCAACTTTCTGGGTCTTGCCAATTTTTACCGTAGGTTCGTGTTGGGGTTCTCTCATATCACTTGGTCCTTGAGTCAAGTCACCAAGGGAGAAGAGAAAGAAAAATTATTTTGGTCTGAATTTCAACATAAGGAATTCACAGAGTTGAAACATAGCCTCTGCTCTGCACCAATGCTCACATTACCATATTTGCAACAACCATTTGAGAATGCGACATAAGACTCTGACTACACTATTGGAGAAGTCCTTACTCAACAAGGGCATCTAGTGGAATATCATAGTGAGACACTTTCAGACACAGTTTAGAAGTATCCAACTTATGACAAAGAGATGTATTCCATTATGCAGGCCTATTGACAATGGAAGCATTGCATTTCATGGAAGGAAACAGTCATCCAATAGACCAACGACCCCTACATTTCATATAGATGAAAGGGAAGCTGCAGAATGATCACCATTAGAAGTGGTCCACATACCTGGAACAATTCCATTTGAATATCATGTAAAAGAAGGGAAACACATATAATGTTGCAGATGGCCTCAACTAACCACTGATCATAGCGTTAACGATCGTGCTCAAATATTGTGGGCACGAGATTTCTGATCGGCTACATCTATACAAAGCGACCCAAAATTCGGCCACACATACTAGATGCTCTTGGAGGGTTATCAAGTTCCATATTTTCACCTCTAGGATGGAGTGTTATGCCACTTAGGACACCTTTGTGTTCCTTCAAGTGAGTGTTTCAAGATCATTTTAGAAGCCCACTATAGTCAGGTTGTTGGGCATTTTAGGGTTGAGAAAATAGTGGAAGTACTGCAACAGTATTTCTATTGGCCAAATCTTTGATAGGATGTCGGGAAGTACATCAGATCCTACACTACCTGCGCCATTGCCAAACTGACCATCAAGAAGTAAGGCCTCTATAATCCGCTGCCTACCCCTATTCGACCTTGGGAATCCATCTCCATGGATTACATGTCAAGACTTCCTTCTACTAAGCATGGAAATGACCGTGTTTTTATGGTTGTCGATAGATTCTTGAAGATTTCCATTATGGCGTCCTACAAGAAGAATATCATAGAAGAAGCCATTGCCAAACTCTTCTTTAATGAGTATGGGTAAAATTTGGGATCCCACAATCTATCATCTCATATTGGGATAGGAGGTTCCTCAGTACATTTTGGTCTAGTCTCCGGTTGAAGCTCGACACCAAGCTCACTAAGTCAATAGGATGATCGTACACATTTTGTGCATGTACAACTCAAAGCATCCATGCACATGGGATGAGAGCCTCCCCTATGTCTAGGATAGCTATAACCGAGCTCCCCATAGCTTGAATGGCCATAATCCTTTTCAGGTGGGCTTGGGATTCTAGCCACTATGTCTCATTGATGTGGCCATACCAATTGTAGCTACTCAGACAGATCCGGCTCATGTCCAATACGAAGCTGATAAGGAAAACAACCTCATTAAGAACATTCAACACATCTGCCAACAGTTCCATGAAATATTGGACATAGCCAATGCTAAGTACAAGTAGCGGCATGATCAACATCGGGTGCCACACAAGTTCCACGTGGGCGACAAAGTTTTGCTACATTTGTAGAAGGAGTGCCTCGATGGGCTTTTCTTGCAAGCTTCGCCTGCTCCGATATGGGAAATACACCATCACTAAGGCGGTAGGGGGCAATGTCTTCGAGCTTAGTATTCCACCATTCCTTGTTTTTCACCCAATTTTCAATGTGGACCACCTTCGGCCCGGTTTTCCAGCATTGTTGGACGCCTCTGACATTGTAGAACAACTCACACCAACAAAGTTAAACCCAGACTGCATGGAAAAAGCCATAACTGATCGGATCATGGACACCCAAAAACAAAGGATCCAACTATAATGAGTTATCAAAGCAGGCCAACTCCTTCACCAGGGCAAGTGGCTCACCAAGGACCAAGTTCAGCAGAAGTTTCCTCATCTCATGGAGGAACTCAACACAATGGGGACCATTGCTTCCTAATGGGGGAGGAATGACCCAAGTGGATATTGGTGGCCACCTTCCTATTCCACTTAGACCCCTACCATTGGTTCTTTCATTTTTTTCATGTTCCTTAATTGTAGCACAATTTACTATTTTTCGTTGTTTTTCGGGTCGTGAACTTCCGAAGCTGTTTTGAGGCTTTAAAAGCCCTTTTTTTTAATAAATCATTGGTGGAGAATATGGGTATTTAACTCAATATTCATTGTTAGTAGTTGTATTCCTCGAATAGAGCATGCTAACGAGGTATTTTGTGCATCAAATGAAGATCGTATGCCAAAGTTACGACCCCGGGAAATTGATGTTGCAATTTAGCCCAATGGAGCCCATAGTTTGTCATTTCCCTCTCCTAGGGTTAGATTTTTTGATGTTTTGGGGTTTTCCATTGTTTATAAATAATCAATAGGACTTCAAGCCTCATTGAAACATAGTTTAGAGGCATGTAGCTGCCACATCTCTTCTCAAAGATAAGCTACCATCACCTGAGCTAGTTTATTTCCATTCTGTATGTAAGCATATTTTAGTACTTTGATATTAATGAAATGAAGTTTTATTTCTACCGCATCTCTGTGTTTAGGGTTATATATGTAATTTGTTGTGTTCCTATTTAAATTCGGATCAGTTGTATAAGACCGGTGTGCTCTTTCTTGATCCTTCTTTGCATGTCCCCAAAGCGGTCGGGGTATAAGGAGTTGGGGCTCGATTTGGTTGAACATTTGCAAGATCAGCCTTGCAAACCTCGATGGTCACCCATGGGGGAAGAAAATAAAGACAAGGGAGTAGGAGATACTATAAAAATATTGCTTGAGGAGGCTCTCGAGAAACAAAGGATTGTGATGATGGATAACTTTACCCAGATCTTTCAATGGTTTCTCGTCGGTGGCGCATCCACATCGAACAACCACTCTGAAGGCACCACTCCTTTTAAAGTACATGTAAACTTTGAAATTCCCATATTTTAGGGCCAAATAGAAGCAACTGGTGTAGATAACTCGTTAAATCTGCTAGAAGGATATTTTTTTGTTGATAATTTTTCTAGCCGGGAAAAGATCAATTTGGCTCTTCTCAAAGCCACCCCCCCCCACATCAAGGACTGGTGGGAAACCTATTGTGAGTAGAGGGATGAAAGTATGCCCTCAGTATTTTTAGCTGTACCCACTCGGAATTCATTTTGGGATGCCATCAAGGAGCAATACTACCCTGTCGGGAGCTATGAGGATAAATACATAAAGTGGACCACGCTGAGGCAGGGAAGGGACCAAGACTTGTCAGAGTTTACAAATGTTTTTCATACCCTTCGCACGAAGTTGGGTATCAAGGATTATGAGAAACATTTGGTACTCAAGTACCACAACTGCATACACAAGTACATCTAGGATGAGATGGAGTTCCTAGACATCCCCTCGCTCAGCACGACATATCAATACGTTGTCAATATTGAGCAAAAGCTTAAATGGAAAAAGCGAGACCTTGGATCTGCAAATCCGAAGGAAGGGAAAGGTGCCCGCAAACCGTAGAACAAAGGAACAAGCCAAGGAGTGGTGGCCTAGGACAACCCGCTAAAGCCGCAAGCAAAGAACAACACCGTGAAGCCGAAGAAGGACACAGGAAAGTGGTGTGGGTTCCATAAGAGCTCCACTCACAACACAAGTGAGTGTCAGGCCACGCAATCACTAGTGGCTGAGCTCAAGGCCTCTGAATCAGATGCATGTTATGAATCTGAGTTAGAACTCGAAAAAGTGAATGACAAATGGAAATAGATTATTGATGCAGATCCCAACGCCACTGTTGCGAGCATGAAGATCCAAAAGGAGGAACCCAAAGATCCATAAGAGGAGGAGCACCTCTTCCACTCCCAGGTGTGGGTAAAGGATTCCTTGATACAGTTCATTGTCCACAACAGGAGATGAAAGAACCTCATTTCAACAAATGCCATGAAGTGACTAGGCTTACCAAACATAGCACACCCATAACCATACACCATCGGGTCACTTCACTAAGGACAGGATCTTCACGTTAGCTAGCAGTGTCACCTTCCATACAACATCAATCCTTTCATGAATGAGGTATTATGTGACGTTTCTCCTCTTGATGTTTGTGATGTATTATTAGGCCAACCATGCTTGTGGAAGTGACACACTGTGTATGACTCAAGGCTTCACACTATTATTGTTACCTTGGGAAATAAGTTGTACAAGATATTGGAGATAGCACTACCTACTGCCATCTCTTTAGTTACTGAAAAACAATGTAGTAAGCTAATTTCCAAAACTGGGAAATTTGTTTTCCTGATGATATGCCCTCAGGGAAAGAAGAATCTGGTGGTCAAAACCTTCGGACAAGGCCCCTCCGCGTGACAACAATAAATTGAAAAGGTCATGGAGGAGTACGAGGACATCTTCACCTCCTCTGCAGGGGCGCCTCTGCGCTGTTAGGTCAAGCACTCCATTGATCTAACCCCAGGTGCATTGTTTCCCAATGGACCAATTTATCAACGCTCTATTCTAGAGAACGACGAAATCAAGAGGAATATTTAGGAGTTGCTGCAGAAAGGTTACATCCAACCAAGTTCATCACCCCATGGGAGCCCGATCATGTTGGTACAGAAGAAGGATGGGACTTGGAGACTCTGTATTGACTATCGAACACTGAACAAGATTACTATCTTGAATAGGTACCTGATACCATAGATTAATGATGTTTTGGACCAACTCAAGGGGGCCAAATATTTCAGCAATATTGACTTGAAGTCCAGATATCACCAGGTACCAATTGAACCCTCTGATGTGTGGAAGAATTCCTTCAAAGCCAAGGAGATCCTTTTCGAATGGCTGGTTATGCCTTTTGATTTGACGAATTCTCCTGCAACCTTCATGAGGCTGATGGATGACATCTTGCGGCCATTCACCAACTCATTTTTAGTGATATACTTGGATGACATCCTGATCTTCAGTGAGATGAGAAGAGCACCTCCACCACATCCGACAGGTTCTCCAAACACTACGACAAAAAAAGCTATGTGCCAATTTGGAGAAATTAAATTTTGGCATGACCTAGGTTCAGTATCTTGGATACATTATTGATCAACCATGCATGTGGATCTAGGCAAGATCCAATTCATTTTAGGTTGGCTAGCCCCAACCACTCTGAAAAAGCTCCACAACTTTCTGGGTCTTTCCAATTTCTACAGCAAGTTCGTGTTGGGGTTCTCTCATATCACTTAGCCCTTGAGTCAAGTCACCAAGGGAGGAGCAAAAGATTTTTTTTTTGGTCTGAATCTCGACATAAGGCATTTGTAGAGTTTAAACATCGCCTCTTCTTTGCACCAATACTCACATTACAAAACTTGCAACAACCATTTGATATCGAGACGGATGCCTCTGACAATGCTATCGGGGCAGTCCTTACTCAAGACAGGCATACAGTGGCATATCATAATGAGACACTTTTTGACATAGTCTACAAGTATCCCACTTATGATAGAGAGATGTATTTGATTGTGTAGGTATTTTGACAATGGAAGCACTACATTTTGGGGAAGGAATATATCATCTGCACAAACCGCTAACCCCTGTAGTTCATACAGATATAGGAGAATTTGCCTTAGCCGACCACCGATCATGGTATTAACCACCGTGTTGAACTCTTGTGGGCATGATACTTCTGATTGGTTATATAAAAGCGACCCAAAATTTGGCCACACATACTAGACGCTCTTGGAGGGTCAGCAAGTTCCATATTTTCACCTCCAAGATGCACTGTTATGCCACCTGTGACACCTTTGTGTTCCTTCAAGTGAGTGTGCTAAGATGATTTGGGAAGCGCACTATAGTCGGGTCGTTGGGAATTTTGGGGTTGAAAAAATGGTGGTAGTACTGTATCAATATTTCTATTGGCTGAATCTTCAACAGGATGTCGGGAAGTACATTAGATCCTACACTACCTGGGCCATTTCCAAATAGACCATCAAGAAGAAAGACCTCTATAATCCACTGCCTACCCCTAGTTGACCTTGGGAATCCATCTCCATGGATTACATGTTGGGCCTTCCTTCTACAAAGCATGGCAACGAATGTTTTTTTGTGTTCATCGATAGATTCTCGAAGATAGCCATTATGGTGGCCTATAAGAAGAATATCACAACAAAAGCCACTACTAAACTCTTCTTTGAACGAGTGTGGGTACTCTTTGGGATCCCACAGTCTATCATCTCAAATCAAGATAGTCAGATCCTCAGTTTATTTTGGTCCAGTCTCTAGTTGAAGTTGGACACCGAGCTCACTAAGTCCACAACTTTCCATCCACAAACTGAGGGCCAGATAGAGGTCGTCAACAGGATGATCATACACATTCTGCACATGTAGAACTCAAAGCATCCACGAACATGGGATGAGAGCCTTCCCTATGTCCAACAAAGCTATAACCGAGCTCTCCACAGCTCGAATGGCCATAGAAATTTTCAGGTGGGCTTGGGATTCCAGCCATTATGTCCCATTAATGTGGCCATAGAATTTTCATCTACTCAGGTAGATTCGACTCATGTCCAGTTTGAAGCCGACAAGGCAAACAACTTCATTAAGCATATTCAACACATCTACGAACAGGTCCATGACATATTGGACAAAACCAATGCTAAGTACAAGCAATGGCATGATCAACATCAGGTGCCACACAAATTTTAGGTGGGCAACAAAGTTTGACTACATTTATAGAAGGAGTGCCTCGTCAGGATCTGTTGCAAGCTTCGCCCATCTAATATGGGCCATACACCATCACCAAGGCAGTAAGGTACAATACCTTCGAGCTCAGAGTTCCATCATTCCTTTGTCTGCACCCAATGTTCAATGTGGACCGCCTTTGGCCCTACTTTCCAGCATTGTTGGACACCTATGACATTGCAGAACAACTCACACCAACAGAGTTAAACCCAGACTGCATGGAACAAGTCACAACTGATCAGATCATGGACACACAAATATAGAAAACTGGACAACAAAGGATCCAAGTATATCGAGTTGTCAAAGCAGGCCAACTCCTTTACCAAGGGAAGTGGCTCACCAAGGACCAAGTTCAGCAAAAGTTTCCCCATCTCATGGAGGAATTCAACACAATGTGGACCATTTCTTCCTAAGGGGGTAGGAATGATCCAGGTGGATATTGGTGGCCACCTTCCTATTCCATGTAAATCCCCACCATTGGTTCTTTCAGTTTTTTCAGTTTCCTTAATTGTAGCACAATTTACTATTTTTGGTAGTTTTTCGGGTCCTTAACTTCCGGAGCCATTTTGAGGCCCTAAACGACGTTTTTTTGAAAAATAATCAGTGGTGAATATGCATTGATATTTAATATTCATTACTAGAAATTGCAATCCTCATATAGATGTTTCAAATGAGGCATTGTGTGCGTCAAACAAAGATCGTATTCCAAAGTTACGACCCTGGGAAATTGATGTACCAATTTAGCCCAACAAGGCCCATAGTTTGGCATTTTCATCTCCTAGGGTTAGGTTTTTGGATGTTTTGGGGTTTTCCATTGTTTCTCAATAATAAATACACCTTCAAGCCTCATTGCAACACACTTCAGAGGCATGTAGCCACCACATCTCTTCTTAGAGATAAGCTACCATCGCTCGAGCTAGTTTATTTCCATTCTGTATGTAAGCATATTTAAGTTCTTTGATATTAATGAAATGAAGTTTTATTTCTGCTGGATCTCTGTGTTTATGGTTATATCTGTATTTTGTTGCATTCATGTTTAAATTAGGATAAAGATCTATGATCGCCTAAAATTTCAAAGGATTGATAAGAATTCCACATTTTGAACCCTCAGAACTAAAAAGTTGGCCAGAGCAAATACAAAACATGCATTTGTGAGGGTTTAATCGAATATTGTAATCCTACTTCGTAAGAAAAAGGCTCTAAGATGCATCGGGTGATTAGCCTCATTTTTTGAGTGAGCAGGGATATCGTTGAGATAAGGTTGCACGATGTGTTTGATATCATGAAAGCCATTGTTCATCACCCTCTAAATTGTAGCCCCATCGTTCTTCAATGTAAAAGGGAGTTTCTCGTATGCAAACTTACCCTAGGGACAAATAAATGCAGTTTTAGGTTGATCCATTGGGAGAATGTTGATCTAATTATAGCCGGAAAATCCATCCATGAATGAATAGATTTCATAACCAACACAATCATCAATAATTTGGTTGATGAAAGGGGTGGGATAATTATCCTTTGGACAAACATGATTTATGTCTCGATAATTGACACATACACGAATTGTTCCTTGTTTCTTCATGATAGGAATAATATTTGACATCCAATCAGTGAAAGGATTGGCGTGTAGAATTTTTTCAACCTAGATTTAATCAGAGATTTTGCGTTCGATCCCCAACAGAGTCACAATTTTTTTATACAGAATCTATGACTCCAAACATAAGTGTCTTCCATAGAACTCATGCACTGACCTAGAACAATAGAAAGAAAAGGGCACAATGTATTCCTTAAAGTAATTTAATTATGAGATGAGACCTACCTATAATCCATTGCAAGCTTCACTCCTTCCTCACCTTGTATGCTCCAATCATAACTCTGAGCACTATAATTAGAATCTACACAATCAAACAGGACAAGCCAAAGATCTACGACATCTATGTAGCATAATCTAATCACTTCATTCAATAGATGATCTGGATTTAAATAGGAACGCAACAAATTACAGATATGACCATAAATACAAAGATGCAGTAGAAATAACACTTCATTTCATTAATATCAAATACTCAAATATGCTTACAAACAGAATGGAAATAATATTAGCTCAGGCGATGGTAACTTATCTCTGAGAAGAGATGTGGAGGCTACATGCCTCTGAACTACATTACAATGAGGCCCAAGGGCCCTTTTATTATTGAAAAATAAGAGCAATCTCTAAACAACCAAAACCCTAACCCGAGGAGATGTAACACCAAGAGTTTATGGGCCCCGTTGGGGTGAGTTGGAAAACTAAGTTCTCGGGGTTGCGACTTGGTCTTATTATCTCAGTTTGAAGTGCATGTAACCCTTTGGAAAAATATCTCGAAGGACTATGACGGAAAAGATGATTTAAAAAAAAAATTCATTGGCGGTAGAATGCCAAAAAAACATCATTTAGGACCGCAAAATGGCTCCGGAAGTTTAGGACCCGCAAAACTGCTAAAAATAGTAAGCTGTGCTACAATTAAGGAAAGTGAAAAACTGAAAGAAACAATGGTGGGGGTCCAAGTGGAATTGGCGGATGGCCACCAATATCCACCTGGATCATTCCTTCCCCCTCAGGAACCAATGGTCCCCATTACGTTGAGTTCCTCCATGAGATGAGGAAACTTTTGATGAACTTGGTCCTTGGTGAGCCACTTGCCCTGGTGAAGGAGTTGGTCTACTTTGACAACTCAATATAGTTGGATCTTCTGTTGGCGAGTGTTCTTGATCTGCATGTCAATGATTCGATCAGTTGTGGTTTTCCCCATGCAATCTGGATTTAACTCTGTAGGTGTGAGTTGTTCTATAATGTCTGATGCGTCTAGCAATGGTGGGAAGTATGGTAGAAGGTGGTCCACATTGAAAACTAGGTGCAGGTTAAGGAATGGGAGAATGTTGAGCTCAAATGCATTGTCGCCCACAGCCTTGGTAATGGTGTAAGGACTCTATTTTTGGGTGTGGAGCTTGATTATCTTCTGTATTCAAAAGTTTTAGCCGGATGTATACCCCAGGAAGACTGTACACCCCTCCACACGGGGGGGTAAATCCCCCCCGGCTGGGGGGTCCAGGTGCCAGCGGGGGTTCGGGGGCAGCGCCCCTGAAGCTAAAAATAGATGTAAAATTGCCTTGTAAAATTATAGTAATTTCTAGTCAATCTGGGCTGTTCATTTGGCGGATGATCTGACGGTAGAAGTTATGTTTAATTTAGGGTTTTTTGCCCTAGATGACAACCCCTCACTATATATGAGGGAATTGTATTGCATCTATGTATATCTATATTCTAAGTGAGGAAGAGAGAGGAGATTGAGAGTGAAGAGGGTGTTGCAATGGATCTGTTGTAGGTTGTATCTCTTCAGTTTGCTGGATAATAAAAAATGAAGGACTGGTTGTTTCTCCATGGACATAGCCCAAACTGGGTGAACCACGTATATTTGTGTCTCTCTTGTTTTATGCGTTTTCTGTGTTTATATTTTTGCAATATTGTATATGTTACATTGCTCTGTAATATATAATTTTCTAACAACTGGTATCAGAGTGGAAGGTCTATTTGGCTGATAAAGTCATAGGAGAAAAGGGTTTCTGGTTCGAGTGGGAGTAATGGAAGAAGATGGTAGGTTTACGGTCGAACAATTCAACAACCAAAACTACCAGTTGTGGAAGATGCATATCGAAGATTATCTATATCAGAGAGATCTGTACCTACCATTGAGTGGAAAGACAAAGAAGCCGACAAGTATGACAGACACAGAATGGGATATTCTCGACAGAAAGGCACTTGGAACAATACAGTTGTGCCTAGTGGCGTCGGTAGCATTTAATATTTCAAAGGAAACAACATCACAGGGTTTAATGTCAGCATTGGCCAAACTATATGAAAAACCCTTGTCCTCAAATAAGGTATTTCTTATGAAGTGTTTATTTAATATGAAGATGTCAGAAGGTGGATTTGTTGCAGACCATTTAAAGGATTTTAATATAGTTACAAGACAATTAATTTCTGTAGGGGTAAATTTTGATGATGAAGTCAAGACTCTATTATATCTGTGCTCATTGCCAGAAAGTTGGAATGGTTTAGTTATGGCCATTAGTAACTCTGTCTCTGGATCTAGTACTTTAAAGTTTGATGATGTTGTCGATGTAATCCTTAGCGAGCAAATGCGACAAAAAAGCTCTGGTGAGACATCAGGTAATTCTTTGAGTGAAAATTCTAGGGGAAGAAAAATGGAAAGAGGAAAGAGTTCAAGATATCGCCGTAAATCAAGGAAAGGCAGATCCAAGTCCAAATCAGGGATAGTGTGCTGGAAATGTGGAAAGAAAGGACACCTAAAGAAAGACTGTAGATCTCAGAAAGGAAAAGAAGGAGATGCACAGCAAGAAAAAAATCATGAAGCAAATGTGATAGGTGAGGTGTTGCAAGATGCTTTGATTCTTTCTTTTGAAAATATTACTGATTCTTGGGTGGTAGATTCAGGGGCCTCATTCCATGCGACACTTGGTAAGAAATATTTTCATGACTATGTTCAAGGAGATTTTGGACAAGTCCGTTTGGGTGATGATAAACCCTGTAAAATTGTTGGAATGGGTAAGTTTCTTGTAAAACATCAGAATGGAAACAAATGGCTACTAAAGGAGGTAAGGCATGTTCCAGATCTGAAGAAAAATTTGATTTCAACAAGGAAATTAGGCAGTGAAGGTTGTGTGACAACTTTCACAGATAAAGCCTGAAAGGTCACCAAAGGAGCCCTGGTAATAGCAAAAGGCGAAAAGCTTGGTACACTGTATTTATGCAATGGTATTTATAACTATGTTAATGCTTTAACTTCCAAAGGAGCAGATGCAACATTATGGCATCATAGGCTCGAACACATGAGTGAGAAGGGGATGAAGATTCTTCACTCAAGGAATTTGTTGCTAGGTTTGAAGAATGTTGATTTAGACTTCCGGGAGAATTGTGTTTATGGAAAATAGAAGAGAGTCAGATTCCTTAGAGTTGGGAAAGAAAAGAAGATCGAAAAATTAGAGCTTGTGCATATAGATGTATGGGGACCTACTCAGGTATCATCTCCTGGTGGCTCTCGTTATTATGTTACTTTTATTGATGATTCAACCAGAAAAACTTAGATTTATTGTATTCGAAATAAATATGATGTATTTGATACTTTCAAGAAATGGAAAGCTTTGGTTGAAAATGAGATAGAGAAAAGGTTGAAGTGTCTCAGATCAGATAATGGAGGTGAATATCGCAGCAAGGAGTTTGATAGGTATTTTTTAGAGAATGGAATTCGCAGAGAGAAGATAGTTCCAGGAACACCACAGGAAAATGGTGTGTCAGAAAGGATGAACAGGACAATCATGGAACGTGCAAGGTGCATGAGATTGCATGCAGGATTGCCTTTACAATTTTGGGTAGATGCTGTAGATACTACTGTTTATCTAATAAAAAGAGGACCTTCAAGTCCTTGTATGGTGGTATTCTGGAGGAGGCATGGATAGGTAAAAAGGTAAACTACTCATTTTTAAAGACTTTTGGTTGTGAAGCCTTTGTCCACATTAATAAAGAAAATAGAACAAAGCTTGAGGCTAAAAGAAATGTACCTTTATTGGATATGGTGTTAATGATTTTGGTTATCACTTATATGATTATGAAAATCACAAAATCATTAGGAGTAGAGATGTAATATTCAATGAAAAGGTTTTGTATAAGAATCAGTTGCAGGAAAAGAAACAAGAAAAAGAAAACAGAGAATACACAGTGCTTGACGATATCACAGGAAAAGTGATGGTGCCTGAAAATCATAATGATACATAGCCATAACAACAACCATAACAACAACAAGTACTTCAAACACCTAGAAGTGGTGTTAGAAGATCTACTAGGATAAGTAGACCCTGTGAACGATACTCTCCTTAATTATATTATGTACTGTGGACTAATTCTGGTGAACCAGAATGTTATGAAGAAGTAGTGTAGGTAGAAACTAGGAAGAAGTGGGAGCAAGCCATGAAAGAAGAGATGGAATCCTTAGCACATAACCAGAGTTGGGACTTAGTCAGGTTGCCTGCAGGTAAAAAAACATTGCTGAATAAATGGGTTTTCAGCCTGAAGGAAGAAGATGGCGGAAAATAGAGGTGCAAAGCTAGACTTGTGGTGAAGGGGTTTACACAGAAGAAAGGTATTGATTTTGATGAAATATTTTCTCCTGTTGTTAAAATGACTTCAATTACAACTCTTTTAAGTGTAGTGGCAGTTGAAGATTTTCATCCTGAGCAGTTGGATGTAAAGACAACCTTTCTCCATGGGGATTTGGAGGAAGAGATATATATGCAGCAGTCATAAGGATATGAGGTACAAGGGAAGGAGAAACTAGTGTGCAGGTTGAAGAAGATCTTGTATGGCTTAAAACAGGCTCCAAGGTAGTGGTATCTAAAATTTGATAGGTTTATGTCTGAACAAGGTTATACTAGATGTCACTCTGATCGTTGTGTTTATCTCAAAAGGCAAAATGATGGCAGCTATATTATATTGTTATTGTGTGTAGATGACATGCTTGTTGCAGGTTTTAACATGCAGGAAATAAATGTGCTAAAAAGAAAATTGGCAAACTCATTTGCAATGAAGGATTTGGGTGCTGCAAAACAAATCCTTGGTATGAGAATAACTAGAGACAGGAAGAATCACAAATTAACATTGTCTCAAAGTGAGTACATAGAAAAGGTGTTGAAAAGGTTTAATATGCAGAATGCAAAACCAGTTAGTATACCTTTGGCTAGCCATTTCAAATTAAGTAAGCAAGCATGTCCCAAGACTCAGGAAGAAATGGCTCATATGTCTAAAGTTCCATATGCATCAACAGTTGGAAGCTTAATGTATGCAATGGTCTGCACAAGGCCTGATATTTCACATGCAGTGGGAGTTGTAAGCAGGTACATGAACAATCTAGGAAAAGAACATTGGATGGTGGTGAAGTGGATTCTCAGATATTTGAGAGGTACGACAAATCAAGCATTATGCTTTGGTGGTTCAAACATTGCTCTACAGGGATATGTTGATGCAGATATGGCAGGTGATAAAGATAACAGGAAGAGCACAACAGGGTATGTGTTTACTGTAGGTGGAACAACTGTCAGTTGGGTTTCAAAAATCCAAAGTGTTGTTGCACTTTCAACAACAAAAGCAGAGTATGTTGCTGCTACAGAGGCTAGTAAAGAAATGATTTGGTTACAAAGGTTTCTGGATGAATTGGGCAAGAAGCAAGATTTGGGCAGGTTATACAGTGACAAACAGAGTGCCATACATCTTGCAAAGAACTCTGCATTTCATTCCAAGACTAAACATATACAACTCAAGTACCATTTTATACGGTCAGCATTGGAAGATGGACAATTGAAGCTGGAAAAGATACACACTAGCCAGAATCCTGTAGATATGTTAACAAAAGTTGTAACCAAGGAGAAACTGAGAATCTGCTCAGTTTCAATTGGTCTTCAAGTATGATGAAGAAGATGAGAAATAGCCAGGTCCAAAGTGGAGTCATTG
This sequence comes from Pinus tabuliformis, assembly GCA_031772625.1. NCBI lineage: Eukaryota > Viridiplantae > Streptophyta > Pinopsida > Pinales > Pinaceae > Pinus > Pinus tabuliformis. Next base: position 273,725,510 of record CM062817.1, on the reverse strand, counting down.
TCTAGCAAATGATGCAGCGGTGGAGCTGCTATAATCAGTCTCCAAGTGGAAGATTGTTGCGTGTGGAGCCTGATTATCTTCTGTATTCAAAGGTTTCAGCCAGATGTATACCCCAGGAAGACTGTACGCCCCTCCATGCGGGGGGGGGGGTAAATCCCTCCTGGCTGGGGGGTCCAGGGGCCAGTGGTCCCCTGGCGGGGGTTCGAGGCAGTGCCCCCGAAGCTAAAAATAGATGTAAAATTGCCTTGTAAAATTCTGGTAATTTCTAGTCAATATGAGACGTTCATTTAGCGGATGATCTGATGGTAGAAGTTATGTTTAATTTAGGGTTTTTTTTCCCTAGAAGGCAACCCCTCACAATATATGAGGGAATTGTATTGCATCTATGTATATCTGTATTCTAAGTGAGGAAGATAGAGGAGATTGAGAGTGAAGAGGGTGTTACAGCAGATCTGCTGTAGGTTGTATCTCTTCAGTTTGCTGGATAATATAAAAGCAAGGACTGGTTGTTTCTTCGTGGACATAGCCCAAACTGGGTGAACCACCTATATCTACGTCTCTCTTGTTATATGCATTTTCTGTGTTTATATTTCTACAATATTTTATGTGTTCCAATGCTCTGTAATATATAATTTTCTAACACGTATTAGAGTGGTCTAAGTTTACGATAGGCTCCGGTAAGGAATTCCTTATTCAAATGCAACTAAACTTTGTCACCCACCTGAAACTTGTGTGGCACCCAATGTTGATCATGTTGCTGCTTGTACTTGGCATTTTATTTCTCCAGAATGTCTGTCGAATATGTTGGATGTGCTCAATGGAGATGTTTGCCTTATCAACTTCCAACTGGACATGAGCCGAATCTACCTAAGTAGCTGCAAATGGTATGGTCACATCAATGGGACATAGTGGTTGGAATCTCAAGCCTACCTAAAAAGGGTTATAGCCATTCGAGCTGTGGAGAGCTCGATTATAACTATGATAGTCATAGGGAAGGATCTCATCCCATGTGCGTGGATGATTTGAGTTGTGCATGTACAGAATATGTATGATCATCCTATTTACAACCTCTGCCTGGCCATTAGTTTGGGGATGGAAAGCTATGGACTTAGTGAGCTTGGTGTCCATCATCAACTAGAGACTGGACCAAAGTGTACTAAGGAAACTACTATCTCGATCTGAGATGGTAGATTGTGGGATCCCAAAGTGTACCCACAATCGTTCAAAGAAGAGTTTAGCAGTGGCTTCTACTATGATATTCTTCTTGTAGGTTGCCAGAATGACCATCTTCGAGAATTTTTTGACGACAACAAAAACACAGTCGTTGCCATTCTTAGTAGAAAAAAGGCTTGACATGTAATCCATGGAGATGGATTCCTAAGGTCGACTAGGGGTAGGCACCGAAGTATAGAGGCCTTGCTTCTTGATGGTCAGTTTGGAAATGGCGGAGGCAGTGCAAGATTTGATGTACTTCTAGACATCTTGTCGAAGATTTGGCCACTAGAAATACTTTTGCAGTACTACCACTGTTTTTCATCCCCGAAATGCCCAGCGGCCTGACTGTAGTTTGCTTCCCAAATCATCTTGGCTCTCTTGCTTGAAGGAACACAAAGGTGTCCCACGTGGCATAACAGGGCATCCTGAAGGTGAAAATCTAGAACTTGCTGACCCTCCAAGAGCATCTGGTATTTGTGGCCGAACTCTGGGTCACTTTTGTAGAGATGTGGTCAATCATAAGTCTCCTACCCACAAGAGTTGAGCACAGTGGTTAATGCCATGATCAGTCGTCAGGTAAGGCAGCCTGCAACATTATTGGTGCTACCCTTCTTATGCTTGATATTCAAATGGAGTGGCTGTAGGTATGTGGACCACTTTTGATGGTGATCATTCTGCAACTTCCCTTGTGTTTGTATGAACTGTAGGGGTCGGTGGTCAGTGTGGATGACCATTTCCTTCTCCAAATGTAATGCTTCCATTGTCGGCAAGCCTGCACAATGGAATACATCTCTTTGTCATAAGTGAGATACTTCTGGACTGTCTCTGAAAGTGTCTCACTATGATATGCCACTGGATGCCCCTGTTGAGTAATGACTGTGCCACTAGCATAGTGAGAGGCATCTATCTCGATCTCAAGTGGTTGTTGCAATTTTGGTAAAGTGAGAACTAGTGCAGAGTAAAGGTGATGTTTCAACTCTGCGAATGCCTTTTGTTTAGATTCAGAACAAAAGAACTTTGCTTTCGCTCCTCCCTTGGTAAGTTGACTCAAGGGCCAAGTGATATGAGAGAATCCCAACACGAACCTACGGTAGAATTTGGCAAGACCAAGAAAGCTACGGAGCTCTATCAGAGTGGTTGGGGCTAGCCAATCCCGAATGACTTGGATCTTGGTTGGATCCACATGCACCCCTCGTTCATAAATAATGTATCTCAAATACTAAACCTTGGTCATGCCAAAAGTGAATTTCTCCAAATTGGCACACATCTTGTGTCACCGGAGTGTTTGGAGAACCTGTCGGATGTGGTGGAGGTGCTCTTCCCAACTCTGGCTGAAGATCAGGATGTCATCCAAGTATACCACTACAAATGAGTTGGTGAATGGATGCAAGATGTCATCCATTAGCCTCATGAAGGTTGCAAGAGCATTCGTCAACCCAAAAGGCATAACTAACCATTCGAAAAGGCCCTTCTTGGCTTTGAAGGCAGTCTTCCACACATCAGAGGGTTCAATTGGTACCTAGTGATAGTTGAACTTCAAGTCGTTCTTGCTGAAATATTTTCCCCCTTCAGTTGGTCTAGAAGGTCATCAATCCATGGGATCCGGTACCTATTCTGGATAGTGATCTTGTTCAGCACCCGGTAGTCAACACAGAGTCTCCAAGTCCCATCCTTCTTCTGCACCAACATGATCAGGCTCCCATAGGGCGATGAACTCGGATGTATGTGACCTTTCTATGGAAGCTCTTGAATCTGCCTCTTGATTTCGCCATTCTCCAGAACGGAGCTCTAATAGATTGGTCCATTGGGCAGTGGTGCACCTGGGGTCAGGTCGATGGAGTGCTTGACCTGACAGTGCAGAGGCACCCTTGTGGGGGAGGTGAAGATGTCCTCGTACTCCTCCACGACCTTGTCTATCTGTTGTTTCCGTGCGGAGGGGCCCTATCTAGAGGTTGTGGTCACCGTCTTCTTCTTTCCCTGAGGGCGTATCATTAGGAAAACAAATTTCCCGGTTTTGGAAATGAGCTTATTGCATTGTTTTGTCGTAACCAAAGAGATGGAGGTAGGCAGTGCTACCTCCGATTATCTTGTAGAACTTATTTCCCAAAGTAGCAATAACAACACGAGGCCTTGACTCATACACAGCATGTCGCTTCCATAAGTATCGTTGGCCTAATAATACATCAAAAAAATCAAGGGGAGCAACGTCACATACTACCTCCTCCGTGAAGGGCGTGATGGTGTATGGAAGGTGACATTGCTAGCTCACGCGAAGATCCCGTCCTTGGTGAAGCCACCTGATGGTGTACGGTTGTTGATGTGCTATGGTCGATAAGCCCAACTGCTTCACGACCTCTGCCGAAATGAGGTTCTTTTGGCTCCTGATGTCGACAATGAACTGTAGTGGGGAACCCTTTACCCACATCTGGGAGTGGAAGAGGCGCACCCCCTCCTTTGGATCTTCGAGTTCCTCCTTTTGGATCTTCATGGTGGCAACATTGACGTTGGGCTCTGCATCGATACTCTGCTTCTGTTTGTCATTCCCCTTGTCGGGTTTTGACTTAGAGTCATAACATTAATCTAATTTTGAGGCCTTTAGCTCAACTACTAGTGACTTCTTGGCCCGACACTCACTTGTGTTGTGAGTGGAACTCTTATGGAATTCACACCACTTTCCCGTGTCCTTCTGCGGCTTCGCGACGTTCTTGTTTTCTTGTGACTTTGGTGGGTTGTCCTAGGCTACCCTGCCTTGGCTTTGTCATTTGTTATGTGGTTTGGGGGCACCTTTCCCTTGCTTCAGATTCACAGATCCAACATCTCGCTTCTTCTGTTTAAACTTTTTATCGATCTTGATCGCATATTGGTATGCCATGCTAAGCGAGGAGATGTCCAGGAATTCCATCTCATCCTGGATGTACCTGTGCAAGCAGTCGAGGTACTTGAGAACCAAATGCTTCTCAGGATCCTTGATACCCAACTTTGTGTGAAGGGTATGAAAAACATTGGTAAACTCCCGCACATCTTGGTCCCTTCCCTGTTGTAGCATTGTCCACTTTATGCATTCATTCTCATAGCTTCTCACAGGGTAGTAATGCTCCTTGATGGAATTTTGGAATGAGTTCAAAGTGGGTATAGCTGAAAATAGTGAGTTTGTACTTTCATCCTTCTGCTCACAGTAGGTCTCCTACCAGTCCTTGACGTGGGAGGCTGCTTTGAGAAGTGCAAAGGTGATCTTTTCTCAGTTAGAAAACTTATGAATGGAAAAATATCCGTCTAGCAGATTTAACCATTTATCTACAATGTTTGCATTTATCTGACCCTCAAATATGGGAATGTCAAAGTTAACTTGTACCTTAAAGGGTGTGGCGCTTGGAGAGTAGCTGCCGAAAGTAGATGCATTGCCCCTGGGTAACCACTAAAGGATTTGGGAAAAGTTGTCCATCATCACGTTCCTTTATCACTTGAGGGCTTCCTCGAGCAAGATTTTGATAGGATCTCCTACCCCTCGTCTTTCTTTTCATCCGCCATGGGAGGCAGTCGGGATTTGCAAGGCTAGTCTTTCAAAGGTTCGACCAATTGAAGCCCTAACTCCTTATATCTCGACCTCGTTGGGGACATGCAAAGAAAAATAGAGAAAGAGAAGACTGCTCTAATACCACTGATCCGGATTTAAACAGGAACACAACAAATTACATATATAACCATAAATATAAAGATGTCGTAGAAATAACACTTCATTTCATTAATATCAAATACTGAAATATATTTACAAACAGAATATAAATAAGACTAGTTCGGGCGATGGTAGCTTATATCTGAGAAGAGATGTGGCAGCTACATGCCTCTGAACTGTGTTACAATGAGGCTCAAGGGCCTCCTTATTATTGAAAAATAAGAGAAAACCCTAAACAACCAAAACCCTAACCCGAGAAGATGTAACAACAAGAGTTTATGGGCCCCGTTGGGGTAAGTTGGACAACCAATTTCCAGGGGTCGCAACTTGGTAATATTATCTCCGTTTGACGCGCATGATAACCCATTGGAAATATCTCTTCGTACAACAGAAAAAATAATTTTAAACAGAAAATTGCTGGTAGATTGCCAAAAAATGTTGTTTAGGGCTTCAAAACGGCTCCATTAAGTTTAGGACCCAAAACACTACTAAAAATAGTAAACTGTGCTACAATTAAGGAAACTGAAAAACTGAAAAAAAACAATCATGGGGGTCCAAGTGGAATTCGCGGGGGGCCACCAATATCCACCTGAATCAATAGATCAACATGATATTGAAAAACATGAAATCATAACATCATATATAGGAAAAACAATCTACTCTTTGTATTAGTAGAAATTGAGAGAGTTACAACAAAAAATAGGAGTTGATCTTGTAGAAGAGCTCCCCAAGTTGACTTGTCCTTTCCTTGCCACAAAGTATGTCTCTATGCCACCCTAATGCATGGAATAATGATTCTCAAAGCAATAACATGCGGGTAATATCAATCCCCAAAAGCCAACCCCTTGCCCATAGATGGTTGTAAATATATAGATTGTTGGCATTATGATACATATGTTGTACTTGATGGCAACCCACTCATCTCAGATGATAAATTACAGTGCAACAAAGTTCACACACTTATATGCAGAGAAAAGTTAGAGAAAAGTTTATTTCATGTAGAGAAAAGTTCACACACTTTTATGCAGAGAAAAGTTTATTTCATGTAGAGAAAAGTTCACGCACTTTCATACAGAGAAAAGTCCCTTTCATGAAGAGAAAAGTTCACGCACTTATATGCAGAGAAAACTTTATTTCATGTAGAGAAAAGTTCACGCACTTTTATGCAGAGAAACGTTTATTTCATGTAGAGAAAAGTTCACGCACTTTTATGCAGAGAAAAGTTTATTTCATGTAGAGAAAAGTTCACGCACTTTCATGCAGAGAAAAGTTCCTTTCATGAAGAGAAAAGTTCACGCACTTTCATGGTTGGCTCATGGTATTAGTCTGACAGTTTTTGATCCTATGGTTTTGGTCCATGGTATTGCATCCAAAAGTGTTGATCTCACGCACTTTCATGGTTGGTTTATGATATTAGTCCTATAGTTTTTGATCCTATGGTTTTGGCTCGTGGTATTGCATCCAAAAGTGTTGATCTCACGCACTTTCATGGTTGGTTCATGGTATTAGTCCAACAGGTTTTTGATCCTATGGTTTTGGACCATGGTATTGTGGAAGGCCTAAGACTATAAAAGAGGAAGGAGATCATTTGGAAAAGCATCATCGAATAAATTGAATAAGTGCTAGATCTGAAATATTTGTGATTGGGTTATGGTGCAGATTTGGATCTGAGTGAAGGAGGAACCTTAGCGCATAAAGAAAGATAATTTCTATTGATGGGTCATAATCTTTATGCTTGAATAATAGTATCTTTGCATGATTTTGATCTGTTATATGAGGCGCATGCTTGATCTATAAATCTGACAATCTGGGTTAATTAGTGTCTGAATATTTGAAAGAAGGAATTATCCTTTATAGATCTGCACGCAGGTTTCAGGTTGTTGAAGTAGCGTATATCTTTAAATTATGATCTAGCTGCCTCTGTCTATTGCTGCAATATTCTGGGTTCAGAATTTAGTGTGTGGTTACTGTTACTGTGTTCTGGGTACAACTGTCAGAGAAATTTTTACTTGATTCAGTGATAATTGGGAAAAGGAGATTGTTTGATGCAGATATACTTGATGATTGATTGATGTTCATGGATCCAGTCTGAAAATTTATGAAACGTGGTCCCTGGAAGAAAGAGAAGGTTGTAGCCTTCAGTAGGCCAGCACCTACATACTACTATCTTGGCTAGTACAAGAGCTAAGGGGGTTGTAGCTCCCTTCCAGGAGAAGCTGGAGAACGAGAGAGGGTTGTAGCTCTCTGCAGGTTGTAGCCTGCGTACTGGTAAAGGACTGCACCAGTACAAAATCATTGTAAAAGGAGTTTCTAATTGAAAGAAGATAGAGACATATTGCAGCAGGTGGTTTTCACCCACATTGGGTTTCCACCTTATATCTGGTGTTCTTTTGTGTGACTATTTGCTTTTTCTTGTTCCTGCTCATTATTTTATGATACTGACATACAAAGTAATGATCATTATTTGAAGAATTATTCAAAGTATAAATAAGGAAGATAGATTGAAAAGAATTTGATAATACTGATTCACCCCCCCCTCTCAGTATTATTTCCAACAATTGGTATCAGAGCAGGTCCTTCTGAAGAAGCTTGATCGCTTGAAGGAAGATCTAACATCATGAGAAACTACGAGAGGGAAGCATCAATCAGGCCCCTGATTTTTTATGGAACAAACTTCGTATATTGGAAGGTAAGAGTTACTGCCTATATTCAATCTTTGGGTACAGAAGTATGGGACATTATAGAAACAGGGTATACTTTTCCATCACCTACTCCTATAGATTCAGCTGAGAAGAAGAAATATGAAACAAATGCAAAGGCGGTTAATACTCTTCTAGGATGTCTATCTCAATCTGAATTCGTGAAGGTTATGTAATATAAATCCGCAAAAGAAATATGGGACAAGATTGTTTTGAGCTACGAAGGAGATGAACAGGTAAAACGTGAAAAACTTCAAACCCTCAGGATTCAGTATGAGAATCTCAGAATGTATAATGATGAAAGTGTGGCTAACTATTTCCTTTGGGTAGATGAGATTGTTAATTGTATGAAAAACTTGGGTGAAGAAATAAAAGAGGCTATTGTGGTTGAAAAAGTCCTAAGATCATTGTCCCCCAAGTTTGAATCTAAATTGTCTGCAATAGAAGAAAAGGAAAATCTACGAACTCTTACTATGTCTCAGCTACACGAAATTCTAACTGCTTATGAAATGAGAAAAGGAGGTCCATCAGACAGGAGAGAAACTGCTTTTAAGGCTTCAGGCAATGGAGACTACTATGAATCAAGTCACGTGCCAGAAGAAGAAGAAGAATCAAATTTTGTCAGAAATCTTCAACGGGGTACTAGAAGGTTCAGAGGTAAGCTACCTTTTAAATGCTTTGCTTGTGGAAGAGTAGGTCATTATGCTGCCAAATGTCCTCATAAGGATAAGATTGACAAAGGAAAGGAACCTGCCAGATGGAACAAGAAACATAATGCAAATAAGAAAAGCTACTACACTCATGAAGACATTGATGGTCTATGAAATAGTGATGAAGATGAACGAGGTAATGACTATAAACTTTTAATGGCATTTGAAGATGATGATTACATGGATGCTATAGATGTGGATAGTTTTTATGAAGAGATTTCTAGGCTTAAGACATGTATAGAAGAAAAGAATATGATCATTGATACTCTACAATTTCAAATTGATGAAAAAGAAAAATATCTTGAAAAGTTAGAAGGTGAAATTGTTGGCCTTAGAAAAGAAATTGAGAAAACAAAGGCTATTAATCTTAAGTTTGTCAAAGGATCTGAAAATCTGGATGAGATCATCAATGTACAACGTTCTCCGCTAAACAAGACAGGTCTGGGGTATAATGGAGAAACATCTCAAGCATCCACCTCAAAGAGTTATCTTGATGCAACAAGAAGGAATGAGCAAAAGCACAATGGAGATCACCAGGTAAAGCAGGGACGAATTACATCAAGAACGAACAAAGACTATCAGGTAAACTAGGGGCAATCTGTCTTAAGGATGAAGAAAAGCTACAACCAGCCACAGGTAAAATCTTCTCAATTTGCTTCAAGAATGGATGACAATAGAAATTACAATCATTTGGCCGGTAGATTTGATAATCGCAGAAGTTTCTTCAATGGGCAATGTTTCTCTTGCCATAACTTTGGTCACAAAGTAGCTCAATGTGTTGCATATAAAACAATCATGACTAGAGAAGCTCAAAAACAAAGAAGTATGATCAGGATTACAAAAAGGACCTATAACAACTTTTCGGCTCTTGAAAATGAAGTTGAATGTTCTATTTTCAATAACTTTGATCATGAAGATTCTGAATGCAGGAGCAGGTTTCAGCAGATAAAGGAACAAGCCTCAAGCACCAGAACATGGAGAATAAAGGAACCACAAACAGAAAGATGTTGGATATCATTTTATGGAGAAGGACAAAAAAATCTATGGTACATTGACAGTGGATGTTCGAAACATATGACAGGTGATAAAGAAAAACTTGAATCATATTCTGCTTTAGAAAAAGGAAAGAAAGTCTCTTTTGGAAATGATACTCCTGCAGCTATAAAAGGAAAAGGCACTGATCAGTTAAAAGAAAAGGTCAAAGTTGGAAATGTTTTGTATGTTGATGGATTGAAGCATAATCTTCTAAGTGTCAGCCAGATGTGTGATCAAGGAACCGAGGTGATATTTAGATCAAATGGATGTCGTGTTCGTGATCTTGATACAGGTGAAACAGTGATCAAAGGTAGAAGAACTCCAAATAATCTATACATATTTGAAGAAGGACAACAACAATGCTATTTGAGCAAGGATGATGAACACTGGTTATGGCACCGGAGGTTGGGGCATCTAAGTTTTTCACAAATAAGGAAAGCATGCAAATATCAGGCAGTTCGTGGTCTTCCAGATATCAAAATTCCAGACAACACCATATGCAAATCATGTAAGTTTGGAAAGCAAACCAGAACTAACTTTCCAGAGAAGGAAGGATCAGCTAGCATGCCTCTTGAGCTAGTGCATACAGATGTATGTGGTCCATTTAGGAAAAGGACACCTCGAGGAGAAGAATACTTGATATTATTCATTGACGATTTCTCCAGGTTTGTTTGGTTAGGACTTATGAAGCACAAAGACGAAGCATTCGAGAAATTCAAATCCTTCAAAGCCTTGGTTGAAAATGAATCAGGTTACAAAATTAAGCGCCTCAGGTCTGACAGAGGTGGGGAGTTTACCTCAAATGAATTTTTCAATTTCTGTGAAGAACATGGGATAAGAAGAGAATTCTCTACAGCTAGAACTCCTCAGCAAAATGGAGTGGTGGAAAGGATGAACAGAACAGTCCAACAAATGGCTCGCGCTATGCTGGATGAGTCTGGAACTCCCGCAACTTTCTGGGGTGAAGCCGCATATGCTGCAGTTGTTATTCTCACCAAAACAAATGTCCGAGTGAACAACACTCAAACTCCTCATGAACTCTGGTATGGTGAGACTCCTTCGGTAAAGCACTTCAAAATCTTTGGGAGCAAATGCTATATTAAGAATACTGATGAGCAACTTGGAAAACTTGAACCTAGAGCAGATGAAGGCATTCTTCTTGGTTATTCTCCACACAACAAAGCATATAAGTGCTACAATAAAAGACTTGGAAGAATTGTTTACAGCATTGATGTAGTGGTTGATGAAAAGGGATACATTCCTAGGCAAGTAAATCATGAAAATATCGAAGAAGATGAAGACTACCCTCAAAGACAGAATGATGAAGAAGAAGAACCTCACGAAGCACCAGAGGAATAGATAAGGATAGAAGAGAAGACTCCATCCCGGTACGTTCAGAAGAATCATCCAGAATCTCAGATTTTGGGGCAGAAAGAAGCAGGTGTACAAACAAGAAGAACAATTGCAGAAGCTTCAAGCTATTTGGCATTACTCTCCTCCACTGAACCACAAAATGTAAAAGAGGCATGCAAAGATGAATGTTGGGTCAAAGCAATGGATGAAGAACTTGAGCAGATCGAGAAGAACAACACTTGGGAGTTGGTTCCTAGACCAAAGGATAAGAATGTTATAGGGACAAAATGGGTCTTCAAAAATAAGTTGAATGAAAATGGGGAAGTAATTAGAAACAAGGCAAGACTTGTTTGTAAAGGGTATGCGCAGCAAGAAGGAATAGATTTGAGGAAACTTTTGCTCCTATTGCAAGACTTGAGGCCATCCGAATGTTCCTTGCTCTCTCAAGCTTTCAAAAGTTCAAAGTATTTCAAATGGACGTGAAATCAACCTTTCTGAATGGAGACTTAGAAGAAGAAGTATACATTGAGCAGCCAGATGGTTTCATTCTTGGAAATGATCCAAATCTTGTATGCAGACTGAAAAAGGCTCTCTATGGTCTTAAACAAGCTCCAAGGGCTTGGTACTATTGTTTGGACAAATATCTTCATCAACAAGGTTTTTCAAAAGGATCAACAGATAGCAATCTTTATATAAAAATTGAAAATGACAAATTGCTAATACTTGTTGTGTATGTAGATGGCATTATCTTTGGCAGCAATGAAGAATCTATGAGTCAAAGCTTTGCCTTGGTGATGCAGAAAGAATTCGAAATGTCCTTGCTTGGAGAATTGACATATTTTCTGGGCCTGCAAATCCAACAAAAGGAAGGAGGGATCTTCTTGTCTCAAACCAAGTATCTCAAGCAGATTTTGAAGAAATATGGCATGGAAGATGCAAAACCAGTATGTACACCCATGGTCACAGGATGTAGCCTCAGTGCAAATGATGAATCAGCAGCAGTACATCAACCAACCTACAGATCTATGATTGGAAGTCTACTTTATTTGACAGGTACCCGACCAGACATCATGCATGCAGTGGGAATAGTTGGAAGATTTCAGGTAAATCCAAAGGAAACTCATCTTCAGGCAGTAAAGAGAATCTTCAAATATCTTCAAGGGAATCAAAATTATGGCTTATGGTATCCTAGAGATACAGATCTCACACTTCATGCTTATACTGATGCAGATTGGGCCGGAAGCGTGGATGACAGGAAGAGCACAAGTGGTGGTGCATTCTTTATGGGTTCCAGATTAGTATCTTGGTTCAACAAGAAACAGAGTTCGATTGCCTTGTCTACAGCTGAAGCAGAATATGTTGCTGCTGCATCTTGCTGCACTCAACTCCTTTGGATGATGCAGACCTTGCAGGATTTTCAAATCACTTGTACACCACCCATCTCCATCTTATGTGATAATACAAGTGTAATCATCATTTCAAAGAACCCAGTCATGCACTCAAAAACCAAGCACATACCAATCAAGTATCACTTTCTCCGGGAACAAGTGCTTGAACAAAAGGTCAAGTTGGAGTATGTTCCTTCTAAGGAACAGGTTGCTGATATACTCACAAAACCATTGCCTAGGGAGAGCTTTGAATACCTCAGGCAAAAGCTGGGGGTTGTTGATGCATCATCTTGTTGTTGAATCTCTTCTGATTGTTGGTTGTACGCAAGGTTCATCTGAAGCATATGCATACATGTGCTGGGTTGCGGATTGGTCAAAGATCGAATGGCACAGGTTCAGGGGGAGCATATCATGCATTGTTGGCATTATGGAGGAAGTACAGAAGGAGATCATGGATGCTGGTCTGAATATTGCTGCAATACGTCTCTATCTCTTTCATGGTCATTTATGGTGTTTGATGGATTATGGTTCTTCTTTGCAGATCTGGTTTATAGTCAGGGGGAGCATGTTCTTAGGGGGAGCATAACCCTTTGCGCTTGATGCCAAAGGGGGAGATTTTTGGCATTATGATACATATGTTGTACTTGATGGCAACCCACTCATCTCAGATGATAAATTATAGTGCAACAAAGTTCACGCACTTATATGTAGAGAAAAGTTAGAGAAAAGTTTATTTCATGTAGAGAAAAGTTCACACACTTTTATGCAGAGAAAATTTTATTTCATGTAGAGAAAAGTTCACGCACTTTCATGCAGAGAAAAGTCCCTTTCATGAAGAGAAACGTTCACACACTTATATGCAGAGAAAAGTTTATTTCATGTAGAGAAAAGTTCACGCACTTTTATGCAGAGAAAAGTTTATTTCATGTAGAGAAAAGTTCACGCACTTTTATGCAGAGAAAAGTTTATTTCATGTAGAGAAAAGTTCACGCACTTTCTGTTGGCATTATGATACATATGTTGTACTTGATGGCAACCGAATCATCTCAGATAATAAATTGTAATGTAGAGAAAATTTCACGCACTTATATGCAAAGAAAAGTTTATTTCATGTAGAGAAAAGTTCACGCACTTTTATGCAGAGAAAAGTTTATTTCATGTAGAGAAAAGTTCACGCACTTTTATGCAGAGAAAAGTTTATTTCATGTAGAGAAAAGTTCACGCACTTTTATGCAGAGAAAAGTTTATTTCATGTAGAGAAAAAGTTCACGCACTTTCATGAAAGGAAAAGCGCGTACATGTTGGAGAACTTACCTTTGGTCCATGGTAGTTAGTCCTTGGTATTTGAACCTATGGTTTTGGACCATGGTACCTCGTCAGAAGTGTTGATCCCAAGTATTCGTGGTATTGGTTTATTATGGTTTTGGTCTGTGGTATTGCATGTAGAGAAAAAGTTCACGCACTTTCATGCAAGGAAAAGCACGTATATGTTGGAGAACTTACCTTTGGTCCATGGTAGTTAGTCCTTGGTATTTGAACCTACGGTTTTGGACCATGATACCTCATCAGAAGTGTTGATCCCAAGTATTGGTTCATGGTATTAGTTCGACAGTTTTTGATCCTATGGTTTTGGCCCGTGGTATTGCATCCAAAAGTGTTGATCTCACGCACTTTCATGGTTGGTTCATGGTATTAGTTCGACAGTTTTTGATCCTATGGTTTTGGCCCGTGGTATTGCATCCAAAAGTGTTGATCTCACGCACTTTCATGGTTGGTTCATGGTATTAGTCCAACAGTTTTTTGATCCTATGGTTTTGGACCGTGGTGTTGAGAAAGGACTAAGGCTATAAAAGAGAAAGGAGATCATTTGACAAAGCATCTTCTGAATTATTGAATATCTGATAAAGTGCTAGATCTAGAATATTGTGATTGGGTTATGGTGCAGATCTGGATTTGAATGAAGAAGGAACCTGAGCGTAAGGAGAAGGATAAGTTCTATTGATGGGTCAAAATCTTAAGGCTGGAATAGTGGTATCTCTATATGATTTTGATCTGTGATATGTGGCATACGCTTGATCTATAAATCTAATAATCTGGGTTTGAATTATTGATGCATGTTTTATTTTACACATGTTATGATCTGGGTATGTCTGATGTATGGAACAACTGCAAAGTTATAAGGAAATATTTGCAGATCTGTATGCGGGTTGGCTTTGGTGAAATCAGAGATTGATGATGCAAGTGTAGTTGATGGTTTTTTTTTGATGTTCTTGGATCCAGTGTGAAAGTTAATGAAAAGTGGTCCTTGAAAGAAAAGAAGTAGGGGGTTGTAGCTCCCTTCCAGGAGAGACTGGAAAACAAGAGAGAGTTGTAGCTCTCTACAGGTTGTAGCCTGCATACTGGTAAAGGACTGCACCAGTACAAAATCATTGTTTCTTATTAAAAGAAGATAGAGACATATTGCAGCAGGTGGTTTTCACCCACATTGGGTTTCCACCTTATATCTGGTGTTCTTTTGTGTGACTATTTGCTTTTTTTTGTTCCTGCTCATTATTTTATGATTCTGACATACAAAGTAATGATCAATATTTGAAGAATTATTCAAAGTATAAATAAGGAAGATATATTGAAAAGAATTTGATAATACAGATTCACCCCCCCTATTAGTATTATTTCCAACAATTGGTATCAGAGCAGGTCCTTATGAAGAAGCTTGATCGCTTGAAGGAAGATCTAACATCATGAGCAACTACGAGAGGGAAGCATCAATCAGGCCACTGATTTTTGATGGGACAAACTTCGTATATTGGAAGGTAAGAGTTACTGCCTATATTCAATCTTTGGGTACAAAAGTATGGGACATTATAGAAACAGGGTATACTTTTCCATCAGCTACTCCTACAGATTTAGCTTAGAAGAAGAAATATGAAACAAATGCAAAGGCGGTTAATACTCTTCTAGGATGTCTATCTCAATCTGAATTCGTGAAGGTTATGCATTATAAATCCATAAAAGAAATATGGGACAAGATTGTTTTGAGCTACGAAGGAGATGAACAGGTAAAACGTGCAAAACTTCAAACCCTCAGGATTCAGTATGAGAATCTGAGAATGTATAATGATGAAAGTGTGGCTAACTATTTTCTTCGTGTGGATGAGATTCTTAATTGTATGAAAAAATTGGGTGAAGAAATAAAAGAGGCTGTTGTGGTTGAAAAATTTCTAAGATCTTTGTCACCTAGGTTTGAATCTAAAGTTTCTGCTATAGAAGAAAAGGAGAATCTACAACATCTTAAAATGTCACAACTACATGGAATTCTAACTGCATATGAAATGAGAAAAGGAGGTCCATCTAACAAAGAAGCTGCCTTCAAGGCTTCAGGTAAAGGAGAGTACTATGAATCAGGACATGGGTCAGAAGAAGAAGAAGAATCAAATTTTGTCAGAAATCTTCAACGGGGTGCTGGACGGTTCAGAGGTAAGTTACCCTTCAAATGATTTTCTTGTGGAAGATTAGGTCACTATGCTACCAATTGTCCTCATAAGGATAAGATCGACAAGGGAAAGGAACCTATTAGATGGAACAAGAAACAGAATGCAAATAAGAAAAGCTACTACACTCATGAAGACAGTGATGGTCTATCAAATAGTGATGAAGATGAACGAGGTAATGACTATAAACTTTTAATGGCATTTGAAGATGATGATTACATGGATGCTATAGATGTGGATAGGTTTTATGAAGATATTTCTAGACTTAAGACATGTATAGAAGAAAAGAATATGATCATTGATACTCTACAATTTCAAATTGATGAAAAAGAAAAATATCTTGAAAAGTTAGAAGGTGAAATTGTTGGCCTTAGAAAATAAATTGAGAAAACAAAGGCTATTAATCTTAAGTTTGTCAAAGGATCTGAAACTCTGGATGAGATCATCAATGTACAGAGTTCTCCGCTAAACAAGACAGGTCTGGGGTATAATGGAGAAACATCTCAAGCATCCACCTCAAAGAGTTATCTTGATGCAGCAAGAAGGAATGAGCAAAATCACAATGGAGATCATCAGGTAAAGCAAGGATGAAATACATCAAGAACGAACAAAGACTATCAGGTAAACCAGGGGCAATCTATCTTAAGGATGAACAAAAGCTACAACCAGCCACAGGTAAAATCTTCTCAATTTGCTTCAAGAATGGATGACAATAGAAATTACAATCATTTGGCCAGTAGATTTGATAATCGCAAAAGTTTCTTCAATGGGAAATGTTTCTCTTGCCATAACTTTGGTCACAAAGCAGCTCAATGTGTTGCATATAAAACAATCATGACTAGAGAAGCTCAAAAACAAAGAAGTATGATTGGGATTACAAAAAGGACCTATAACAACTTTTCGGCTCTTGAAAATGAAGTTGAATGTTCTATTTGCAATAACTTTGGTCATGAAGATTCTGAATGTAGGAGTAGGTTTCAGCAGACAAAGGAACAAGCCTCAAGCACCAGAACATGGAGAATAAAGGAACCACAAACAGAAAGATGTGGGATAGCCTTTTATGCAGAGGGACAGGAAAATCTATGGTACATCGACAGTGGATGTTCGAAGCATATGACAGGTGATAAAGAAAAACTTGAATCATATTCTGCTTTAGAAAAGGGAAAGAAAGTTTCTTTTGGAAATGATACTCCAGCAATTATAAAAGGAAAAGGCACAGCTCAGTTAAAAGAAAAGTTTAAAGCTGGAAATGTTTTGTATGTTGATGGCTTGAAGCATAACCTTCTGAGTGTCAGTCAGATGTGTGATCAAGGAACCGAGGTAATATTTCGATCAAATGGATGTAGCGTTCATGATCTTGATACAGGGAAAACAGTGATCAAAGGTAGAAGAACTCCAAATAATCTATACATATTTGAAGAAGGACAACAACAATGCTATTTGAGCAAGGATGATGAACATTGGTTATGGCACCGGAGGTTGGGCATCTAAGCTTTTCACAAATAAGGAAGGCATGCAAATATCAGGCAGTTCGTGGTCTTCGAGATATCAAAATTCCAGACAACACTATATGCAAATCATGTCAGTTTGGTAAGCAAACTAAAACCAACTTCCCGGAGAAGGAAGGATCAGCCAGCAGACCTCTTGAACTAGTCCATACAGATGTATGTGGTCCTTTCAGGACGAGGTCACCTCGAGGAGAAGAACACTTGATATTATTCATTGACGATTTCTCCAGGTTTGTTTGGTTAGGACTTTTGAAGCACAAAGACGAAGCATTCAAAAAATTCAAATCCTTCAAAGCCTTGGTTGAAAATGAATCAGGTTACAAAATTAAGTGCCTCAGGTCTGACAGAGGTGGGGAGTTTACCTCAAATGAATTTTTCAATTTCTGTGAAGAACATGGGATAATAAGGGAATTCTCTACAGCTAGAACTCCTCAGCAAAATGGAGTGGTGGAAAGGATGAACAGAACAATCCAACAAATGGCCTGTGCTATGCTTGATGAGTCCGAAACTCCCGCAACTTTCTGGGGTGAAGCTGCATATGCTGCGGTTGTTATTCTCAATAAAACAAATGTCCGAGTGAACAACACTCAAACTCCTCATGAACTCTGGTATGGTGAGACTCCTTCGGTAAAACACTTCAAAATCTTTGGGAGCAAATGCTATATTAAGAATACTGATGAGCAACTTGGCAAACTTGAACCTAGAGAAGATGAAGGCATTCTTCTTGGTTATTCTCCACACAGCAAAGCATATAAGTGCTACAATAAAAGACTTGGAAGAATTGTTGACAACATTGATGTAGTGGTTGATGAAAAAGGATACATTCCTAGGCAAGTAAATCATGAAAATATCGAAGAAGATGAAGACTACCCTCAAAGACATAATGATGAAGAAGAAGAACCTCAAGAAGAACCAGAGGAACAGATAAGGGTAGAAGAGAAGACTCCATCCAGGTATGTTCAGAAGAATCATCCAGAATCTCAGATTTTGGGGCAAAAAGAAGCAGGTGTACAAACAAGAAGAACAATTGCAGAAGCTTCAAGCTATTTGGCATTACTCTCATCCACTGAACCACAAAATATAAAAGAGACATGCAAAGATGAATGTTGGGTCAAAGCAATGGATGAAGAACTTGAGTAGATCGAAAAGAACAACACTTGGGAGTTGGTTCCTAGACCAAAGGATAAGAATGTTATAGGGACAAAATGGGTCTTCAAAAATAGGTTGAATGAAAATGGGGAAGTAATTAGAAACAAGGCCAGACTTGTTTGTAAAGGGTATGCGCAGCAAGAAGGAATAGATTTTGAAGAAACTTTTGCTCCTGTTGCAAGACTTGAGGCCATACGAATGTTCCTTGCTCTCTCAAGCTTTCAAAAGTTCAAAGTATTTCAAATGGACGTGAAATCATCCTTTTTGAATGGAGACTTAGAAGAAGAAGTATACATTGAGCAGCCAGATGGTTTCATTCTTGGAAATGATCCAAATCTTGTATGCAGATTGAAAAAGGCTCTCTATGGTCTTAAACAAACTCCAAGGGCTTGGTACTATCGTTTGGAAAAATATCTTCATCAACAAGGTTTTTCAAAAGGATCAGCAGATAGCAATCTTTATATAAAAATTGAAAATGACAAATTGCTGATACTTGTTGTGTATGTAGATGAAATTATCTTTGGCAGCAATGAAGAATCTATGAGTCAAAGCTTTGCCTTGGTGATGCAGAAATAATTCGAAATGTCCTTGCTTGGAGAATTGACATATTTTCTGGGCCTGCAAATCCAACAAAAGGAAGGAGGTATCTTCTTGTCTCAAACCAAGTATCTCAAGCAGATTTTGAAGAAATATGGCATGGAAGATGAAAAACCAGTATGTACACCCATGGTCAGAGGATGTAGCCTTAGTGCAAATGATGAATCAGCAACAGTACATCAACCAACCTACGGATCTATGATTCGAAGTCTACTTTATTTGACAGGTACTCGACCAGACATCATGCATGCAGTGGGAATAGTTGGAAGATTTCAGGCAAATCCAAAGGAAACTCATCTTCAGGCAGTAAAGAGAATCTTCAAATATCTTCAAGGGACTCAAAATTATGGCTTATGGTATCCTAGAGATACAGATTTCACTCTTCATGCTTATACTGATGCAGATTGGGCCGGAAGCGTGGATGACAGGAAGAGCACAAGTGGTGGTGCATTCTTTATGGGTTCCAGATTAGTATCTTGGTTCAACAAGAAACAGAGTTCGATTGCCTTGTCTACAGCTGAAGCAGAATATGTTGCTGCTGCATCTTGCTGCACTCAACTCCTTTGGATGATGCAGACCTTGCAGGATTTTCAAATCACTTGTACACCACCCATCTCCATCTTATGTGATAATACAAGTGCAATCAGCATTTCAATGAACCCAGTCATGCATTCAAAAACCAAGCACATACCAATCAAGTATCACTTTCTTCGGGAACAAGTGCTTGAACAAAAGGTCAAGTTGGAGTATGTTCCTTCTAAGGAACAGGTTGCTGATATACTCACCAAACCATTGCCTAGGGAGACCTTTGAATACCTCAGGCAAAAGCTAGGGGTTGTTGATGCATCATCTTGTTGTTGAATCTCTTCTGATTGTTGGTTGTACGCAAGGTTCATTTGAAGTATATGCGTACATGTGCTGGGTTGCGGATTGGTCAAAGATCGAATGGCACAGGTTCAGAGGGAGAATTTCATGCTTTGTTGGCATTATGGAGGAAGTACAGAAGGAGATCATGGATGCTGGTATGAATATTGCTGCAATACGTCTCTATCTCTTTCATGGTCATTTATGGTGTTTGATGGATTATGGTTCTTCTTTGAAGATCTGGTTTATAGTCAAGGGGAGCATGTTCTTAGGGGGAGCATAACCCTTTTCCCTTGATGTCAAAGGGGGAGAGTGATTGGTTGTTGTTGCCATCAAGTCCAAAGGGGGAGATTGTTGGCATTATGATACATATGTTGTACTTGATGGCAACCCACTTGTAGAGCTGTAACAAGGGTCTCTTTCACCTCTAGTTATCCCACATTAACAAGTCAATCCGGGAACGTTTTTTTATTGCAAAGAGTATCTCAATCCGAGACTATTCATCAGAGTAATGCTTAGTAGTATAGTGTTCAGAAAATACAAGAGTAAATGGATGCTAAACTATGACTAAATTACTTCAAAAGGATAAAATCACACAAGACAACTTATCAGTCAAGGGTGTGGAAGCGATAACCCATCCCTCTAGAAATTGATGGAAAGGAAATTAGAGCATGGACCATAGGTCTGGGAGCTAGGCAGCGATTGCTGAGGCTCACTACAGCCTTAGACCTTCTCTCACACCAAAGCAGCAAATGCAAGTAAATGGAACGACAGAAAGTAAAATGGAACAGCAAATAGGAAATGGAACAGCAAGTCTAAAATGGAACAACAGTAAATGGAACAACAATCAAATGAACTAAGTCTCGCGAGTCAGAACCAAACTTACTCTATTGAACCAAACTCACACTCTGCGATAAAATAACAATCTTCTCTCTTAAAGCAAATTGGATGAAATGTACTTTATGGAACATCACTCATTGATGAATTATGGAACAGCAGGAATCAATCATACATACACGCAACACGCTAATATAGTAATCGGACGATTAAGGAGAATATGACTCTGTTTCCAAGATAGAACAACATTACTTTCAGATTCCAATAATCGGGATTCCAAATGAATCCAATAACAGTAATATTCAGTACAAACGCTCTGTAACAGAAATAGCTGGTTTAGACTAATATCATGCAATCAACTCTGAAAAGATTCAATCATGCAATGCAGAGTCTCTACATGGATTTCCTGAAAGAACCGTTAATGAATTAATCGTAGCAGAGCATGGAATAGCACATGAAAAGCATATCAGATTACCGAGCAATAAAGATAAGCAAACCACGCAGAAATCAAGTTATAATGATACAAAAGCAAGTGTCCTTCAGAGGTAGGCCCTTAGCTTCCAATGGTACACTGCCTTAGATTACTCCAGACGCAAAGATGAAATAAACACCAAGTCTTTTATATTAACGCATCAACAAATGTACAGTAAACCAAGTCTCAGTGAGAGTCGATGATCAAAGTTTAGTCTGAAACTGAAAATTACAAAAAAGTCCCCTTTGCTTAACGATGTTGTTCCTTTTTATAAAAGTAACGGCGGAGATATCTAGGTAACAAAATAAGTAAAACAGCGATCCCTCAGGATCAAAGATCCTGAGGGATTTGCCAAGCTGTTAATCCTTTACTTTTCTTTCTCTTTTCCGTCGAATTGGTATCCCTTCTTCCTTTCCTGGGTCATTCTGCTTCGATCTGCTCGATCTCGTTTGCATTCGGTTCCCTTCTAGAGGGACAACAGTTATTCCTCCTTTTTCTTTCCTTTTTGAATGAAAGCTCTTCATTTCCACCTTTCCCTGCATAGAAAAAATGACAATTATTAGCGATTAAGCTTCCCATGTTAGTTCTCACTCGTTTTATTAGAATTCTTTGTTTCTTTGAGTTCATGATGCAGAAAAGGTTACAAATGTTACTGAAAAGTCACTAAATTATTTGTCAAAAACATACCTTTCAAGTGCTCCACACACCCCCCTGCTTACCCTGTTTCATGCCCTCATGAAAACATTATAGTTGACATGCAAGGCGGTAAGAGAATAGGCCGGAGAGGGAACCTTGTGTGGAGGCCTACAACCGTGATGAGCAACTATATCATCAAAGAACTGATTTGTTTGACCTTTAGGCATTTCATACAAGGCCTGATATCCAGGTGCAGGGTGCGAAATGATTGGACTACGAAATCGATACCCTAACCAGGATGGCCCTGCTTGCAAAATACGCTTGCCATAAAGGTTCAATCGGCTGGAAGCTAGCTCAAAATTTTCGTATTTGAATGGTTCCCTGAGTTGGATGTTTGGGTTAGAAATCTGGTATCAGAATTTTGCAGCATTGATGGCGAGGTCTTTAATAGTCAAAAAATATTCCAGACTGTGTCGGATTAGGTCCTCGTGCATGGGTCCTAATGTCTCCATGACACCCGGGGTTCTCATAAGGTTCCTATGTGCTCTCCATAACAGCACTGGGTCTCTAGGCTCGGCTCTTACCCACAAGTCTAGGCTATTTTCCTGTCTCTGAAAAGTGTTATAAGCTCTGAGCCATTTCAGCTGATTAACCCCGAATGAAACGAAGGCTTGCAATTGTATGTCCCCAATAAAAGGGCCAGGATTTAAGTCAGTTTCCTGGTCTAGTACGAGGTTGTGCAAGTAAAATTCACGCAATAAACTTTGAACCTTAATTCCATAATGCTTGAAACAATCTATGAAATCATTAACAGTATTGATTTGTATAGGGGCACCCGCCCTAACAACTTTTATCTTTAATCGTAAATAACGTTCAAGAAAAAATAAAGCATAGTTTTTAGCAGGGTCTCTATAGGTCAGAACGTCATTATACAAAGAACACACAGTGTCCATCTGCCTAATAACAATATCTAATCGATGAGTTACCTTGGCAACCTTTTCTTGCTCCTTTTGCCATCCTTCGAAGGCCTGGCTCTCGGACTGACTAATATCCCGAAGTTGCTGTTGTAACTCTTCATATTTCTCCCGGGGGACTGTTTGTTCTCTCAGCTGTTCAGCTTCTTGCTGAGCTTGCTTCATCATCTTGTGCAAGGTTCTTGTTTTCAGATCCTTTTTCCATAGAGCCGTAGAGGCCGGGAGTTTTACCTGAACCTTTTTGTTATACTGTTTGGAGTTCAGAACCCGAATTACCCCTAAGCGTGGTGCCTCTGTTTGGATCTCCTTACTCTCCTTTTCTTTCTTAACATGAATGAAAGGTTGTTGTGGTCCCCCTGTTAATGGAACCTCGTCCTGTTCCTCTGCCTCAATTGGAACAACAGTCTGTTCTTCAGTGTCAATTGGAACAGCAGTATGTTCTTCAACGTCAATTGGAACAGCAGTCTGTTCTTCAACGTCATTTGGAACAACAGTCTGTTCTTCAATGTCATTTGGAACAACAGTCTGTTCTTCAGTGTCATTTGGAACGGCAGTAGGTCTTCCAGCAGGGTTTTGACCAACAGGGCGGCTATGAGTCCTTCGTCTTCTTGTCCTACAGGATTTTACTACAGTGGCCCTTTTTCTTTTCCTTGTGGTCCTTCGTATCCTCAGGTTGGCTTTCAGAATCCGAATTTACTGTCGGAGCTGGGCTATAGTGTTCAGCAACCTCTACTGTTTCCTCCTTAATTTCTTGATTTCTATTGCCTCAGCAGAGGGCTCATGATTGACCCTTAAATCTACTCCTACTCCATCTAGAATTTCTTCTGGTGTCTTGGGAACAGATTGTTCCCGATTGGTGTCTCCTATTTCCTCATCATGATCGGGCAAATTTTCTTCTCCTGCCTTTTCTGCATGTGATTTCTCATGTGTGTCTTCCTCCGGAGGTCCGTCAGGGAGGCCTACTGGGCTGGAGGGTTGGCCATACTCCCCCATATTGGCCAGGATTGTGGCCAATTCGTCTTCACCCACAGGGTCCCGCGGCGGGCTGCCCTCCGGCTGTACTAGTTCTTCCTCTTGATTGTCCTGCTCAGTGAACGCCTTGGAGTGTTCATCTTATGTTTTTGTTTCGGAGTGCTCGTTTCCCTCCTCGACTCCTTCTCCAGGCTGCTCAGCCTCGCCCCCAGATTGTTCAGCATTTTCTTCGAAAGGTCCTTGTTGTGGGGAAAAATGCCTATGCAGGACGATCCTATCCACCTAAGGTGTGACAGTGCCTTAGCAACAAACAGAAACAACTATTCTAGTATTCTTCCTTTATGAATTAAGAATGAAGAGAGATGGATGGACTAACCGGTGTCTTCCGTTTGTCCCTCGATCTGGTTTCTCTTCTCTTTGAGAGTTCCCAGCTACTTGCCTTCTCGCTCGCCCAACTTCAACAGGTCCCTGCAAGATCACAAGAAGAGAACACTACACAAAGACATAGATTCATATTCATAACTAGTTCAGGATTAGAAATAAACTAAACATACTAATGCAATCATACATCAAAGATACATCAGTATATAGGAGAAACCAAGATAGATTTATTGATGAATAACAAGGTTCAGGAAGAGATACAACCAAGAACGCTCCAATCCAGCATCTCCTTCCCAGCAAATGGAATTCCTATCTTCACCTCCCTTCAAAGCATTAAGCACCCAATGATTCCAGTCTCAAACCAACAGTAATTCTTTGCAATAACAAGATTCCAGCTCCAGATCTCATGGAGGAGAGATCCATATATAGATGTTTGGAGAGAGGATGAGTCAGCTTGAGATCTGACTAGTGTCCTCTCTCTCTGTCAGTTCTTGTTTCCACTTGGAGGTTCTTGTTTCCACTTGGAGGTTGAGAACCTCTTACTCATCACTAGTCGAATTCACTGAGGCAAGTGTCATTGAGGAAGATTCTGGAAGCTTCCAGGGTCTTGACACCTCGTTGAATGAACTTGCCATTTGTCAATTCCCACTCAGCGCACCCTGGTAGTGCTTCTACCTGCGTTGCAGTGCAGGTAGCTAGTGCAAACTTTGCATTTCAGCGCAGACAGCTAGTAGAGCCTCTGAATTGATCCTGAATTGACTTGTTTTTGAGCAGTTTCTGGTGGAGAACTTCTGTGAATTGCTGTGGTTTGTTAGCTTTGTTCCTCTAGGGGTAGGAACAACATGTTTGGGGACTTTGGATCCCTTAGATTATGGACATTTCATGCTTATAGCTGCAAGGCACAAAAATGTCTATAACAGTTGCCCCCTAAAGTATGAGGCCGTTTATCGGGTGAAATGCTTTATTAGGAGGATCCGAAGTTCATCCAATGCTGGGAGGAGACCTGTAATAAGATACAATACAATACATTATTTTTCATACTGCTTTCATGATCTAGCTGAGGCAGGCATTCCCATGCTCAGCTTTATAAATTCATTTTTCTGTACATAGAAAAGACAATCGTCTGATGGTAGATTGATAATTTTGATGAAATTATCATCCTTTGGGTAGGATGATTATCTGCTGCAATGATGTACATGTCAATGTCTTTATCTTTCCTGAATATATATCGCAGCCCGGATGGATGAAACTAGATCCGGGGTCTTCAAACTCGTTCGATCTTCACTCTAAGTACAAGTCGATCCATGTGAGAAATGTTCTGAAGTCGAACATGGAAAGACGTCGCTTGATTACCGGTCAATGAGGTAAACCGTTAACAAGCGCGAGAGGAATCACCGATAATGATAATGACCCTCAAGGTACTGCAGTACAATTCACGTGGTGTTAATAAAGGACTTGGCGTCGAACACCACGCAAAATCTTTCGGTCGAAGGTCATTGATGTATACCTGTCGCTGGAAGTGAGAAACTTGCCATTGAGGCATGCAAGCTTCAAAGTACTGAAGGGGTTGTTCCTAGATCCACTTCTTGGATAATGAGCTGATGTCGACAAGAAGCGATCCGTCAAAGGAGGGCCTTAATGAATCCCACATCAATGACACGGAACGAAGCTAATGATTTTGATGGAGGTGAAAACGATCTGATGACATATGATTCAGGGTGGTGGTCATGAAAGGATGAAGGATAATGTACGGCAATGGATGGGACACAGTTGACTTCTCTGAACGACTTCTCTTGAACATATGGCGACACTTATGCGATGGATCGGTAGCATTACCCCAAATATGGATGGTATGGCGAGACCATGGTGATGTGACCGGTGAATGAAACAACCCAACCCGATTGTGGTATGGAGGAAAAGTGTCATGTTCAAGAGCGACTTGCTACCATCAAAGTTTTCTTGAGTTTCTCCCAATTTTCCCCAGTCATTGCTGACCAGTACCTCTTTATTTTTGTCAAGCTTGAGGAGGATAACATATGCTTGTTCTATAACTTGCCCTTCGGGCAAGCCCATCGCTATGTTTTAACGAGCCTAGCGATAGTGAAACTCGTTCTCGTCTAAAGACAAGTTTGTCGCTATTTAAGGATTTTAACGAGTCTAACGACAAAGATAACTCGGTCCTTTTCATTTTTAGAGAGTCTGAAAGGTACGTAAAGTCAACTCCGGAAGTCCTTTTTCGTCATCTAATCCCTTAAGTCCGAAAAAGTATAAAACAATACAGAAGGGATGAGTTTTCGATAGTTTTAACGAGCCGAACAAAACAAGCGCTCGATCTTTTTGTGCAATAATCCCTCAGGTCCAAAAAGATTAAAATCTAGAAGAGGGATAGCACTTCCGGTCGCTTTAACGAGCTGGAAGGCCAAAACTCGGCAATCTTTTCATATTTTACGAGTCAGATGAAAAGAGCTTAAAGAAGACTCGTCTTTTGAGGAATGAGTGATAAAATGGATTAGCAGCTGATTCTAGGTAAGTCTTGGAATTTTCCAATCACGGCAGTGTCACAAGGATGGCTAAGTGAAATCACTCTTCGCAGCTGTTCCTCAAAATGGGTAAACAATCAAATGGAGGTGAATGATCGACCAATGGAAAAGTGGAGGTGACGGTGCAAACACGACCAAGGCTTTAATGGCTGATAATTTACGTTCGCAGTGGTTATTTACCGGGTAGTTCATTTTTTAACGAGCATAAACGCGGATTGAAACACTTGCTCGATCTTATGTTTATTTTTTAACGAGCATGAACTATGCGCTAAAACTGCTCGGATCTTGCGTTTATTTTTTAACGAGCATGAACTGTGTGCTAAAACTGCTTGATTTTATGTTTATTTTTTAACGAGCATGAACTATACGCTAAAACTGCTCGATGATAAGTTTGCATGCCCCCAACATAATAACGCTTGAGGAACAACCCATTACGAGGTTGCGCCAGTGGGATTCCGTCATAATCCATTAACTCGTAGGCTCCTTTTGCTAACACTCGTTTAACAATATAGGGGCCCATCCATAAAGAATTAAATTTACCTGCTCCCAATTTATCGGATTCTTGGTCGTAAAGCAAGACCAAGTCACCTTCTGAGAAGACACGGGGTTTGACATTTTTGTCGAATTGCGCCTTGACTTGTTTCTTATGGGCTTCCTTCGCCAAAGCGGCATCACGACGAGTTTCATCCAATTGGATTAATTCCAAGAAACGGGCCTCTTCTTCTGAAGTTCCGGGGAGGAGATCGATTGCGAGTTTAAGAGACGAAATTTCGCACTGGACTGGTAAGACTGCTTCCAGGCCATATACCAGTTGGAAAGGTGTGAACCCGGTCGCATTCCTTACCGATGTTCGGTAAGCCCACAAGGCTGAGTACAGGATTAGGTGCTACCTTCTTTTGTGAACTCCGATCATCCTTTGCAACATACGCTTCAGGACCTTGTTGATTGCTTCAACCTGTCCGTTGGCTTGCGGATAATACGAGGTAGAGCTGTTGTGAGATAGCCCTAGCTTGGCAGCTAATTCAACCATCATGTGATTGCAAAAATGCGATCCATGATCTGTAACTATAGCCTGTGGTACACCGAACCTGGCGACTACATGATTGAAAAAGAAAAGGGCAGCTGTTTCACCAGTGTTATCTAATGTAGGCATCGCCTTGACCCATTTGGTAAAATAGTCAACGGCGACTATGATATACCCATGCCCCCTGGTCGAGGTGGGGTTACATGTCATGAAATCGATGCCCCATTTGGCGAAAGGCCCAACAACAACTATTGGCTGTAAAGGTGCGGGTGGTTTTCTGGTTTTGCTATCAAAAATTTGACAAGCATGGCAACTTCTGACTGCAGTTATGCAATCTTTGAACATGGTTGGCCAGAAGTATCCTGCTCGTAAGATTTTTTGTGTTGTTGCATATCCAGATTGATGCCCCCCACACGCGCCCGAATGGCACTCATTCAGGGCTTTTTTGGCCTCCTCATGGGTGAGGCACCTCCTCAGAACTGTATCGATACCACGAGGGTAAAGTGTATCATCGACGATCATGTAGTCTTTTGCTTGGTATCGTATACGTTTCTGTTCAGAGTGAGAGGTGTTAGGCCTGAAATTTTGGGTTTGGAGATAAATTATTATATCTCCATACTACTCATTGCTTGTTGATATCAGAAACAAATTCTCGTCCACGATTGATTCTTCGGATGTTTCATCGTTGGACGACGATGGGAGATCGCACAATAATTCTGCAAAAACTAGAGCTTTCTTTGATTTGGATTTTACAAATTCCAGATCAAACTCTTGAAGGATCGCTATCCATTTTGAATATTTGCCCCCCAGCAACTGTCGCGACAATATATAAGTCATGGGGTTGCAATCTGATAAAATGGTAGTTTTCCGAAAGAGGACATAATGTCGAAATCTTTGAATCGCTTGAACAGCTGCAAGCGCTAGTTTTTCAACATAAGAATATTTGCTTTCTATATCATTTAAGTTTTTACTTAAATAATATATAGGATGTTCAATTCCATCGACTTCTTGAACTAAAACTATCGCAATGGTCGTATCCGCTGCAGCCAGATACAGGTTAAAATCTCTTTGATAGTCCGGGGCATACATTAATGATGCTTTTACTATAGAATCTTTCAGAGCGTCAACGGAAGCTTTCGCCACCTGATCCCAGACAAAAGGTACATCCTTTTTCAAAAGACGAGTATAACCTTTAGCAAGTTCTGCGTAATTTGGAATGAACCTCCTCAGAAAGTTTGCTTTCCCTTGGAATTTCTGAATCTGAAGCAAATTTGAAGGTGGAGGCAAATTAATGATTGCCTGAACCTTGCAAGGGTCGAGACGAATCCCATCCTTAGAGACTACAAAGCCAAGTAAATGACCAGAACCGACGCAAAATACACATTTGTGTGGATTGAGTCTTATCTTGTAGTGTCGGCAACGTAGAAATATTGCTCTTAAATGCTGCGGATGATCAGTCCGCTTTCGCGAATGAGCCGGAAGGTTGTCGAGATATGGTTGAACAATGTTCTTGATGTCATGGAAGGCATAATTCGTTGCCCTCTGAAACGTCGCCCCTGCGTTCTTTAAACCAAAGGGTAATTTTCGATAAGCGAATGTGCCCCACGGACAAATGAATGCAGTCTTTGACTGGTCCTGTGGGCGGATATTTATTTGATTATACCCAGAAAATCCATCCATGAATGAAAAGATTTCACATCCGGCGCATTCATCAATTATCTGGTCGATGAAGGGTGTAGGGTAGTTGTCTTTCGGACAAGCTTGGTTTACATCCCTATAATCGACACACACTCTAATTGTCCCTTGTTTCTTCATAACAGGGACAATGTTCGATACCCAATCGGTTAGAGGAACCGGGTAGATGAAACCAGCATGGAGAAGCTTTTCAACTTCTGCCTTAATGACAGCGGCTTTCTTGGGGTGCACCTGCCTGAGCCGTTGTCTTACCGGTTTGACATCTGGATACATCTTAATTTCGTGTTCAACGATACTCAAGTCAATGCCTGGCATTTCATCATATGACCATGCAAAGACATCTCTGAACTCACGAAAAAGAGCGTTATATATTTCCAGTTCTGAAGGAGAACAACCTTTGCCGACATAAATATTCTCTACAACATTTGTTTTAGTCGAGATATTTATGGCTATAGTCTCTTCGATATTGGATAAGTTTCGCTCAGAATCCACCGTATTTACAGTATTTGATAGGAATTCAAAAACTGAAGGGTGATAAAGGTCATGTTGAGTATCTTCTTCATAATCTGGAAGAAGGGAATGATGGTGGCAATCATTCCATGGTGCCCCCTCAATCAACATTGATTGTAGGATTCCTTCGTCGGTTCCATGCACTCTCGACCAAGGATCTAATGGGGTACCATATTCCCTAGACCTATCTACCCAAACGCTTGATGAGCGTTGATTTGGGTTCGCCTCCCATGCCCGAAACATTGATTGCTACAATATTTCTATTGGGCTTGGGGGCCAAACCGTTGCATGATCCATGTTGATATCGTCTTGTGAGATCTTCGAGGAAGATATCATGTTGCAGGCTCCTACCAATGCTACTTCTCCTATATAGATTGGAGGTGGAAGTGCGAAAGTTCCCATTAATGTGGGGTCTTTCAGTAGGCCTACTCCAATATTTTGAAGCGAATGGCTGCTTCCATGGATCATGGGAATGCTTCCTGTAACTTGCGAACCATTAGGGAGGAAGTTTTGTTGGTCGACGATCGTAATCCCTCCTTGAAAAGGGAATGCGATCTTTCTAAAATAGGTCGACACTACAACTGCCATGGCATATATCCATGGTCTTCCCAGTAGGATGTTGTAGTCAAGATTCCCATCGATGACTTGAACATCTATTTCTACGGTTTTTCCCTCTAGTTCAACCTTCAAGTTATTCAGGATACCGTACGGGGTATATGTCCTTCCGTCGAATGCTTTTAATGTCGTCGAAGATCGCGACAAGGTTGGAGACCCTAAAGTTTTCCAGCAACTCATCGACATAATACATGTAGATGCTCCCTCATCAATAATTGTTCGGTGAACAGTTTTGTTGAGGGCTTTCACTTGAATAAGGAAAGCTAGTTGAGCTGGTAACTGAGGATCGTATCCTTTGTGGTCGAAGGATACAAGATTGGAATCCTTAGGATCAACCCCACCAATGGCCGATAACAAAGCCTGCCTTTGGGATGGACAATTTTGTAGTACTTCAAGAGTCGACATAGCGGATGGTGATTGGGCCAAATCTTCCACTATGTTATAATGCTGCGCCACTCTAGCGCGAGGATTAAATGTCGACTTGTGTACTACTCCCTTTGGCGGTTTTATTGTTAATTCAGGAATGATGGGCGGTACAACTTCTGTCGAAGTTGTTGTCGAACTACTTGGTTGACCTTTACCTTTGTCGTTCGACAGCTGCGGATTCCCGTAATCTTTGTTCCTTGTCGAAATCAAAGCATCATTTTGTTGCTTGGAGATCGACAACATTAGCACTTGTGACGGGGAAGCATTTCCACTATCAACCAGATTTTGACCTGGATTGGGAAGCGGATCAGTTAACACGGCTGAGGTTTGCGAACTTTTGAACAACCTTTTAAGCTCATCTTTGTATGGACAATCGGCTGTCCAATGATCCTCGTCACATATAAAACATGGAATTTTTGGTTTCCCTTTCCCAGGAGGGTTTGAAGAAGTTTTTCTGGGAGATGACTCACCCTGTTTCTTCTTCTTCCCTTTGTTTTGCTTCTTCTTGCTTCCTGGTTGATTGGTTTCTTTGCCTTTATCTGCCGATACGGCATTTACTTCCGAAGCAAGAATTTCGTCTTTTGCATTTTGATCTGAAATCTTACAGGCTTTCTTGGACGAAGCCTTTGTCGATTTCGCGTTTGTCGTGCCAATCATGCCATCGTCGGCATGAGAGTCATTATTTGATTTCGGAGGAGGAGGAATTGAGAATTCCGGTCTAGAGGCGTCAGGTATTTTGTCGTAGAGCGTGCCAGATTGAGTGTAGACTAAGTCTAGATATTGTGCATGAGCAATAACTTGCTCCTCCGTTACGACTCCCCCCTTGGCCACATCTTCCGTTATGGCAGGAAGTAACGACTTGATAAACCATTCAGCTAATAGCTGATCGGGAACGTATGTTTTCACCATCCTACGACAACGACGCCACTCATGTATATGATCGGATATATGAGTGGCCGTCGTCTGTTTGAAGTTGGTTAAGATTTCCGTTCCCATTTCATACCTTATCGGTAATTGAAAATGGGTTAAGAAAGTCGTGGCTAGGGAGCTGAAATTGTCGAACGAGGCTCTAGGTAATTCAATATACCATTTTGCCGCTGGACCCGTTAACGTCCTCTGAAAAAGGCGAAGCCTTATCGAGTCATCGTTCAGGGTGTTTGATGAACACCACAGATGAAATGTCATCATGTGATTCGATGGGTATTCACCTGGATTTCCATTAAATTTAGGAATGTCCGATGGAAGTTTGTGAGGAATTGCTGGCCACCAAGGGGCGTAAGCAATTGGATCGTTTGTTAACCGGTGTAAATCGGGTAACTCTAAAGTTGCCACGAATGGTAACTGTTGATTCAGGTTAGGTGAAGCATACCCAGGGTACGACGGAATTGCCTGAGCAGTTGGCCTTTGCATACCAGCATAATGTAATTGATGTTGGTATGACTGATACGGTTGGTGGACTTGACCACTGTAAAGCGGTTGGTTTTGACCGTTTTGAATGTACGGTTGTCCACTGTTCGCAAAGATCTGCTGCTCAGAACCTTGGTACACTTGTTGGAATTTTGGTTGTTGGTATTGCACTAGCCACGGTTGTGAAGCCATGTTCTGTTGTGCTATACTAACCGTCGGACCAAGATGTGGGGTAATTGTACCTGTTTGGACCTGTGTCGCCCCACCAGTTGGCGATTGTGGTTGAGTCACAGGGTCAAGGGGCTGTTGCATTACAACCTGAGAAATCTGAGGTTGACATACAACAGGCATCGTTTGAACTTGTGACACTGTTACAATAGCTGGTGTTGTCGGGATGTTCGACATAGGTACACATTGTTGCATAGAATACACAACTCTTGGTTGTTGGGGTAGTATAGGTACCCAACCACTTGTCGTAACTCCAGTATAACCTGAATACTGTTGAGAACTCCCGTATGGATATCCTCCCGGAGGGGGTAATGAAAGGGCATACTGCCCCCCATACGGTGGTAATCCGGAACTCAAGGGGATTGTTTACCCTTGGGGACTGGATGGCCCAAATTGACTTCCAAATGGATCAATTTTTCGAGTCTCAACATAAGAGTTGCCGGATATTATTCCGGAGGAACAAACAGGAATGGACCACACTGTCGAAATAGTCCCTGGGTGGACTCCTCCTAGCGGTTGTGAGCTAGTTGGGACAGATGGTACGCTGGCAAACATTGTCGGAATGACGGTAGGGAGTTCCGCTGTCGCTGTGTCATTCGACACAGTCCTAGATGTTGACGGTTGTTCAGACATTTTGAGTTTATCCAATAGATTGCCTAGCGATTCTACAGGAACTTCCACTGGTGATAGACTAACTTCTGATGTAGAAGGAAATAGAGTGACCCCGACTCCAAAATGTGTTGGAGTACTTGCTTGCGGATCTTCTACAATTTCCTCTATCGCAATCAAACCAGGTGGAAGAGGAAGACCGTCAGGTCCGTAAAATATTTCTAGTGTCGAAGAAGGGGTTGAATCAACAGCGACAGATGTTTGAAGAACAAGACTCTCTGAACCGGTTACAGATGGAATTGGAGCGGAGTCGCCAATTTGTTGTGGGGAAAAATGCCTATGCAGGACGATCCTATCCACCTAAGGTGTGACAGTGCCTTAGCAACAAACAGAAACAGCTATTCTAGTATTCTTCCTTTATGAATTAAGAATGAAGAGAGATGGATGGACTAACCGGTGTCTTCCGTTTGTCCCTCGATCCAGTTTCTCTTCTCTTTGAGAGTTCCCAGCTACTTGCCTTCTCGCTCGCCCAACTTCAACAGGTCCCTGCAAGATCACAAGAAGAGAACACTACACAAAGACATAGATTCATATTCATAACTAGTTCAGGATTAGAAATAAACTAAACATACTAATGAAATCATACATCAAAGATACATCAGTATATAGGAGAAACCAAGATAGCTTTATTGATGAATAACAAGGTTCAGGAAGAGATACAACCAAGAAGGCTCCAATCCAGCATCTCCTTCCCAGCAAATGGAATTCCTATCTTCACCTCCCTTCAAAGCATTAAGCACCCAATGATTCCAGTCTCAAACCAACAGCAATTCTTTGCAATAACAAGATTCCAGCCTCCAGATCTCATGCAGGAGAAATCCATATATAGATGTTTGGAGAGAGGATGAGTCAGCTTGAGATCTGACTAGTGTCCTCTCTCTCTGTCAATTCTTGTTTCCACTTGGAGGTTCTTGTTTCCACTTGGAGGTTGAGAACCTCTTACTCATCACTAGTCGAATTCACTGAGGCAAGTGTCATTGAGGAAGATTCTAGAAGCTTCCAGGGTCTTGACACCTCGTTTAATAAACTTTCCATTTGTCAATTCCCACTCAGCGCACCCTGGTAGTGCTTCTACCTGCGTTGCAGTGCAGGTAGCCAGTGCAGACTTTGCATTTCAGCGCAGATAGCTAGTGGAGCCTCTGAATTGATCCTGAATTGACTTGTTTTTGAGCAGTTTCTGGTGGAGAACTTCTGTGAATTGCTGTGGTTTGTTAGCCTTGTTCCTCTAGGGGTAGGAACAACATGTTTGGGGACTTTGGATCCCTTAGATTATGGACATTTCATGCTTATAGCTGCAAGGCACAAAAATGTCTATAACAGTCCTCCTTCTGGTTCTGGAGGTTCGTCCGTAATCTCGATTGGCTGGCTGGTGCTCTCCTGGATCTTTTCCAGCCTCCCT
This sequence comes from Pinus tabuliformis, assembly GCA_031772625.1. Lineage (NCBI taxonomy): Eukaryota > Viridiplantae > Streptophyta > Pinopsida > Pinales > Pinaceae > Pinus > Pinus tabuliformis. The sequence goes on along the minus strand of CM062817.1, from coordinate 273,691,043 downwards.
CGTATCCGGGCTAGCCGGGCTGATTTTCTTGGTCTCTCAGGTTGTTCGAGTGTACTAGCAACAGGTTTTTCTGCTACCAATTCTCTGCGTTTTTCTGATCGTTCCGGTGTACTTGAAGAATGTTTTCGTTTTGGAGCAACATGTTTTTCTGTTGCCAATTCTCTGCGTTTTTCTGATCGTTCCGGTGTGCTAGAGGAATGCTTAGGTTTTGGGGATGGTGCAGCCAATCCCCCCTCGATCATTGCAACAAACTCCTCCCAGCTGCTCAGTTGTTGAGTGAGACTATGGCTCATTATCAATCGAATCAATCCATGGTGGCTAACAATTGTTTCTACGTGCTGTGCCTTTTTCAGGCTTCGGGCCGCATCATGAAATAATGAATTTAAAAGTGCAGGCAGATTTACAGAAAATTTTTCTTTCAAAACAGCTAAGAGTTTAAGATGACTTGGTCTTACCACGTCTTTCCTTCCTTCACAAGTGATGTAGCTCTGCACTATCTTTGCTAATTCGGTCCAGGGTTCTCCTAACGTTGCTGGAAGAACTCCCTTCCCCTTAACTGTCAAGCTTTGGCCTTCATCCTGGAAAATCTCCATAATCTTTTGTAATCTTTCTTTCTTCAGCGTCCATACAGGTCCGGCGGCCGGTAGTCTCGAAACTTCTGCAATTATATCATCAGTGACCGCTATCCGCCTCTCTCTTACTATGGAGTAGTTCTCCTGCAGGTTTTGCAGAAACTCCAACGCCATTGTTTCGTTTGATTCTTGTAGGCGACTGAAATAATTCAGCCATCTTGCCTTTTCCAGGATCTCCCGGGCAGCAGCAGAGACTGTCAACTCTTGAGGTTCGTTTCGGATTGCCTTTCCCCCATGGTTCCACTAAGAATTCCAAATGGAACAGCAACTGCCTGTGGTGTTTGAGACGCGGAGAGGGTGATCGTCGCAAGAAAAACACAGAGTGTACAACAAAAATAGATTGTGGATGGCAACCTTCGTAAAAATAGAATTATCATACCATTAAACCATGCCATACCTTCGTACACTATCTTCCCCGAATGGCGTGCTGACACGTAATTCGTGGAGTAATGAGGTTACCTTCCCCCCCGCGATATGATAGGCTGTCCCAGCCGTCAAATAGAGGAGCAACAGCCATTCTGTAACCAAGTCATAAAGGAACAACATATGAAATTATGCCATGTTTTAGATGGACAACGAAATACCGAAATTGAGGCAAAAAGGTGGATCGCGTTTTAGATAAGAGCCTGCGTGATATGATGCGAGGCCGGGGGATGGGACGTCTGTCAATCGTACAAAATCTCCAGAGGTCATTGTCAGTTCCTTTGCCACGATTGGTGGTAATGAGTGTTCATGCGATGTATACATCGGGACATAAAATATGACTTATTCATAGGATATAAGAGACAAAGAAGTATTGATATCATACCTATTGGTGTAACCATTACGACTTCGATACCATTAACAGAGCTCTGCTGCCGACAGGTGTTCATAACCTTGGCAGAGTTGTTTATTTCACCCTTGGAACCATGATCCTTTGTGTGTATTGTAAAGAGTATTTTGTCAAAATGTAGGCCATTATGCTGGCTTGGTAACCAGGTAACCATAATGCCATTCACAGGGAAGGTGCGAAACGTGGGCAGGCCGGCTCGTGGTGAGACCACCTGTTCCAAGGTATGTTTATTTAGTGTACCTTTTGGACCATATCCCTGGTGTGGTGGCCATAATGGAAATGCCACTTTGCTTCCATCCTTATGATCATGGTAGGCTGGCTCTTGATGGGACCCCCTATCCTGCATTTGACAATTGATAATCCATATTTACTTTTTCTTTTTGCAAAGCACTTCTCTTATTTATTTACACATAAGGGTGGTTCAGCACTCCTTAAGAGTGGGAATGGTGGAAGAAGTCTTATCATCCCAACAGGAAGATATAAATCCTCTGCTCTTATCCCTAAGTAATAATCAAAGAAATCTTTTAGGGAAATCGTCATGATAAAGATAACCAGCCAGAGCAACGGTAATAAGACAATGACAACGAAGATGAGAATTAAGTGTGTCCCTCCTCTTGTCCTCTTATCAATACTAGGCCTTATAAAGATAGCGATCTATGATCTGATGACTTCGGTATGTCGTGATTTATGTTCATTGCATAAGTGCATAGCTGTATCTTAAAGACTGGAGAGAACATGGGCGAAAAACATCCTCAATATAAATCATCACAGAGAGCAAAAACATGGTGATGGTGTTCCTTTTGAAAAAAGTTTATAGAGAAAATTTCACGCACTTATATGCAGAGAAAAGTTCACGCACTTTTATGCAGAGAAAAGTTTATTTCATGTAGAGAAAAGTTCACTCACTTTTATGCAGAGAAAAGTTTATTTCATGTAGAGAAAAGTTCACGCACTTTTATGTAGAGAAAAGTTTATTTCATGTAGAGAAAACGTTCACGCACTTTCATGCAAGGAAAAACGCATATATGTTGGAGAACATACCTTTGGTCCATGGTAGTTAGTCCTTGGTATTTGAACCTATGGTTTTGGACCATGGTACCTCGTCAGAAGTGTTGATCCCAAGTATTGGGTTCGTGGTATTGGTTTATTATGGTTTTGGTCCGTGGTATTGCATGTAGAGAAAAAGTTCACGCACTTTCATGCAAGGAAAAGCGCGTATATGTTGGAGAACTTACCTTTGGTCCATGGTAGTTAGTCCTTGGTATTTGAACCTATGGTTTTGGACCATGGTACCTCGTCAGAAGTGTTGATCCCAAGTATTGGTTCATGGTATTAGTTTGACAGTTTTTGATCCTATGGTTTTGGCCCGTGGTATTGCATCCAAAAGTGTTGATCTCACGCACTTTCATGGTTGGTTCATGGTATTAGTTCGACAGTTTTTGATCCTATGGTTTTGGCCCGTGGTATTGCATCCAAAAGTGTTGATCTCACGCACTTTCATGGTTGGTTCATGGTATTAGTCCAACAGTTTTTTGATCCTATGGTTTTGGACCGTGGTATTGAGAAAGGACTAAGGCTATAAAAGAGGAAGGAGATCATTTGACAAAGCATCTTCTGAATTATTGAATATCTGATAAAGTGCTAGATCTGGAATATTGTGATTGGGTTATGGTGCAGATCTGGATTTGAATGAAGAAGGAACCTGAGCGTAAGGAGAAGGATAAGTTCTATTGATGGGTCAAAATCTTAAGGCTGGAATAGTGGTATCTCTATATGATTTTGATCTGTGATATGTGGCATACGCTTGATATATAAATCTAATAATCTGGGTCTGAATTATTGATGCATGTTTTATTTTACACATGTTATGATCTGGGTATGTCTGATGTATGGAACAACTGCAAAGTTATAAGGAAATATTTGCAGATCTATATGCGGGTTGGCTTTGGTGAAATCAGAGATTGATGATGCAAGTGTAGTTGATGGTTTTTTTTGATGTTCTTGGATCCAGTCTGAAAATTAATGAAAAGTGGTCATTGAAAGAAAAGAAGTAGGGGGTTGTAGCTCCCTTCCAGGAGAGACTGGAAAACGAGAGAGAGAGTTGTAGCTCTCTGCAGGTTGTAGCCTGCGTACTGGTAAATGACTGCACCAGTACAAAATCATTGTAAAAGGAGTTTCTTATTAAAAGAAGATAGAGACATATTGCAGCAGGTGGTTTTCACCCACATTGGGTTTCCACCTTATATCTGGTGTTCTTTTGTGTGACTATTTGCTTTTTTTTGTTCCTGCTCATTATTTTATGATTCTAACATACAAAGTAATGATCAATATTTGAAGAATTATTCAAAGTATAAATAAGGAAGATATATTGAAAAGAATTTGATAATACTGATTCACCCCCCCCTCTCAGCATTATTTCCAACACTTTCATGCAGAGAAAAGTCCCTTTCATGAAGAGAAAAGTTCACGCACTTTCATGGTTGGCTCATGGTATTAGTCCGACAGTTTTTGATCCTATGGTTTTGGTCCATGGTATTGCATCCAAAAGTGTTGATCTCACGCACTTTCATAATTGGTTCATGGTATTAGTCCTATAGTTTTTGATCCTATGGTTTTGGCTCATGGTATTGCATCCAAAAGTGTTGATCTCACGCACTTTCATGGTTGGTTCATGGTATTAGTCCAACAGTTTTTTGATCTTATGGTTTTGGACCGTGGTATTGTGGAAGGCCTAAGACTATAAAAGAGGAAGGAGATCATTTGGCGAAGCATCATCGAATAAATTGAGTAAGTGCTAGATCTGAAATATATGTGATTGGGTTATGGTGCAGATCTGGATCTGAATGAAGAAGGAACCTTAGCGCATAAAGAAAGATAAGTTCTATTGATGGGTCATAATCTTTATGCTTGAATAATAGTATCTTTGCATGATTTTGATCTGTTATATGAGGCGCATGCTTGATCTATAAATCTGATAATCTAGGTTTATTAGTGTCTGAATATTTGAAAGAAGGAATTATCCTTTATAGATCTGCACGCGTTGGTGAAGTAGCGTATATCTTTAAATTATGATCTAGCTGCCTTTGTCTATTGCTGCAGTATTCTGGGTTTAGAATTTGGTGTGTGGTTACTGTTACTGTGTTCTGGGTACAGCTGTCAGAGAAATGTTTACTTGATTCAGTGATAATTGGGAAAATGAGATTGTTTGATGCAGATATACTTGATGATTGATTGATGTTCATGGATCCAGTCTGAAAATTTATGAAACGTGGTCTCTGGAAGAAAGAGAAGGTTGTAGCTTTCAGTAGGCCAGCACCTATGTACTAGTATCTTGGCTAGTACAAGAGCTAAGGGGGTTGTAGCTCCCTTCCAAGAGAAGCTGGAGAACGAGAGAGGGTTGTAGCTCTCTGCAGGTTGTAGCCTGCGTACTGGTAAAGGAATGCACCAGTACAAAATCATTGTAAAAGGAGTTTCTAATTGAAAGAAGATAGAGACATATTGCAGCAGGTGGTTTTCACCCACATTGGGTTTCCACCTTATATCTGGTGTTCTTTTGTGTGACTATTTGCTTTTTCTTGTTCCTGTTCATTATTTTATGATACTGACATACAAAGTAATGATCAATATTTGAAGAATTATTCAAAGTATAAATAAGGAAGATAGATTGAAAAGAATTTGATAATACTGATTCACCCTCCCCTCTCAGTATTATTTCCAACATAGATGAGGGAGGTAGTTCATGAATTCTTATCCATTTACCAATATAAGCATGAGATCCACTTAAGATGGGAGGATAAGCTCAAGCTATAAGAAGTGAAAACTTCAAAGTAGGATAAGATAGGATTCAAGACTCTTATCCAAGGTAAATGGTTGAAACAACTTAAAGAAGTTTTTGGAAGAGGAAGCTTCAATATTCTTTCTATTTATCCCGAATTTCTAGAATCAAGACACCCCCAAGACTGAGAAACCTGATGTTGGCAAAGCATGTGCATAGAGGGTCAACCTCATAGTCAATGCTTGTCCCTAAAGGGCCAGGGTGTGATGGTCCTTAAAAGCTTGGAATCTTCAAGAGTAGAAACTCAAGGATTCAAAAGAGTCATGCTTAGGGCTTTGTGTAGGGATGATGAGAATATGTGAAATGGCCAGGTTTGAAAGCCTATTGACTAGATGCCACAAAATGGCCTATAACATATTTCTTCTTTAATATTTAATATTAGAGTATAGCCAAGGAAATAAGAAATTGATTTCTTTAATGATAAAACGGAAAGTCGACTTTGTAGATTTTATTTGGTTGTCAATAATCTCTTTTTCGCATTGGTGGCATATCTCTAGCTGCTTGGTAAATAGATCGGTTAACTTCATGAGAGCGCTCAGTCACAAACATATCATGACTCAGACGAGGATCATTTGACCTATGAGGTGGAGAAAATGCGGCATAGTGATAATTACAATCAGAAAATATCCCTGAAAGTTCCTGTGTGTAACAACGACTTCGAGTGCCTAAATCGAATTATAATAAATGACTTTGATAGTGGCGTCCTTGAGAGCCTGTCAAACTCACTATGGCTAGACATCTAATAATCCGATTCTGCGACAGACATTTCGATAGGTATGAGTGCCAACGAATTTGTCAAACATATTTGATAGTTATCTTTGTTGCTTCAAATAAGACATAGCAGAGATTTTAAGACACCATGCTTAAGCATTTTGCTCGTGTTACCTCCACAGAGGCAACACATAAGCCAAATAGAAAGAGATTATAGACGATAAAATCCTTATTTCATACCACGATAAGCCTTCTCATTCATTAAAAAGTAAATGACATTGAAGATAGATGGTCTCTCCGAGAAATAATGCGCTAAAAGGAAATGACACGGCGGTTTATCTGCTTCCAGCTGAGTCACATTTTAACTTCAAATATTTTAACGCTGGAATCAATTCCAGATCGCATGGATTTTCAAAACGTCTGAGGAGATCCACCACGATCATTCCTTTCATCCTTTCTATCATGCTATAATATTCTTTGATATCGCTTGGCCCGATTGGATGATGCGCAAACTACCTATAATTTTGATCGAGTGAGATCAGAAACGTCTTATGGCGGAAACTGTTGATGTAGCGACATCCTTGAAAAGATCTTCATTATATTCATGGAGAATCGCCGGATTACTCCTCAAAAGTAATATTACAAGCCACAAATATTTCTAGCGCTCTTTTCTACCAAAACTTTGCACGACCATCATTTGCACAATATTATGATTAAAATCTCAAACAGAGAAGGATATTACGAGTTTGAACAAAAGCAGGAAATGATTACTTATACATCAATCTTTTCAACCTCGACCACGTAGCGAATGTGTACATAAATGAACTCTAAAATTTATCAAAATCCTTATTTAAACTCATATCCCGACTGGTTTTCTAATACCAACCATATTGTTATAACAACATCCTACTCAAAGAAAACAACAACCAATTTGTTGCATTTCATTTGTGAACGTATAGATAAATTTCTCAATGGATAAAATAAAAATCACAATTCCCTTATAATAATTTTTATTCCCATCACATCATTGACCCTGTGCCATAAAAGTTGCCACTCCTTTCATCAAACCTAATCATCTTTCCCTTGTCTCTTGCACGAGCATCATCTATAACAAATGCCCTTCTTCTTGTAAACAATGAAGGATCTGCCATAACCTCATCCCATGTCATTCCATATACAAGAGGATTATAGGTCATTCTAATGATAATATAATTATATCCAGGCCAGGCACAAGCCTAGGGGACATTCGCATAAAATGATTGTAGAAGTGAATACCTTTAGTAGAGAATTACCCAAACTATGGCAGAAATTTTTAGCTTTGCTCCGAATAAGAAACACTCTTTGTATTATAACCGTATGTTGTGTATACTAATGAAAACATTACCGCTTACTGTACTTTTACAAAACAACTGCAAGAGTAAATCCTCTAAGGATCCTTGCTTCAATATAAAACTCATTTTCATTGACACCGTGGTAATTATACCAATTATCGAACAAAAACCGTGTTAAGAGAAAAAGGGAGTGCAGTATTTTGTTCAACTTTCTCCACTCACTCTGGATAATGCCATATATGATGTGCAACATCTCAATCTTTTCCCACGGATTTGATTTTGAAATAGAAATTTGTTTCAGCCATTTTCCGGAAACCCAAATGTGCAAAATTAAACTACAATAGTAGTCTCCACCAACAACACTGATTTGTTGCATTATATAAGAACTAAAAGTAGGAGAAGGATTTGAAACATTTGGAATGGTAGAATTATTTCTAATTACATCCCTAAAAAAACACATGTTTTAAATTTAAAAGTACCCACCACTCCTCCCAAAAATAAGGGTTGAATCATCAACTATGTAGTTGTCAATGAAGTGATTAGATCCCTCTCCAGTTTAATTCTCCAAGAATTGAGCATTGTTGATCTACAATAAATTGTGATAACAACATTTCTTATTTAATAACTACCACATATTGAGTAGAAATCACCTCACAAAATTAATTATTTATCAAAAAGTGTTTATCAATATTTGAAAAAATCCCTTGTCATTATGAACTACAACTAACACTTTATAAAACAACTTGTCTTATAATTAACGCTTGATAAAACAACTTGTCTTATAACCATGAATCCTCTACTAAAAATTATTACTTATAACCTTCAATGCTAAAGAGAAATTCTACAAACAGTTGATGGAAAAAAACTTCATCAAACACTTAGCATTCAATATGCGCTTTCCTGGTTTTTACAAACAAAAGGTGAGAAATAATTTCATCCAACACCTAGAAATCAACCTTGAGATCTTGGATACTTAATATAGTATGAACCTGAAGAATTTAACACTCACACTTAACAAATAAAATTGGAATGGTAGAATTGTTTTTAGGCACATACTTAACAGAAACATTTTTTTTTGAAGTTGAAGGCATCACAATGCCTCTTGTTCCTCTCTAAAATAAGGGTTAAATAATTAACTATGATGTATTGTCAATTTACAAGTTGTTGTGATAGCACCCAATTTTGCTTAATGTCCCACACATAATTAGTGGAATTCACTCACAAAATTAAATACTGCTTGGAAGGAGTAATCATCAATATTTAGAAATTATGCTTCAGCATTAAGGACTGCATCTGATGCTTGATGAAACTAGCTATCTTTTAGCTATAAATTCTTTATTAAAAATCAATACATTTGACCTTCAATCGCAAAGATAAATTCTACAAATAATTAATAAATAAAACCTTTATCAAACACTTTGCATAAAACATCTCTTACCATGTTTTTTGCAAATAAAAGAAACGAACGAATTCCATCGCACATTTGATAAGAAACATTTATATCTTTGATACTTGATGTGAACATTTGAAGCATTTGAAACTAACCCTTGATAAATATGAAATTTGTCAAGCACTTATTTAACATAAGTGCTAACATGTCCTAGGAAACAAAGCCCTAAATATTTGGTTCGTAATAATACCTTTTGGTTTCCTACCAATAGTCATACCATAGGGTTGGATTATAGTCTGAGACATGACAAAAGATATGAACTAAGAACTTTTGATAAACCATAATTTTATCAATCTCAACAAATTATAAAACCTTTGTGTAGGATTTAACTTTTTACAATAATTGTTGCAAATAGATTCTTAATAATACAGAGAAGATTTAATGCCACACACATACATCAACACAAAAATTTACTTTGGAAACATGAATTGGAAAAAGTAGAAATTTTTTTCAATATATTCCTCTTCACAATATTACCATATAACATATATATCATATGGCATACATTTACCCTATGATAGAATATAACCATTCTTCCTTAATTGAGACTACAAAAATCATGAACTAAACCGCCATGTGCTAAAAAAACACTAAAAGTGAAAATTGTGTGTTGAAAAACTGCCAAAAATGGATGCAAAAAAACCACCTTTTTTTTAGTAGAGCACTACCGTTGAAACCCTTAATCATGGGGTATTTAGCTCCACTACAAACCTCCCATACAACAGGATGTTTCGATGCCAACTATGACCCCCCTAGTGCGCTCAGTTCCATGTACAACATGTGAACATACTCATGCAAAGAATATAACATATACCCAACATTCTCTCACTTCTTGGTTTCTTTGCCTATAGTGGGTTGGAGGAATACATCATCAAAATTCCATTGCAATATTTCCCATTGTTTTTCTACACCAAGAAGACATCTCAATGCTCATATGTTTTGTTAATGAATCTACAAATTTCTTCAAAGTGTCCGCCTTCATGCATCAACTTCTTGCCTTCACTAATATCTTTGGAAAATTGATACTTAACATCAATATGCTTTGTAATTTAATGATACATTCATTTTTTTGCTTAAGAAGATTACATTCCGAATTTCACAATATGTGATCATAGCTTGTTGTACTAAACCAATGCTTGAATACAATATCTTTAAGAATATTGTCTCCTTGCTTACATGAGTGCCTTCCATGCACTCAAATTTTATATTTGAGAGTGTCATTATAGGCTATCTCTTTCTCATCCAACTAATTTCTCTTGCAAATACATTAAAGACATAAACTGTTGGCACTATGGCTCAGTTGGTTGGTTGGCACTGATGTCAAGCTAGTAGCATTGGTTTTGGAGGTTTCATTGTAGTGTTGGCATTGATGTGAACATAGTGATGACTAGACCTAGTGGCTATTGACTTGGAGATGAATCCTCATGTATGATTGGTTTGAGGAGGGCATGTTGTGATTGGAGATGATGTTGCTATAGGAGGATGGAGAGCTTCTCATGATGTTATGGTGTAGCTTGGAGATGTTGCTCCTACAGAAGGTTATTGGTTTGCTTCTTTATGAGCTCAGTTGCATGCTACTTGTGTATGAGATGCTTCTAACAGTATTTGAGGTAGTTGTATGGCATGGTGTTGATGTTGTAAGAGTTAGTGATGCTGCTATAGATGTTGTTGCAGGTGTTAGAGTTGATGAGGTTGCTGCTTGAGGAGTTGGTCTTGGTATTAAGGTTGGCAAAATAGGTCTAGCCTATCATATACTTATTACTTTCCTATTCCAGAGTTTCATATCTATATTAGTGGCTTGGAGGAGTATATAAGGGTAGAGGAAGCTGATGGAATAGGTGGCACGGGTCCAATGCTGAAGTAGTCATGTTTTTACTGAGTCTAGGCCCTAGACACATGCATAGAGGTTTGTGGGAGAGGCTCTCATCCAAATCTTGGGGGGAGGCCCCCAAGATCTAAAAAATTGAAATGGATCTTGGGAGGGGAGGTCCCCAAGATATGAAAAATTGAAATTATAGAAGAAAATAAGAGAGGAGACATTAAACAAAACCTCCAAGAAACTTTTTTAATTAAAATAGAGAATAATTGTAAAAGCTACATTATAGTGGAGAATATGTCCTTTCACAAAATGTGACTTGTTACTTATAGTTCGTTTTAGTTATAATACCGCAGGAAAATTCCATTAGTGGGTAGATTCCATGGGTGATTGAATACCATGGGTTGGTCTCACTTACAATACAATGGGTAAATATCATGGGTGGATGCCACTTACAATACAATGGGTAAATTCCATGGGTGGATTCCACTTATAATACCATGGGTATATTCCATGAGTGGATAAATACCATGGGTCGATGAATACCATGGGTGGATGCCAATTTCCATTTGGATCATTCCTCCTTCCTTAAGAAGCAATAGTTCCCATTCCATGAAGTTCCCTCCTAATAAGCCTTTGTTGAATATGAAGAGCCACTGAAGAGAATCTTTTTGTGTGGTTAATCCATAACCATGATGAATGAAGATTCAAGGGTAGAGATACCTTGTAATGCTTATGACCAACTATGATGCTGATAGTGTGCAGCCTAGAAAATGGACTTAGATGAAGGATGGGTTTGTGGATGACCCATAACCATGATAAAAAAAGATCTGAGGATAGAGATACCTTGTAATGCTTATGACTAACTATGATAATAACAGTGTGCGACCTAGAAAAGGGACTTAAATGACAAGGTATTTGTGTAGTTGACCCATAACCATGATGTTGACTTTTTATGAAGTAGCAGGTGCCTATAGCGTAGGGTGGGAGGGCATGTCTCCAAAGAACCCAAGTTGGATGCTACTATGATGAAATTGATGAATGTGAAGCAGGTGCCTACTAAAGCGGGGTGGGAGGGCATGTCTCCAAAGGGAACCTACTCCGAATGTTTCTCTAAATATAATAAATAATTTAAAATATGCATAAATCAGTCAATATAACTCAGAATCTTTATTATAACCTATTTTTGGAAATAGAATGACCATTCTGAATCTTCCCATGTGATTGAAATCCCTATCTGGACATTCTGGAAACTCATATTCGCATTGCAATTGCCCTGCCCTGTTAATCAAGGTTGTCATTGATGTCAATATGGCATTGGTCAAGATGGAAAATATTCTTGAGATTCCAGATGATGATGTCCATTGAGGAAATGTCAAGTCACTCATGAAGAAGTGCCAAGTAGCAAGTATCAATCATGTACCTTGATGATCTAGAAGCTCTCGATGACTTATGTGGACTACCTTGATGAATGACCACACTTGATGAAGGACTAGATGATGCCCTTACCTTATATGGTCTTGATGATGGTGTGAATCCATAACCTTAAATGTCCTTACATCCGATGATCTTGATGATGGAAGACTACACGATGACATGATGCTGCATATTATTGATGACATATCACTACAATATCTTAATGACATGGTGAATTGATGACATTGACGATAACATTATCTCCCTATGATGAAGAAGGAAAACAATGAAGAAATCAAACTATGAAGAAGCCCAACACTCGAAGGAATTCTACCCTACCGCCATTTCTACACTAATAAATGACCAGTCCCATTAAAGAATATTTTTTACTACCTTAGAGGAAAATTTTCGTTATGACACCTACACCATCTTTTAGAGCATAATGTTTCCTTTCCAATGAGCTATTACTTGGCCCGAAACTCCAAACAGTGAGGGAGAACGAGAATTTTCAAGTTAAGGGCATAATTTTGATAGTGAGTCTACTTGTGTTAAGCCAATTTATGTCGGCCACATTACATAGACGTGTCTTTTAATTTTTGATGTGAAAAATTTTCTATTTATTAGAGTTTTGAGATCATTCTTTCAACAATATTTTGGTCATTATTACAGAAGAAGCATAGTAGGTTAGAGATGAAAAAAATACAAGGCACATAAAATATTTAATTAAGTTTTGGGTCTAAAAATACTACAGGTTAGCAAGGATGGAACTCTGTGGAATTGCTAGCATACACAGAAACTCAGATTCTTTTATTATCTTGTAGCTAAGCTCACACTGTGGTCACCATTGTAGCTAATTTCAGATTGTAGTGTGTCACTGTTGTAACTGAGCTCGGATTGTGGTCACTGTTGTAGCTAATTTTGGATTGTGGTAAGTTTTAAAGCTATTTCATCCTATGGTTATATTGTAATCGTCTAGGACTGTCTCCTATTCTCATTGGTTCAAACTTCACGTGTTGTTTTGTTGAATTGCGGGTTACCATCTTCACCAAACTATAGGGTGTTATCTTCGTAGTAGTAGGAATGTTGTGATGGATCTGTGACTACCCTATTTTGGATTGTGGAGACCATTCTAGATCATACTGTGGAGACCATTCAACTGTGAAGGTTATTTGAGTTCAACTTTAGATTGGGTAGCTCCTTTTTGTACAGTGGCACAATGAACTTGTGAAGAAATCCTTCTTGAACAATGGATTGATGAAGTGAGGAAAAGGTGATCTATTCATAATTCTGAAAGTAGATTTTAATAGCTTCAAAAGTAAATTCTATGATGGAAAAAGTTTTGTGAGGACATACCTTGAATCAATCACTGAAGTAGAGCTTAGTGCAATTCATTGAAGACACGTTGAAGTCTTGTGGATAATATTGAAAGAACATGATGTATTAGTCATCATGAGGTGATTTGGAGATATTTGATTGGGTATCATGAAAAGAAGTGGTGACACCTTCTAAGAAGATAAGTTTGTCTTTGATGAAGTGATTTCGAGGAGGCATTTCTAAAACCAAACATACCTTGACAAAGTGAAGCAATAGGCGAGGAGCCCTTGGGGTTGGTGCCTAGAAAAGTCAAAGTTGGTTCTTCGAAAATATAAGATTGGTGTCCTTGGAGTTGGTGCTCCTAGACTCAAGGTTGGTGCCTTGGATAAGATAGGTTTGGATCACTAGAGGATCAGAGCCCTCAAGAAACCAGATCAGAGTTTGTACCAGAGAAGGGTTGGTCCCCTAGGTGTTGGAGCCTCTAAACGCAAGGTTGGTGCCTTGAGAAGATAGGGTTGGTGCCCTAGAGGTTGGAGCCTCACAAAAATCCATGTTGATGCTTGGCAACATGTTGGAGCCTGAGATATTGAAGATCAGTGTCTTCATCTAGCGTTGAAGCCCTATATACATTATACTTGAATTATTGTGAAAAAGAAATTAATAAAACTGTTTACTCTTATTGTTCATTTTGTGTTCTACATATAAATGATCTAAATGGTAAAAGTAACAATTGAAAAGAAATAATGATTCATCCCCCTCTTAGTATTTCGAACAATTGGTATCAGAGCTAGTACCTTCACTCAAATCATAATGGTTTGAAGGTTTATCAATAAAACAAGATGGCGAAGACAAGGAAGAAAGTCTCCAATCCTCCTAAAGACGTGTCTCCCTCAACCACCAAAATTGAAGTCAATCAATTTGTGAAGGCTCCATTATTCAGTGGAAACTTTGATATATGGGATGGAAGAATGAGAAATTTCTTAAAGACGCAAGGCATTGAAGTCTAGAAATTAGTGATTTCTGATAGCATGATGGATGGAGAATCCAAGGAACATAATACGAGAGCAAGGAAAGCAATCTTGAGTGGGCTACCGATTCTATGAAAGCTAATTTTAAAAAATGTTTATCGGCAAAAGGCATATAAGATAAACTTCATGATCTTCACTCAAAAGGAGTGTTCACAATGATCTATAGTCAAGAAAATGATGGAAAACAAGAAGGAAATCCAGAGCCCATCAAGGAAGATGAAGATAAGGGTGATGAGATAAAGGCTAAAGAAGACCTAGAAAATGAAGAGAATGAAGAAGATTTTGAAGAATATGTCCTCACTAAACTTATGGTTGCCATAGAAGAGATCAACAATTTGAAAAATGAAAATGAGGAACTTAAGAAGAAAGCATAAGTTGGCGACTAGAACAAGACAAAGAAGGAAGTTGACCTTTTCAAGCTTCAGGTACAAGAAAGAAATGAGGAGCTCACCAAGATTAAGGAAGAATTTGATCAAACAAGAGAAAGCATCATGAAGAAGTAATATCCATGACAAATCAATTGGATAAGGCAAAGAAACAAGAAGATACCTTGTCAGGCCACCTTGAACAAAGGCTAATAGCTTGAACAAACTTGAAGCAGGGATTGGTCAATACAAGGAAGAGGTCTCCTCCCTTAGATCACAACTAGAATAAGGAAGGAAACAAGCACATGGAGCTGAGAAGGCAATGGAAGAATATGCATTCATAGAAGGACAAGTTAATAAATTAGAAAAGGAAAGAAATACCATGACATGCCAATTAGAAAAGAAGGATGATGACATCATCAGGTTAAGAGAAAAAACCATCTCACTTAAGGCCTAATCATGTGAAGAAACCAAGATGATGGAAGAAATGAAGAAGCAACTAATTATGAAAGATGAAGATTGTGGAAACTTAAAGGGAGAAACTGTCTTTCTTAAAAAGGAAGTTGACTTGCTGAATAAGAACTTGGAAAGCTCTCAAACACTAGATGACATCCTAAGTCATCAAAGGTCTCCCCTTGCTAAATCAAGTCTTGTCTATGTAGGTGAATCCTCAAGCAAGAATGATAATGCTTCAAACATCAAGGATGTGAGGAAGCCTGGATGAAATATTGATGCTCCCAGTTCCAACAAAGGTAAGGAGAAGAATCAAGGAAACATTAGAAGAAATCCTACTCCAAGAAGACTTGTAGATAGTGTCAAGAATACAAAAGGCAATGAATATCATCAAAGAATCCCAAGGAAAAAGGATTTCAGAAGTACATCAAGGAAATATTCATCTCCCCCGTACCAAAGTATATTTGTTGGTTATTGCTATTCTTGTACAAACTTTTGGCACATGGTAAAATATTGTAGGGAATATCACACTGCCAATCTTTGAGAAGCAATTTTGCAAGTAGTCATGAATTCTTATTCATGAACAACATAGAGTTCTTCAAGTGTCATAACATTGGACATATGGCACATGATTTTAACTTGACTTGGCCCCCTACACAAGCTAGAACTATGCCAAAGAAGAAAGTTACTCAAGTATGGAGAAGGAATCAAATTGAATCCAAAAGTCCCTTGAACACTCTAGCCAACAACGCATGTTTTTGACCTGATGAAGTTATCCTTGATATTCCAAGTATTTGATGGGGAGACTTTGGCAAAAGGAAGACCATGAATACAGTTAGGGGGAGCTTACGATGATTAAGCATTCTTACAGAAGTTATCCATGACTGGGCCTTATGAAATCCTTGATGAGCTCTATTGACAATCATTCTTTGATAGATCATCTCTTGGGAGAAACTCCATTGAATAACATAATCCTTATTCATCAATTGAACTATTCTTGAGTATCTAATCATTTGATGACAAAGAAAGCAATCTTTCTTGAGTTGATAGAGTTTATGAAGGTAGGGGGAGTTGGTTCATCACATGAAGATATATCATGGACCACATTGCCAGAAAGAAGAGCACCACGTTAGGGGAGTAACATACCTATGAAGAACTACTATTCGTGAAGAAAAGAAGTAGATTGACAACGGGAGTACTTGGGCACCCCGTTTTCCATTGATGTTAAAGGGGGAGAGAATGTTGAAAGGGAAAGAATATTGCCATCAATGATAAAGGGGGATATTGTTAATCAAGGTTTTCATTGATGTCAATATGGCATTGGTCGAGATGAAAAATATTCTTGAGATGCGAGATGATGATTTCCATCGAGGAAGATGTCAAGTCACTCATGAAGAAGTGCCAAGTACCAAGTACCAATCATGTACCTTGATGATCTAGAAGCTCTTGATGACTTATATGGAATACCTTGATGAATGACCACACTTGATGAAGGACTAGATGATGCCCATACCTTTGATGGTCTTGATGATGGTGTGAAGCCATAAACTTAAATGTCCTTACATCTAGTGATCTTGATGATGGAAGACTACATGATGACATGATGCTGCATATGTTTGATGACATATCACTGCACAATCTTAATGACATGGTGAATTGATGACATTGGCGATGACACTATGACCCTATGATGAAGAAGGAAAACATTGAAGAAATCAAACTATGAAGACGCCCAACACTTGAAGGCATTATGCCCTACCTATATTTTTGCACTAATAAATGACTAGTCACATTAAATAATATTTTTTACTACCTTAGAGGTAGAATTTAATTATGACACTTCACCATCTTTTAGAGCATAGTTTTTCTTTTCCAATGAGCTATTACTTGGACCGAAATGCCAAACGGTGAGGGAGAATGAGAATTTACAAGTGAAGGGTATAATTTTGATAGTGAGCCGACCTATGTTAAGCCAATTTATGTTGGAAAAATTACAAAGACGTTTCTTGTCATTTTTGATGTGCGAAAACCTCTATTTATTAGAGTTTTGAGATCATTCTTTAGCCAATATTTTGGTCAATATTACATAAGAAGTACAGTAGCTCAGAGAAGAAAAAAATACAAGGAAAATAAAATACTTAATTAAGTTTTGGGTCTAAAAACACTACAGGTAGGCAAGGATAGAACTCTGTGGACTTGCTCACATACACAAAAACTCAGATTCTTTCAGTATCCTATAGCTAAGCTCGGACTGTGGTCACTATTGTAGCTGATTTCAAGCTATAGCGTGTCATTGTTGTAACTGAGCTCGAACTGTGGTCACTGCTATAGCTCATTTCAGAATGTGGTAAGTGTTGAAGCTCTTTTGACCTATGGTGATGTTGTAACAGTCTAGGACTATCTCCTATTCTCACTAGTGCAAACTTTAGGTGTTGTTTTGATGAATTGTGGTGCCCATCTTCACCAAAATATAGGGTGCTATCTTTGTAGTAGTATGAATGCTTTGTTGGATTTGTGACTATCGTATTTTGGATTGTGTGGACCATTCTAGTTCATACTATGGAGACCATTGAACTGTGATGCCTATTTGAGTTCAACTTTGGATTGGGCAACTCCTTTTTGTACAGTGGCATAGTGAACTTGTGATTAAATCCTTCTTGAACAATGGATTCATAAAGTGAAGAAAGGGTGATCTACTCACAATTCAGAAAGTAGATTGCAACAACTTAAAAAGTAAATTCTATGATGGTCAAAGTTTTGTGAAGACATACCTTGAAGCAATCATTAATGCAGAGTTTAGTGTAGTTCATTGAAGATACGTTGAAGTATTGTGGAGAACGTTGAAAGACCATGATGTATTAGTCATCATGAGGTGATTTGCAGATATTTGTTTGGGTATCATGAAGAGCAGTGGTGACACCTTCTAAGAAGATAAGGTTGTCATTGATGAAGTGATTTGGAGGAGGCATTGCTACAACCAAACATACCTTGACAAAGTAAATCTATAGGGTTGGAGCCTTTGCGGTTGGTGCATCAGAATTGACAAGGTTGGTGCCTTGGGAAGTCCAAGTTGGTGCTTGGAAAATATAATATTGGTGTCCTTCGATTTGGTGCTCCTAAACTCAAGTTTGGTGCCTTGGATAAGATAGATTTGGATTCCTAGAGGATCGGAGTCCTCAAGAAACCCGATCGGAGTCTGTACCAGAGAAGGGTTGGTTCCCTAGGGGTTGATACCTCTAAAAGAAAGGTCGGTGCCTTGAGAAGATAGGGTCAGTTCCCTAGAGGTCGGAGCCTCGTAAAAGTCTAAGTTGGTGCTTGAGAATAGGTTGGAGCCTGGGAGATCAAAGATCAGTGTGTTCATCTAGGGTTGGAGCCCTATATACATTATACTTGATTTATTGCGAAAAAGAAATTAATAAAAGAATTTATTCTTATTGTTCATTTTGTGTTCTAAATATAAATGATCTAACTGGTAAAAGTAACAATTGCAAAGAAATATTGATTCACCCCCCTCTTAGTATTTCCAACAAAAAAAAGTTCTAAAAAAATAGTTGATTTTATATCAGCGATATCTCCCTCATCTGAACTCTAGTTCTGTTGTGGGGAAAAATGCCTCTGCGGGACGATCCTATCCACCTAAGGTGTGACAGTGCCTTAGCAACAAACAGATACAACTATTCTGGTTTCTTCCTTTATGAAATGTGAAAGAGGGGAGATCAATAGACTTACCGTTGTCTTCCGTTTGTCCCTCGATCTAGATCCTCTTCCCTTTGTGTGTTCACAGCTACTTGCCTCCTCGCTCGCTCAAGAGAACAGCTACTTGATTCCAACGAGATCACAAGAGAACAGCTACTTGCGACAAGAGAACAGCTACTTGTGACAAGAGAAGAACACAACACAAAGGCAGATATTCATATTCATAAATGATTTAGGATTAGAAGTAAATCAAATACACTAATGCAATCATACAAATACACCAGCATATAGGAGAAAACCAAGATAGCTTTATTGATTGATAACAAGGCTCAGGAAGAGATACAACCCAGAGGGCTCCAATCCAGCATCTCCTTCCCAGCAGAATGGAATTCCTATCTTCACCACCCTTCAAAGCATTAAGCACCCAATGATTCCAGTCTCAAACCAACAGCAATTCTTTGCAATAACAAAATTCCAGCCTCTAGATCTCATGGAGGAGAGATCTATATATAGTTATTTTGGAGAGAGGATGAGTCAGCTTGAGATCTGACTAGTGTCCTCTCCCTTTCTCAGTTCTTGAGTCCACTTGGAGGTTCTTGCTTCCACTTGGAGATTTGGAACCTCTTACTCATCACCAGTCGAATTCCCTGAGGCAAGTGTCATTTTGGAAGCTTCCTGAGCACTGACACCTTGAGGAATGAGTCTGCCACTTGTCCAAACTCGCTCAGCGCAGGTATCTAGTGTTGGAGTTGACATTCAACGCAGGTAGCCAGTGTAGCAGTTGACATTCAGCGCAGATGCTCAGTGGAGCAGTTGACATGATCCTGAATTGACTTGTTTTTGAGCAGTTTCAGGTGGAGAACTTCTGTGAATTGCTGTGGTTTGTTGGCCTTGTTCCTCTAGGGGTAGGAACAACATGTTTAGGGACTTTGGATCCCTTAGATTATGGGCATTTCATGCTCAATGCTGTAAGGCACAAAAATTTCTATAACAGTTGTCCCCTAAAGTATGAGGCCTTTTATCGGGTGAAATGCTTTATCCAGGAGGGTACGAAGTTCATCCATTTGCTGGGAGGAGACCTGTAATAAGATACAATACAATACATTATGATTCATACTGCTCTCATGATCTAGTTGAGGCGGGCATTCCCATGCTCATCTTTATAAATTCATTTTTGTACATAGAACAGACGATCGTCTGATGGTAGACTGATAATTTTGGTGAAATTATCATCCTTTGAGTAGGATGATCATCTGCTGCAATGATGTACATGTCAAATTTCTTTATTTTTCCTGAATATATATCGCAGCCCAGATGGATGAAACTAGATCCGGGGTCTTCAAACTCGTTCGATCTTCACTCTAAGTACAAGTCGATCCATGTGAGAATTGCGCTGAAGTCGAACATGGAAAGACATTGCTTGATTAGCGGTCAATGAGGTAAACCGTTAACAAGCGCGAGAGGAATCACCGATAATGATAATGACCCTCAAGGTACTGCAGTACAATTCACGTGGTGTGAATAAAGGACTTGACGTCGAACACCACGCAAAATCTTCTGGTCGAAGGTCATTGATGTATACCTGTCGCCGGAAGTGAGAAACTTGCCATTGAGGCATGCAAGCTTCAAAGTACTGAAGGGGTTGTTCCTAGATCAACTTCTTGGATAATGAGCTGATGTCGACAAGAAGCGATCCGTCAAAGGAGGGCCTTAATGAATCCCACATCAGTGACACGGAATGGAGTTAATGATTTTAATGGAGGTGAAAACGATCTGTGACATATGATTCAGGGTGGCGGTCATGAATGGATGAAGGATAATGTATGGTAGTGGATGGGACCCGGTTGACTCTTTCTGAATGACTTCTCTTGAACATATGGCGACACTGATGCGATGGATCGGTAGCATTACCCCAAGTTTGGATGGTATGGCGAGACCATGGTGATGTGACCGGTGAATGAAACAACCCAACCCGATTGTGGTACGGAGGAAAAGTGTCATGTTCAAGAGCGACCTGCTACCATCAAAGTTTTCTTGATTTTCTCCCAATTTTTCCCCAGTCATTGCTGACCAGTACCTCTTTATTTTTGTCAAGCTTGAGGAGGATAACATATGCTTGTTCTATAACCTGCCCTTCAGGCAAGCCCATCGCTATGTTTTAACGAGCCTAGCGATAGTGAAACTCGTTCTCGTCTAAAGACAAGTTTGTCGCTATTTAGTGATTTTAACGAGTCTAATGACAAGGATAACTCGGTCCTTTTCATTTTTAGAGAGTCTGAAAGGGTACATAAAGTTAAC
Source organism: Pinus tabuliformis (assembly GCA_031772625.1). Taxonomy (NCBI): domain Eukaryota; kingdom Viridiplantae; phylum Streptophyta; class Pinopsida; order Pinales; family Pinaceae; genus Pinus; species Pinus tabuliformis. Next base: position 273,669,866 of record CM062817.1, on the reverse strand, counting down.
TCCAAAATTCCTTTTTCGTCATCTAATCCCTTAAGTTCGAAAAAGTATAAAACAATACAGAAGGGATGAGTTTTCGATAGTTTTAACGAGCCGAACAAAACAAGCGCTCGATCTTTTTGTGCAATAATCCCTTAGGTACAAAAAGATTAAAATCTAGAGGAGGGATAGCACTTCCGGTCGCTTTAACGAGCTGGAAGGCCAAAACTCGGCAATCTTTTCATATTTTACGAGTCAGTTGAAAAGAGCTTAAAGAAGACTCGTCTTTTGAGGAACGAGTGATGAACAGGGTTAGCAGCTGATTCCAGGTACAGGTTGGAATTTTCCAATCACGGCAGTGTCACAAGGATGGCTAGGTAAAATCACTCTTCGCAGCTGTTCCTCAAAATGGGTAAATAATCATATGGAGGTGAACGATCGGCCAAATGAAAAGTGGAGGTGATGGTGCAAACACGACCAAGGCTTTTATGGCTGATAGAGTTACATACACAATGGTTATTTACCGGGATAGGTTCATTTTTTAACGAGCTTGAATGCGCCAAAACACTGCTCGGACTTATGTTTATTTTTTAATGAGCATGAACTATGTGCTAAAACTGCTCGGATCTTGCGTTTATTTTTTAACGAGCATGAACTTTATGCTAAAACTGCTCGTTATATACCAGTCATATGATAAGAGTGTCTCATTGGAGATTCTATTTTTTATGGAGCTTCATCTCACGTAAGCTTTGCCCCGGATCCTTTCTTTACGCAAGCTCGGAAACGACTAATCCTACGAGTTTAAAGGGTTAGACCTACAGGTTTAAAGGGAGGACCTAAAAATTTAAAAAATAAATAGTCGCCCCTTGCTAGCACTCCAAAAGGTTTGCATGCCCCCAGGCATAAAACAGAGTTTCAAGGTTACCTCTTTCTTTTACGCCAAAACAAATGTTTTACCGCGCGAGGCCTACCTCTTCCAGGCTACCCAAAGATAGTTTCGTTTGGGATCCAAACAAAATACTTCTTCGGCGATGTCTACCGAGATAGACAAAGGTGAATGACTTTGGCGCCAAACACGTAACTTTGACAAAAGAATCTTATTCTAGAATAACCCCTCTTCCTAGACGGACGGGGTACAGACTAGTCATATTCTCCCGCGGAAACCTACCTTATACCCAAAGTTCTCCTGCCGAAGAAGACCAGGACGCATGCCCCCTGGGTTCCAGTCATATCCTCCCGGATTACTCGCACTCATCAGGAGGACGGACCGTGGGTTGAGACACTTCTTTCGTGAACAGACCATTTAGGGATGGTATATGACTATTTGCGATGTGTGATCCGGGAAACGAAAGTTGGTCCACGAGCTTGACCATTCTTCCTTCATGCGGAAAACACATTACTCTAAAGAGTGATGAGACGATGGCTCCCATGCAATATATATAGTCTCGTCCAAGGAGTAGGTTATAATCCAAGGGTCCTTGAACGACCATCACGTTCATTTGAACGATCTTCCCTTTCAATGTTATGGGCACATTGGGGAGGATCCCTAAAGGTCGACTGGTTCCTTTGTCAAAGCTTGATAGATTTCTCACTTCAGGCAAAAGCGCAGGCGAACCAAGCGCTTTCCAAGCAATAGAGGAAAGGATACTCACAGATGCCCCTTCATCAATAACTGTACCAACCATTACCATTCTGTATATTTGGACAATAATTCTGAATGGTATGCTAGCTGGCAAGCGGGGTCTGCCTAGTTGGTTCCAGTCGAAGGACACAACCAGGTTGCTTGGTGGTGGGACCGAGTATACGGCCGGATATCACTCTGATGAACTTCCTTCCTGCGATAAAGGAATGGTGGCATTGCCCCCTTGATCATCAGAGTCAGTGCTGATGAAGAGAATTTGGACGGTGTCGTCTTTATTCTCCTCTGTGATGGTGTCATTCGAAGATAGAGCCTCTGAAGGCAAAACCGGGTCAACTGCCGTTTCAACCTTTATACTTTCGTCAGGTATGCATTCAGACGGTTCATCTTCAATGACAGGTGCTTCGGTTGACCACCTGGGCAGGTCAACCGGATTCTCAACTAGCGAGGGACTTAGCAGGAGTCTTTGATATCCAGGAGGAAGATGCGCTTGTAAAATCGAGCGATCTTCCAGAACTCTTTTTGCCTCGTCTAAGAAGGGACAGCGGTGGATGGCGCGATCGCATTCACATAGTCTGCAGGGAAATTTAGCTTTCCCGCTCTGTCTTGGGGCTTCACTCCCACTAGTTGACGGTGAGCAGTCGACACGGCTATCAGAGGTCGATGCTACCGAATTGTGCAAACGGGGGGACCAGTCTCTTAGTATCCGGGGGATACAGGGACAATCTCTATGGAAGTGGTCTCCCTTGCATATGATGCATGGCGATTTAGGCCTTACGAGTGCTGTGTGTGGATTTTTGTTAGATGACACTTGTTTGCCCCCAGTCGCCTTAGGCTCCTTCTTCTTCTTTTCTTTCTTCTTCTTCTCCTTCTTCTCCTTAGGAACTCGATTTTTTGATTTACCAGTTCCATCAAGTGAAGAGGAAGGAGGAGAGGAAGATGAAGTGGAAGGCTGGTGGGCAACTCTTGTCTGATCTAACTGTTGACTTGACTATTCAGGAATGGTGGTATTCTAAACGACATTGGTTGAAAAGAGCCAGACTGGTAGGCCAATTGTCAGTCCTGGAAGCGACAATGTGGCCATGTGGGGCGCACCAACATCTCCCCAAGAGGAGAAGGGGCTAGGATTTCTACCAAGGGGAATTCCTTGGTTGGTGTGCTCCATGTTTTCAACCTAAAGATCAACGCGGGAATAAAGGGTGATTGTTCCGTTTAAAATAAATTGTTAACGACACTTTAGACACAACTTGCTTTTTCACTTTTAAAGAGTTGAGAAAAAGCTAAAGATGACTCTAGTCTCCTTCGATGTTTTAACGAGCCCGAAGTGACAAATGCTCGGATGGACTTTTTCTGTTATAGAGTCTGAAAAAGGCCAAAAGAAACTGCTCTGGAGATCTAGGCAGAGGGTGTGCCAAACTTTTCGCAAAACCGCAGAATACTTTTTAAGGTACGGGCGGTCGATCTTCGTGAATGCTGTGTTCACTGCATTGCGATCAGTAGGGCGGCCGACACGGTTTCCTAAGGATAAAGGATATATGCCTATAGGGGTCTCCCAATATATACGCGACGGTACGTGGGAGCACAATCCGTACTAGCGCTATCGTCCCTCAGGAGGAATCACCCACCTTCCACGAGATCGACAGTCACTAGGCTTAACGACGCCGGAACACGTCTCTAGCCTAGACCTCTATGTTGTGCGTTATGTTGCAAAGCGTTGTTAGGTTCATTCAGTTTATTTTAAGTTGATCTTTTTAGAAGTTTGCCTTTCAGGATCACCACGAGATGTATGGTACAATTCCTAAATGCAGTCTAAGATGATAAGCAAGCTTTATTATCTTTTCAACTTTGAAAATCCTAGCTACTAAGGGAAAAGAAAGACACTATCTTTTCTCAAAGAGCAATCATCACATTCTAATGCACTCTTCCTAAATCAATCATGCAAACTTATCAAAATGCAAATGCACAATGCAGGTGTTTGTTTTCCGCTTTCTTAGTATTAATGCTTACAAAGAAAGCTTTTTGTACAACTTTGAATTTGCTTTTAAATGACAAGATACAAACAAGTTTAATTTTTCCGAAATCAACAAGGGTAGAAGAGATTACAATCACTTTGCGACTTTCGAAATGAATACTCGTTTCGACACTTAAAAGAGACAAACTCAAACCAATAAGCAAAAGCAAATGTATAATCAACTGTAAACAACCAATGAACTCTCTCCTAAGATCACAATCAATCAGATCTGAATCAAGGGCTACAAGATGATTATTTCACTCATGCAAAGGAAAACTGTAAATGATGCCACAAACACATAAAAACACTTACAGTCTTTTTGTACAAAAGGAGGCGGAATTTAAGCAAAGAAAAGGGGTTATCAGACTGGTACCTATGCTGGTTAAAGGCTGCAAAAACAGAGATCAAAACAGGGCAACAGAAAACAGAGAACCCCAGCTGCACAAGGCCAAACTGGTTCAGCGCAACCTCAACACTGTGGGTTTGACATTCAGCGCAGGTAGCCTTCACGGGACCTGCGTTGAAATGCAGACTGCCTTCACAGCAGTTGCGCTGAAGGAGAAACTCTCGTTTCTCTTGGGTTTCGGGTCATAAAATGCTCAAAAATCAACTGTTTCAGGCCAAATCAGAAACAAAAGCAAGGTATAATCAAAGGGATGCTTTGAGAGGGTACTAAGATCTATCACAAAGGATCATCAAGTCATTTGTGAGTCCATTGTTCAGATCATAGACAAAATCCAGTGAAGGATCAAGGCAGCAACTGTCTACTTTGCAGAAGCAGTTCGATTGTTGCTGTTGAGTCTATGAAACAAACAATGATGTAAACACAAATAAAATGACTAAAACAAATCTCCCCAGTGGAGTCGCCAATTTGTTGTGGGGAAAAATGCCTATGCAGGACGATCCTATCCACCTAAGGTGTGACAGTGCCTTAGCAACAAACAGATACAGCTATTCTGGTTTCTTCCTTTATGAAATGTGAAAGAGGGGAGATCAATAGACTTACCGTTGTCTTCCGTTTGTCCCTCGATCTAGATCCTCTTCTCTTTGGGTGTTCACAGCTACTTGCCTCCTCGCTCGCTCAAGAGAACAGCTACTTGATTCCAACGAGATCACAAGAGAACAGCTACCTGCGACAAGAGAACAGCTACTTGCGACAAGAGAAGAACACAACACAAAGGCAGATATTCATATTCATAAATGATTCAGGATTAGAAGTAAATCAAATACACTAATGCAATCATACAAATACACCAGTATATAGGAGAAAACCAAGATAGCTTTATTGATTGATAACAAGGCTCAGGAAGAGATACAACCCAGAGGGCTCCAATCCAGCATCTCCTTCCCAGCAGAATGGAATTCCTATCTTCACCACCCTTCAAAGCATTAAGCACCCAATGATTCCAGTCTCAAACCAACAGCAATTCTTTGCAATAACAAAATTCCAGCCTCTAGATCTCATGGAGGAGAGAGCTATATATAGTTATTTTGGAGAGAGGATGAGTCAGCTTGAGATCTGACTAGTGTCCTCTCCCTCTCTCAGTTCTTGAGTCCACTTGGAGGTTCTTGCTTCCACTTGGAGATTTGGAACCTCTTACTCATCACCAGTCGAATTCCCTGAGGCAAGTGTCATTTTGGAAGCTTCCTGAGCACTGACACCTTGAGGAATGAGTCTGCCACTTGTCCAAACTCGCTCAGCGCAGGTAGCTAGTGTTGGAGTTGACATTCAACACAGGTAGCCAGTGTAGCAGTTGACATTCAGCGCAGATGCTCAGTGGAGCAGTTGACATGATCCTGAATTGACTTGTTTTTGAGCAGTTTCAGGTGTAGAACTTCTGTGAATTGCTGTGTTTTGTTGGCCTTGTTCCTCTAGGGGTAGGAACAACATGTTTAGGGACTTTGGATCCCTTAGATTATGGACATTTCATGCTCAATGATGTAAGGCACAAAAATGTCTATAACAAGTTCAACCAATTTTTCTTTTGAAATTAGGTGATTTTTCAAGAGGAGCTAAAATTGGCAGTCATTTTTTTTTTAATTTTTCATAAAATTGCAAAAAATAATAGGGGGGTCGTCATCCATGAATTTTCATCAGAAAATTGTCTACAACACAGTGGATTTTAAATCAGCGATATCTCCCTCATCCAGTCTCCGATTCAACCGATTTGTTTTTTGAATTTGCGTATTTTTTTGCAAGGAACACTTATATGTTATTTTTTTTTTTTTTTTTTGTAAATTTTATACCAAAAGTTTTAGATCTGATCTGCAAACTCGTCAACCAAAAAAATCCTGTAAAAAAATGAAAAAAAAACTTCTCGCTTTGCCCAAGAAAGTGCTCTCTGGAAGCCGCAGCACATGCATGAAGTTTGTTGAAGATTGCTGCAAAAATTTGAAACCAAAATATTCATCAAACCCTCATTCCCATGGAGCCATAACCTGAATCTGATACCACTGATCCAGATCTTGGGGGGAGGCCCCTAAGATATGAAAAACTGAAATGCGAGAAGAAAACATTAGAGCACACATTAAACAAAAGCACCAAGAAACTTTTTTTATTAAAATAGAGAATAACTGTAAAAGCTACATTGTGGTGGATAATATGTCATTTTAAAAAATGTGACTTGTTACTTATAGTGATTTTTAGTTATAATACCATAGGTAAATTCCATGGGTGGGTAGATACCATGGGTGATTGAATGCCATGGGTGGATCTCACATACAATACCATGGATTAATGAATACGATGGGTGGATTCGACTTACAATACAATGAGTAAATTCCATGGGTGGATAAATACCTTGGGTGGATGAATGCCATGGGTGGATGCCACTCACAATATCATGGATACATTCCATGAGTGGATAAATACCATGGGTGGATGACAATTTCCGTTTGGGTTAGGCTGGAAGCCCCAGTCGAATGGAGAGCTATGTCATGGGAGTGTACAAGGATTTTTCGGGTTTAGCTCCACATTCCTTCCACTATTGAGCTAATTGTTAGCTTATGATGACTTCCTTAATCAAAAAAATTCAAGTTATGGTCAAAAACGTTCGTGGGACCTGTAGAATTTGATAAAAGTTGAAAAAATAAAAAAGGCTAATGGCGTTAGTGGTAAATTGGGTCAATGAGCTGAATTTGGATCAAATCAAGCATGTGAAGATGATTGATTTTCTCAATAGTTCTGAGTAATTATTGAGTTGAGCACTTGAGTTCATCTTTATATTGGAGATATCTCATTATGAGATGGTTGATTGTTGAGTCGAGGTGTGAAGTGTGTGAGTGTGGAGAAGAGTTTGTAAGCTGCATGTGCCTCATAGTATGCATATTTTCTAAGTTTGTTTTCAGTTGTACAAGAAGTGAGTTGAAGTATGTTTCAACCATCAATTTGAGTTGTTGAGTGAGAAGTGGAAGTGTGTTTTGGTATAGTGATTGGTGATTGTATTGCTGCATGTTGAATATTGGAGTTTGGAGATTCAATTTTTGTGTTTTGTACTTTGACGATATGTTGTTGCAGAGCTCATGTTGAGAAGTTCTCTATTCCAGTATAAATATATATGAAATGAGAACCACATAGAGGAGAACAGTGGGAGCTCAGGAGAAATCGATATTAGAGAGCATATTTCTCAAATCCAATGGTGGTTGGATAATTTTGAAAAAAATAGGTGAGGCTCATTGGTGGTGATAGCTTCCAGTAGATTAGAGTTTGTAAAGTTGATTATTTAGTTCAGGAGTATCTAAGCGAGGATCATTAATCATTCTGGCCTTTAGCAGATAGTAGTCCGTAGATCTACCTGAGAAATAGTCTTCATTTGAGAGTATCCAAATTTGTTTCTCTATGTAAAGAATTGTTTGACATAATAGAATTTGAGCAGCGCAACAACAGTAGGTGGTTTTTTCCCTGGAGAGGGTTTTCCACAGACATCTTTGTGTTCTTGTGTGATTGATTTTTATGGTTGCGTTATTTATTTTTGGCGCTCTAATCTATGGTTTTTTATTCAGCTTATGCACGGTATTAAATATTAAGTAATCACATAATTTTTTTAAAAGTGTCACACTACTGATTCACACCCCCCCCTTCTCGGTAGTGAATATATTTCCAATAATTGGTATCAGAGATAAGTTCTAAGTTGTATCTTGATCGCTGGAGAGTGGATCTTGAATTTTTGGGCATAAGTTTTGCAAATTTACTAAAATGGATCAGCAAAGTATTTCAATACTTTGTAAAGGTAAATTTGGAATTTGGAATTATATTTTATGTGCACTGATGTAGATATTTTTTTACCAGTTGAATATGGAGTTAAAGATAAATCTCATGATTTGGCTAAAAAGATTATTTTAAATAGCCTTTGAAAATCTAATAGAATGCATGTGAAGCATTGTGAAACTACCAAAGATATGTTGGATAAGTGCAAAAGTTGTGCCTTGGAAAAAAATTGCATTTTTCAGAAATGGAGAAAAATGCAAAGGATTTGAATTTTATTGAAGTAACTGATCCATCCTCCTCACAAGATGAATATGAAGGCAAAAGTGATAGCAGTGAGATATTGAACAACAAATCTGATAAGCAATCCAAGATTAAGTTACTAGAAGCTGAGATTCAAAGGCTCATGGCTGAAAAGAAGAAGTTGTAGGATAAATGCTAGAAATTGGAGGGTGAATCAATTTCTGCAAGAGAAGAAGTAGAGAGGCTCAAAATGAGTGATTTAGCATCGACAAACAAATAAAAAAATGTTGGAGCACCTAGCAGGAGAAAAACTATTGAGATCCATGAGGCATGCAGAAAGGAGCACAATAAGAGAAGAAGGCAAAAGAAGAAGAATCGAGCTGTCAAATGCTACAAGTTTGGAATTCATGGTCACATAACAACAACTTGTAGCAATGGAGAGACCAAAATATCTCATTAAAAGAAGCAGGAAAAGGAGGAGCATCATTAAGCATCCATGCAAAGAATATCTCCATCCGTCAGGTATAATTGTCCTTTTTATGGTTACTGTTTCTCATGCAATTATTTTGGCCATAGGGCTATTGACTGTAGGGAAAATTCAAGGAATATAAATTATACTAACATAAGATATCATCCTATTCCTCATTTCCTTGGTCACATGAGATGTTTTGTATGTGACAATATTAGCCACAAGGCTAAGGATTGCAAGTTTCTCACGTGTTATAGTAGATCCATTCAGGAAGAGGAGAATATGTAAGGCCAACCGCATAGGAAGAAGGATCAATAGATGAAATTTTGGAGGAGAAACGAGTGTAGGTTTTAACCCCGTACAGAAATTACCTACATATGAATTCTAAAACACAGAAAATAAACAATGTGAGAGAATAACACATAAAACATATATACATAGAGAGTTTCCCTTGGATCCAAAAATCAGGACTACCAGCTTGATTTTTCATTATGTTCCTTTCAATGTTACAATACATCTTTATACATGCCGAAGCATCCAATACCATGGACCGAAAACCATTGCGTCCAAAACCATGTGCGAAAAATCATGCACAAAACTATAGGTAGGTCTGCCCAACCTAATATAGGGTCCAAAAAGAAAAAATCTGGAGCACTGCCCCGGACCCCATAGAGTGGGTTACTTGCACCCCTCAAACCACCTGTGACCCCCCCCCCCCCCTCCCACTACGCAATTGACAAAATGATGGGGGGCTTCACCCCCCTTCTAACCCCTCGGTTAACTACGTGGGCTAGTCGTGGAAAGAATATAACACAACACAACATTCTCACACTTGTTGTTTTCTTTCCACAAGGGGCCACAAGAGAGATTAGTCATTTATCCAGCCTTGCAACACCCATTATTTCTCTACACCAAGAGAAATTCTGAGAGCCAACATATTTTGTCAATGCATCTGCAGTATTCTTCGAAGTGTCCACCTTTACCAGCAACACCTTTTTGTCTTCTATCATATCCCTCACAAAGTGATACTGAACATTAATGTGCTTTGTCTTTGAATGATATCTAGGGTTATTTGCCAAGAAAATTGCACTTTTTCTTTCACACTCTATTCTTATAGCTCCCTGTACTAACCCCACACTTGAACACAATCTTTGCAACCAAACTGCTTCCTTGCTTTCATGAGTGGCTGCCATGTATTCTGCCTCTGTAGTTGATAGTGCCACTACAGATTGTTTCTTACTCATCTAACTCACTGCACCTCCAAATAGGTTAAACACATACCCCCTTGTAGATCTTCTTTGATCCATATCTCCAGCCCAGTCTGCATCAACAAAGCCATGAGTATCCAACACTCTATCCAATCCTGGTCTTCCTTTGTAGCACAAACCATAATAACTAGTGCCACGCAAATACCTCAAAAACCACTTCACTACTGTCCAATGCTCCTTCCCTGGTTTTGACATAAACCTGCTCAATACTCCTACTACATGTGCAATGTCTGGTCTAGTATAGACCATCGCATACATCATGCTACTGACTACACTTGCATATGGAACACGAGACATATCCTCTTCCTCTTCTTGTTTCTTGGGACACTGTTTAGCAGATAACTTTACACCTACAAAAATAGGAACCTTCACCAGTTTACTATCCTGCATATTAAACCTTTGCAATATTGTCTCGACATACTTCCTCTGGTTTAACCAGAGCTTCCTCTTTGCCTGATCTCTTTTAATTTCCATGCCCAAAATATAGTTTGCAGCACCAAGATCTTTCATGTCAAATTTGGAGGACAATTGGGTCTTCAAATCCTAGATAATTTCTTTTTCATTTCCAACCAGCAACATAACATCCACATACAAGACCAGATAAATAACATGGTCACCAATTAATTTAAAATACACACATTGATCTGCTTTGCTTCTAGTGAATCCAAGTCCTCGTATAAATGTATCAATTTTCCGATACCACATCCTCGGTGACTGTTTTAACTGATATAGAGACTTCTTTAACTTGCATACAAGTTCTTTGTTACCCTTCACTGCAAAGCATTCAGGTTGCTTCAAGTAGATCTCCTCTTCCAGATCCCCGTGAAGAAATGTTGTCTTCACATCCATCTATTCTACCTCAAAATCAAAAGCAGTAGCAACAAATAAAAGTAATCTAATAGAAGCTACCTTGGCAACATGAGAAAAAATATCACCAAAATCAATTCTCGACACTTGGGAATAACCTTTTGCTACCAACTGAGCTTTGTATTTCTCCACCTTTCCTTCTGCATTTGTCTTCTTCTTGAACACCCATTGGATGCCAATTAGTTTCCTTCGAGCCAGAAACTCCACCAAATCCGAAGCCTTATTTTTGTGCAAAGATGTCATTTCATCAACCATGACCTCTTTCTAGAGTTTTCCATCCTTTGAATCTACTGGTTCCTTCACAGTTCTGGGATCATCATCAGTAATAGATAAAGCAAAATTTGAACAGAAAGCAGATTGACTATACCTTTCTGGCTGCCTTCTTTCTCGAATTGATCTTCTCACACCTGGAGTTTGTGGCTCCTCATCTTCTGATTCCTCCTCTGCTGTAGAGTCTGATTCTTCCTCCTTTAGCTCAAACTCTATCTTCTTCGGATCCTTTGGTTGGACTTCATGTTTAATAACATATTTTACCTCTCTGAACACCACATCTTGGCTATACACAACCTTCCTTGTTACTGGGTTCCAAAGCTTATAACCCTTTAAACCATCCTTATACCCAATAAAGATGCACTTTTCAGATTTACCATCCAACTTGGTTCGTTTCTCCTTTGGAACATGTACATATGCATCACATCCAAGTACCCTCAGATGTGAAAGAGATGGTTTCTTACCAGTCCATACCTCTTGTGGAGTCTTATCCTCCAACGTTGATGAAGTTGATCTGTTGACCAGGTAACATGTTGTCGCCATTGCCTCTGCTTAGAATTCTTGTCCTAACCCGGCACTACTGAGCATGTCTTGCCCTTTCCATCAATGTCTTGTTCATTCTTTCTGCAACTCCATTTTGCTGAGGTGTATATGGAGTAGTCTTGTTCCATGCTATACCACACTTCTTACAGAATTCTTCAAATTCCTTACTGTAAAACTCTCCATCGTTATCTGTCCTCAACACCTTTATCTTCTTCTCTGTCTGATTTTCCACTAGAGCCTTAAATTCTTTAAACCTGTCAAAGACTTCAGATTTCTTCTTAAGGAAATACATCCATGTATTACTTGAGAAGTCATATATAAATGATACATAGTACATAGACTTACCCACTGATGGAACCTTCACAGGTCCAAACACATCACTTTGTAAAAGCTCTAATATCTGTTTCACCCTCTTACCACTAGAGGGGAAACTCACCCGATTCTGCTTCCCATATACACAATTTTCATAGAAATCAAAATCCAGAGAGATATTACTCATAACTTCTATCATAACTTTACCATGAAGTATTCGAAGGCTCTTCTCTCCAATATGTCCAAGCCTTTGATGCCACAACATGGTCTTCTCTCCAGAGACCACTAGATTTTTTGCTCCACTTTCAGGAACCACAAAACTGTTGCACCCATCAACAACAGCGCTACCTCGCAACTTGTAAAAAGTTCCAATTCAAACTCCCCACATCAATACCAGTGCCCCCCTAAGCATCTTGCAGGTATCCTTCTTGAACACTATTTTTACACCTGCATCATCTCACTTGCTTACAAAAATCATATTTCTGGCTAATGCAGGAATATGCAGAACACTCGGAAGTGTTCTAACCCTTCCACCTTGCAACTTCAACTTTACTTTTCCACGAAAAACGATTCTAGCCTTCCTATCATCCCCCAAGAAGAAATCACCACCATCATATTTCTCATACTCGTAGAACCACTCTCTATGGGGAGTTGTTGTAGGGAAAAGTATCCGATTCGGATGACCCTATCCCACTCTAAGGGTGATAGTACCTTAGCAACAACTGTAAACAAAACTACTTAAGGTTTAGTTCTTTATGAAAGCAAGAGAGAATGAAGAAATGCACTAACCGTTGCCTTGCGCTTAATGTCGAATCCAAACTCTTCTCTTTGCTTGCTTGCTCCCAGCTCCTTGCTCTTTTGCTGGGCCAGCTACAATGAGATCCTGCAAAATAACAAAGAAGGAAACTACAAGAAGCATGCAATCATAACTGATTCAAGGATTAGCATAAATCAAATATACAATTATCACAACACATCATTGAAACAAGTGCATATAGAAGAACCTCAATAGCTTTTATTAATAGAAGAAGTAAAGTTCTGAGAGTGTTACAACCATTGAAGGCCCCAATCCAGCAACACCTCCCAGCAGAAAGAATTTCTCCTCTTCACCTCCTTCAAGCAATCACCCAATAACTCTATAGTGAAACCAACAGCATATCTTTACTTTGCACAAAATTCCAGCCTCCTGAGCTCATAGGAGAGAGCTCAATATATAGATGAATTGAGAAAGGATGAGTCAGCTTGCAACTGATGTGTAGCTGCCTTGTGTCCTCTCTCTCTTCAGTTGATCTTTAGTTCTTGAGTCCACTTGGAGAACCTTGCTTCCACTTGGAGAAATAGAGCCTCTGACTCATCACAAGGCGAAATCCCTGATCCAAGTGTCATTTTTGGAAGATTCCAGAGCAATGACTCAGTGTGCCACTTGTCCCATCTCGCTCAGCGCAGTTTGTTCTACCTGCTTTGCAACGCAGGTACACCATGGAGGAGTTGAGTTTCAGCGCAGAAGCCTAGTGGAGCACCTGCTTTGATTTCAGGATTGCTTGTTTTTGAGTGTTTTCAGGTGGAGAACTGATCTGAGAGCTGTTGGTTTGCTGACCTTGTTCCTCTAGGGGTAGGAACATCATGTTTAGGGACTTTGGATCCCTTGGATTATTGACAATTCATGCCTGATGCTGCAAGGCACAAAATTGTCTATAACAGATGCCCCCTAAAGTATGAGGTCGTTTATCGGGTGAAATGCTTTATTAGGAGGATCCGAAGTTCATTCAATCTGCTGAGAAGTGTCCTGTAATAAGATACAATACAATACATTATTTTTCATACTTTTTCATGATCTAGCTGAGGCGGGCATTCCCATGCTCAGCTTTATAAATTCATTTTGGTACATAGAACAGACGATCGTCTGATGGTAGACTGATAATTCTCTGCTGAAATTATCATCCTTTGAGAAGGATGATCATCTGCTGCAATGATGTACACATCAAATGTCTTTATATCCTGAATATATATCGCAGCCCGGATGGATGAAACTAGATCCGGGGTCTTCAATCTCTTCCGATCTTCACTCGATGTACAAGTCGATCCATGTGAGAATTTCTTGAAGTCGAACATGGAAAGACATCGCTTGATTACCGGTCAATGATGTAAACCGTTAACAAGCACGAGAGGAATCACCGATAAGGATGATGACCCTCAAGGTACAGCAGTACAATTCACATGGTGGGAATAAAGGACTTGGTGTCGACCACCATGCAAAATCCTCTGGTCGAAGGTCATTGATGTATACATGTCGCCGGAAGTGAGAAACTTGCCATTGAGGCATGCAAGCTTCAAAGTACTGAAGGGGTTGTTCCTAGATCAACTCCTTGGATAATGAGCTGATGTCGACAAGGAGCGATCCGTCAAAGGAGGGCCTTAATGAATCCCACATCAGTGACACGGAACGGAGCTAGTGATTGTGATGAGGTGAAAACAAACTGTGATGTATGATTCAGGGTGGCGGTCATGAAATGGATGAAGGACAATGTATGGTAGTGGATGGGACACGGTTGACTCTTTGCAGAACAACATCTCTTGAACATATAACGACACTGATGTGATGGATTGGTAGCATTACCCCAAATGTGGATGGTGTGGCGAGGACCATGGTGATAAGACCGGTGAATGAAACAACCCAACCCGATGTGGTACGGAGGACAAAGTGTCATGTTCAAGAGCGACTTGCTACCATTAAAGCTGTGAGGTTCTCCCAATTTTTCCCCAGTCATTGCTGACCAGTACCTCTTTATTTTTGTCAAGCTTGAGGAGGATAACATATGCTTGTTCTATAACCTGCCCTTCGGGCAAGCCCATCGCTATGTTTTAACGAGCCTAGCGATAGGGAAACTCGTTCTCGTCTATAGACAAGTTTGTCGCTATTTAATGAATTTAACGAGTCTAAAGACAAGGATAACTCGGTCCTTTTCATTTTTAGAGAGTCTGAAAAGGTACATAAAGTCAACTCCAGAATTCCTTTTTCGTCATCTAATCCCTTAAGTCCGAAAAAGTATAAAACAATACAGAAGGGATGAGTTGTCGGTACTTTTAACGAGCCGAACAAAACAAGCGCTCGATCTTTTTGTGCAATAATCCCTCAGGTCCAAAAAGATTAAAATCTAGAGGAGGGATAGCTCTTCCGGTCGCTTTAACGAGCTGGAAGGCTAAAACTCGGAAAACTTTTCATATTTTACGAGTCAGTGAAAAGAGCTCAAAGAAGACTCGTCTTTTGAGGAACGAGTGATAAACAGGGATAGCAGCAGATTCCAGGTACAGGTTGGAATTTTCCAATCACGGCAGCGTCACAAGGATGGCTAGGTGAAATCACTCTTCGCAGCTGTTCCTCAAAATGGGTAAACAAATATATGGAGACGAACGATTGGCCAAATGAACGGATGGAGGTGAGACTGCAAGAACACGACCAAAGGCTTTAATATGGCTGTCAAAGGTTACATTTACCAAGGTTATTTACCGGTTCATTTTTTTTGGGTGAGCTTGAACTCTAGGGGAAGATTGCTCACAACTTATGTTTATTTTTTAACGAGCATGAACTATGTGCTAAAACTGCTCGGATCTTGCGTTTATTTTTTAACGAGCATGAACATTGCTAAAACTGCTCGATTACATGGTTTACTTTTGATCTTTTACCATAACTAGCTTCTCTTTTTCACTGATAGCACTGCATTTTCAAATTGCTCTCACTTTACCATTTCATTTGCATTTTTCTTGTTGGAGCTTTGGAGGATCCTCTTTCCCCTTGATTTTCACCAGCTGATTCCGGGAGATTCTGTGGACGATTTTCGGCACCGTTTGGACCAGGTAGGAGCTAAACCTTAGCTCTTCATTTTCATGGTTTCATTTTCCTGTTTCATGCCTATTTTGTTGTTCTATTGAGCCTCTGGGGTTTTGCCAGGGCGCCCTCTGATCAGCGCAGGTTCCCCATTCGAAAACTGCATTGGGATTCAAGCTGCTTGAAGGCAGCTTGTCCCCCAACGCAGGTAGTACACTGGGCACCTGCTTTAAGGCATAAAAACAACAATTTTTCACAGATTTTGATGAAATTTTCGCCAGTTTTTCATCAATTTTAGGAGCTGACTCATTCTCTTGTTTGTTTTGCAGGGATTCTTGATCAAGATGGCCCTCACATGGCGAGAACGAGAACATGAAGAAGAAGATATGATCGCCCTTCATGATCCTGCTACGGTGGGTGCGCTACGAGACTGTGGTATGCTGAAGTTTTTCCGTATCTCAAGCATGAGAGCACAGATTTCACTACTACAGTATATGCTTGATCCTTGGGATCCTGTTAACCAAGTATTCTAGATCAGGAACAAACCTATTCCATTGACCGTGACAGACATTTACTTCTTGACTGGCTTGTCAAGGCGGGGTGCCCCCATTTCTTTATCTGGTACAGTTCGGGGGAATGATTCCGTGAGAGACTATGTCCGCCAGTATTGTAGGGAGGGGTCCCAACCGAGCAGAGACGGCAAGGTAGTCATCCGTGATGTTACTAGCAGGCCTCTCAGGTCTATTCTGTATACTCTTGGTAGGATGGCCGGCAGCGCATCTTTACATGTTGCCAACAGGTCTCATATGCAGCACGCCTTGGAGTGTCTCCAACCGAAGATCTTCAACTGGAGTGATGTAGTGCTTACTCAGATGAAAAGTCAACTGAACAAGGTGAAGGACGGGAAGCTGAAGAACTTTGGTTTTGGTTCGATTCTGACTGCCTTCGCCTTGGAGAAGATCCCTCTGATGCAACCTCAGTACATTGATCTCGGAGTGCCTTCTCCTACAGAGCCATGTATGCAGCGATGGGTCGATCACATGTCCAGACATGCAGGTCAATCCCAGATTTCTTTCAATGCTGCTTTCTTCAGGTGGTTTGATCGCCAGGAGATGGCTTTTTCCGAGTACCCATATGTTGGTATGGATTTCCGGGGTGATCCGAATATGGTACTGCCAGACGGTGCTCAGTGGGATGCTACTGGTAAGAACTTCAACCATATTACTATTCATTGTTTTCATTTATAGCGTTCTTGCGCTTTATTCTATCAAGACTTTAATTGAACTCATGTGTGCTTGCAGATGTCGGTCCTGTTCGTCCGGCAGTTCGTCTGAGACCACCTGTTGCTGCTCCGGCAGAGGAACCTGCTCGGAGAGTTATTATCTGTGATCTTAGCGATACCGAGACCCTTACAGCTGTGCAGGGGCAGGTTGAGAACCTTACCCGTGGTCTTCCGGATGTACAGATTGACGAGTTACCTTTACCGATGCAGCAACATACTATCGGTGTACCTAGACGATGGACCCGTCTTCTGCATATGATAGCACAGACTGTGGCTTACTATCAGGAGCATCACTAGGCTAGGGTGCCCCCTAGCACTTTTGAGTTTTTAGGTCACATGACCAATTTTGTCTTGGTTACAGAACATTATGTATGAACTTTATAAACAGCTTATATGTATTTTGATTTTCGAGTTTCATTCTGGTTGATTTGGATGATTCATCTGTACACTCTTTTATGAGGTGTCCTTTTTATAAATGTTGCAAATGTCTATCTAACACATAGTTTGCTAATGAGTCAGTTAATGTGTTTAAATTTCTTGAAATATGTTGATATTGAATTGAATCAAATCGTCTTTCCAAGATTTTTACTCTTAGGAACATGCGATAAATAGCTGGATTGCGAACAGAATATATACCATCGAGTTGTCGTATTACGAGCTGTGAGTCTAGCCTGACAATTAGTCGGCATATGCCACGTGTGATGGCATCAGAGAGTAGTTCTATCAACGCGCTATACTCAGCGATGTTATTCGTTGATTGCCCAATACATACACCTCTGAAACTTACTAACTCGCCGCTTGGATCAAAAATGGCCCAGGCTGCGGAGGATAGGTTCCGCGAACTACGACTCGCTCCGTCAGCATATCCAACACATGTCTCCATAAGGTTTGACATCTGCAACGAATGAAAAATGGGAATCACTCAACCAGAACAAGAACTTTGGCGAAAACAAAATATAACAAAAGCATGCAGGTTACTATTTAAGCATAGTAACGCTTGAGGTACAGCCCGTTCCGGGGCTGCGCCAGTGGAATTCCGTCGTAATCTATTAACTCGTAGGCTCCTTTTGCTAACACTCTTTTAACAATATAGGGGCCCATCCATAAGGAATTGAATTTACCTGCTCCTAATTTATCGGATTCTTGGTCATAAAGCAAGACCAAATCACCTTCTGAGAAGACACGGGGTTTGACATTTTTGTCGAACTGAGCCTTGACTCGTTTCTTATGGGCTTCGTTAGCCAAAGCGGCATCACGACGGGTTTCATATAAGTGGATTAATTCCAAGAAACGAGCCTCTTCTTCCGAAGTTCCGGGGAGGAGATCAATTGCGAGTTTAAGCGATGAAATTTCGCACTGGATAGGTAAGACTGCTTCCAGGCCATACACCAATTGAAAAGGTGTGAACCCGGTTGTGTTCTTTACCGACGTTCGGTAAGCCCACAAGGCTGAGTACAGGATTAGGTGCCACCTTCTTTTATGAACCCCAATCATCCTTTGCAACATATGCTTCAGGACCTTGTTGATTGCCTCGACTTGTCCGTTAGCTTGTGGATAATATGGGGTAGAGCTGTCGTGAGATAGCCCTAGTTTGGCAGCTAATTCGACCATCATGTGATTGCGAAAATGCGATCCATGATCCGTAACTATAGCCTGTGGTACGCCGAATCTGGCGACTACATGACTGAAAAAGAAAAGGGCAGCTGTTTCGCCAGTGTTATCCAATGTAGGCATCGCCTCGGCCCATTTGGTAAAATAGTCAACAGCGACTATAATATACCCATGCCCCCCGGTCGAGGTGGGGTTACATTGCATGAAATCGATGCCCCATTTGGCGAAAGGCCCAACTGCAACTATTGGTTGCAGTGGTGCGGGCGGTCTTCTGGTTTTGCTATCAAAGATTTGGCAGGAGTGGCAACTTCGGACTGCGATTATGCAATCTTTGAATATTGTTGGCCAAAAATATCCTGCTCTTAATATCTTTTGGGCTGTAGCGAAACCTGATTGATGCCCCCCACACGCGCCTGAATGACACTCATTCAGGGCTTTTTCGGCCTCTTCATGGGTGAGACACCTCCTCAGAACTGTATCGATACCACGACGGTAAAGAGTATTACCGACGATCATGTAATCTTTTGCTTGGTATCGTATACGTTTCTGTTCGGAGTGTGGGGTGTCTGGCCGAAACTTTTGGGTCTGGAGATAGATTATTATATCTCCATACCACTCATCGCTTGCAGATATCAGAAACAAAGTCTCGTCCACGATTGATTCCTTGGAGGTTTCATCGTTGGACGACGATGGGAGATCGCATAATAATTCTGCGAATACCAGAGCTTTCTTTGATTTGGATTTTACAAATTCCAGATCAAACTCTTGAAGGATTGCTATCCATTTGGAATACTTGTCCCCCAGCAACTGTAGCGATAGTATATAAGTCATGGGGTTGCAATCTGTCAGAATGGTAGTTTTCCTAAAGAGGATATAATGTCGAAATCCCTGTACTGCTTGAACAGCAGAAAGCGCTAGCTTTTCAACGTAAGAATACTTACTTTCTGTATCATTTAAGTTTTTACTTAAATAATATACAGGATGTTCAACTCCATCGACTTCTTGAACTAAAACCATCGCAATGGTTGTATCTGCTGCAGCTAGATACAGGTTAAAATCCCTAAGATAATCCGGGGCGTACATTAATGATGCTTTTACTAGAGACTCTTTCAAAGCGTCAAAGGAAGCTTGCGCAACCTGGTCCCAGTCGAAGGGTACATCTTTCTTCAAAAGACGTGTATAACCTTTAGCAAGTTCTGCGTAATTTGGAATGAACCTCCTCAGAAAGTTTGCTTTCCCTTGGAGTTTCTGAATCTGAAGCAAATTCGAAGGTGGAGGCAAATTGATGATTGCCTGAACCTTACAGGGGTCGAGACGAATCCCATCTTTAGAGACTACAAAGCCAAGTAAACGCCCAGAACCGACGCAAAACACACATTTGTGTGGATTGAGTCTTATCTTGTAGTGTCGGCAACGTAGAAATATCGCTCTTAGATGCTGCGGATGATCAGTCCGCTTTCGCAAATGAGCCGGAAGATCGTCGAGATATGGTTGAACAATGCTCTTGATATCGTGGAAGGCATAATTCATAGCCCTCTGAAAAGTCGCCCCTGCGTTCTTCAAACCAAAGGGTAATTTTCGATAAGCGAATGTGCCCCACGGACATATAAATGCAGTCTTAGACTGGTCCTGTGGGCGGATATTAATTTGATTATACCCGAAGAATCCGTCCATAAAGGAAAAGATTTCACATCCGGCGCATTCATCAATTATCTGGTCGATGAAGGGTGTAGGGT
Source organism: Pinus tabuliformis (assembly GCA_031772625.1). Classification (NCBI taxonomy): domain Eukaryota; kingdom Viridiplantae; phylum Streptophyta; class Pinopsida; order Pinales; family Pinaceae; genus Pinus; species Pinus tabuliformis. Next base: position 273,649,609 of record CM062817.1, on the reverse strand, counting down.
AGTTGTCCTTTGGACAAGCTTGGTTTACATCCCTATAATCGACGCACACTCGTATCGTTCCTTGTTTTTTCATAACAGGAACAATGTTCGATACCCAATCGGTTAGAGGAACCAGGTAGATGAATCCAGCATGGAGAAGTTTCTCAACTTCTGTTTTAATGGCAGCGGCTTTCTTAGGGTGCACCTGTCGAAGCCGTTGTCTTACTGGTTTGACATCAGGATACATTTTAATTTCATGTTCAACGATACTCGAGTCGATGCCTGGCATTTCATCATATGACCAAGCAAAGACATCTCTAAATTCGCGAAAAAGAGCGTTATATATTTCCAGTTCTGAAGGGGAACAACCTTTGCCAACATGAATGTTCTCTACAACATCTGTTTTGGTCGAGATATTTATGGCTATAGTCTCTTCAATATTGAATAAGTTCCACTCGGAATCCACCGTGTTTACAGTATTTGTTAGGAATTCAAAGACTGAAGGGTGGTAAAGATCTTTTTGAGTATCTTCTTCGCATTCCGGAAGAAGGGAATGATGGTGGTGATCATTCCATGGTGCCCCCTCAATCATCATTGATTGTAAGATTTCTTCTTCAGTCCCATGTACTTTCGACCAAGGATCTAATGGGGTACCATATTCTCTAGATCTATCTACCCAAACGCTCGAAGAGCGCTGATTGGGGTTCGCCTCCCAGGCATGAAACATTGATTGCTACAATATTTCAATGGGACTTGGTGGCAAAACCATTGCATGATCCATAGCGACTCTGACTTCTGTGACTTTCAAGGTGGATATCATATTGCAATGTTGCTACAAACGGTACATTTCCTATGCTAATAGGAGGTGGTAGCGTGAAAGTTCCCATCATGGTGGGGTCTTTCAACAGACCTACTCCAATATCTTGAATCGACCGGCCGCTGTTATGGATCATGGGAACGCTTCCTGTAACTTGTGAACCATTAGGGAGGAAGTTCTGTTGGTCGACGACCGTAATCCCTCCTTCAAAGGGGAATGCGATCTTCCTAAAATAAGTTGACACAACAGCTTGCATGGCATAAATCCATGGTCTTCCCAGTAGAATGTTATAGTCAAGATTGCCATCAATGACCTCAACATCTATTTCTACTGTTTTGCCCCCTAGTTCAACTTTCAAGTTACTAAGGATACCGTAAGGGGTATATATCCTTCCGTCGAATGCTTTTAATGTTGTCGATGATCTCGACAAGGTTGGAGATCCTAAAGTTTTCCAGCAACTCATTGACATAATGCATGTCGATGCTCCCTCATCAATAATCGTTCGATGAACAGTTTTGTTGAGGGCTTTCACTTGGACGAGGAAAGCTAGTTGAGCTGGTAACTGAGGATCATACCCTTTGTGATCAAAGGATACCAGATTGGAATCTTTAGGATCCACCCCACCAATTGCTGATAACAATGCCTGCCTTTGGGATGGGCAATGTTGTAGTACCTCGAGAGTCGACATAGCAGATGGCGATTGCGCCAAATCTTCCACTATGTTATAATGCTGTGCCGCTCTGGCACGAGGATTAAATGTCGACTTGTGTACTACTCCCTTTGGCGGTTTTATCGTTAATTCATGCGTGATGGGGGGTACAGCTTCTGCCGAAGTTGTTGTCAAACTGCCAGGTTGATCATTACCTTTATCGTTCGACACCTGTGGATTTCCGTAATCTTTGTTCCTTGTCGAAATCAAAGCATCATTTTGCTGTTTTGAAATCGACAACATAAGCACTTGAGATGGGGAAGCGTTTCCGCTATCAACCAGATTTTGACCTGGGTTAGGAAATGGATCACTTGACACAGCTGAGGTATGTGGACTCTTAAAGAACCTCTTTAGCTCAGCTTTGAAAGGGCAATTCTTAGTGTTATGATCTTTGTCATCGCATATTAGACATGGATTCGGTTTCTTATTCCCAGGAGGGTTTGAAGAATTTTTTCTAGGTGATGATTCACCTTGTTTTTTCTTCTTCCCTTTGTTTTGATTCTTCCTGCTTACTGGTTGATTGGTTTCTTTGCCCTTATCCGTCGATACGGCATTTACTTCCGAAGAAAGAATTTCCTCATGCGCATTTTGATTCGAATCCTTACGGGCTTTCTTTTGATTGGCCTTTTTCGGATTCGAGTTTGCCGTGCCAATCACGCCATCGCCGGCATGAGAGTCACTGTTCGATTTAGGAGGAGGAGGGATTGAAAACTTTGGTCTAGGGGCATCTGGTATCTTGTCATAGAGCGTGCCGGACTGAGTATATACTAAGTCCAAATATTGCGCACGAGCAATAACCTGCTCTTCTGTTACGACCCCCCCCTTCGCCACATCTTCCGTTATGGCCGGAAGTAACGACTTTATAAACCACTCAGCTAGAAGCTGATCAGGAACGTATGTTTTAACCATTCTTCATCGACGTCGCCACTCATGTATATGATCTGATATATGAGTTGCGGTTGTCTGTTTGAAGTTAGTCAATATCTCTGTTCCCGTTTCATACCTTATTGGTAATTGAAAGTGGGTTAAGAATGTTGTGGCAAGGGAGCTAAAATTGTCGAACGAAGCTCTTGGAAATTCTATATACCATTTTGCCGCTGGACCTGTCAATGTCCTCTGAAAGAGGCGAAGTCTTATCGAATCGTCATTTAAGGTGTTCGATGAACACCATAGATGAAATGTCATCACATGATTCGACGGGTCTTCACCTGGATTTCCATTGAATTTAGGAATGTCGGATGGAAGTTTGTGCGGAATCACTGGCCACCATGGGGCGTAAGCAATTGGATCGTTGGTTAACCGATGTAGATCAGGCAACTCTAAAGTCGCCACGAATGGTAACTGTTGATTTAAGTTAGGTGAAGCGTAACCAGGATACGATGGAATCGCTTGAACAGTTGGTCTTTGCATGCCAGCATAATGGAGTTGATGCTGGTATGACTGATATGGTTGGTGGACACTACCACTATAAAGTGGTTGATTTTGACCATTTTGGATATATGGTTGTCCACTATTCGCAAAGATTTGCTGTTCAGAACCTTGGTACACTTGTTGGAATTGTGGTTGTTGGTACTGCACTAGCCACGGTTGCGAGACCATGGGTTGTTGTGCTATACTAACCATCGGACCAAGATGTGGGGTAATTGTACCCGATTGTACTTGTGTCGCCCCACCAGTAGGCGATTGTGGTTGGGTCGCAGGGTCAAGGGGCTGTTGCATGAGAACCTGAGAAATCTGAGGTTGACATACAATAGGCATCGTTTGAACTTGCGACACGGTTACAATAGCCGGTGTAGTTGGGATGTTCGTCACCGGTACACACTGTTGCATAGAATATACAACTCTTGGTTGCTGGGATAGCATGGGTACCCAACTACTTGTTGCAATTCCACCATAACTTGAATAAGGTTGAGAACTCCCGTATGGGTACCCTCCCGGAGGGGGTAATGAAAGGGCATACTGCCCCCCATACGGTGGTAATCCAGAGCTCAAGGCAATTGATTGTCCTGGAGGACTGGATGGCCTAAAATGATTCCCAAAGGGGTCAATTTGTTGAGTCTCACCATAAGAGTTACCAGATATTACTCCGGAAGAACAAACAGGAACAAACCATACCGTCGCGTTAGTCCCTGGGTGGACTCCTTCTAGCGGTTGAGAGCTAGTTGGGACAGATGGTATGCCAGCGAACATTGTCGGATTTGCAGCAGGTAATTCTGCTGTCGTCATGTCATTTGACACAGTCCTAGATGTCGACGGTTGTTCAGACATTTTGAGTCTATCCAATTGATTGCCTAGTGATTCTACAGGAACTTCCACTGGTGATGGACAAACTTCTGTTGTAGCAGGAAATAGAGTGACCCCTACTCCAAAATGAGTTGGAGTGGATACTTGCGGTTCCTCTATAATTTCCTCTATCACAATCAGACCAGGTGGAAGAGGAAGACCGTCGGGTCCGTAAAAGATTTCCGGTGCCGAAGAAGGGGTTGTATCGACAACGAGAGACGTTTGAGGAACAAAACTCTCTGGACCGGTTACAGATGGAACTGGTTCAGTTATACAAGTATTTGCCCCCAGACTAGGATCAGTATTACTGTCCTTCTACTGCGGTTGAACTTCTTCTATAGAGGCAGGGTTTTCGGAAATGTTTGGAGTAACCAGAATCTCAGATGTTGTTGGAACACTTGTTCTAACTTTTAAAGGAGATTTTGAACTGGTTCGACGAGCTCGCTTTGCCCGGACTGTTTTCGACTCCGGAGACAAAGACGGTTGACTCGCAAGCCTCCACGAACGACGGATATTCAATTGACTTTCTTCCACGATTGCGGATTACTCGGTCAACTAAAATATAAAGGGGAAAATTTGTGTTTCCGATTTGAATGAATTTTATTAGACGCTTTTAGACATAACTTTGCTTTTTCATGTTTTAAGAGTCGAGAAAAAGCTAAAGATGACTCTAGTCTCCTTCGATGTATTAACGAGCCCGAAGTGACAAATGCTCGGTTGGACTTTTTCAGATATAGAGTTTGAAAAAGGCCAAAAGAAACTGCTCTGGAGATCTAGGTAGAGGGTGTGCCAAACCTTTCGCAAAACCACGGAATACGTTTTACGGTACGTGTGGTCAATCTTCGTGAATGTTGTGTTCACTGCATTGCGATCAGTAGGGCGGCCGACACGGCTTCCTAAGGATAAAGGATATATGCCTATAGGGGTCTCCCAATATATACTCGACGGTACGTGGGAGCACAAGTCCGTATTAGCGCCACCGACTCTCAGGAGGAATCACCCACCTTCGTAGAGATCGACAGTCACTAAGTTTAACGACGCCGGAACACGTCTCTAGCTTAGACCTCTATGTGTTTGCGTTATGTTTCAATGCGTTGTTAGGTTCATTCAGTATATTTTAAGTTGATATTTTTTAAAGTTTGCCTTTCAAGGTTCACCACGAGATGTATATGACAAATTCCTAAATGCAGCCTAAGATGAGAAGCAAGCTTTTTCAAATCTTTTTGACTGATGAAAATCTTAACTACTGAGGGAGAAGAAAGGCATATCTTTTCACACAGTTCATACAGCACAAACTAATGCACTTTCTCCTAAATCATCATGCAAACTTTTTCAAATGCAAAATGCACAATGCATGTATTTTCTTTTCCCTTTCTTAATGTTGATATATTACAAAAAGAAAGTTGTTATATAACTTTGATTTCGATTTAAAGCGAAAGTAAACAAGCTAGTCCAAAATCAAAAGACACCTTAAGATTTACTTGTTTAATCACTGGAAATGCATGAAATCAAACCATAATGACAAAAGCAAAAAGACTAATCAGCTACGGACAACAAACAAGCTAACTCTTTAGACCAGCAAAATGCCTAACACAGGTTCAGATCCAAGAGGCCAAAAGCAAGACTAGTTCACTTTCGTTATGGGAAATTGTAAATGATGTAAGAAATACAAAAGAACAAGTACAATTTCGTTATATAACAGAGGCGGAATGATGGCAAGTAAGGTTGGTTTCAGATAGGTACTAAGACTGACAACTGACTGCAAAACTATAGTGAAAACAGGCAGGAAAAAGGGAGGAAACCCCAACTGCACTAGGCAAAATTGGGCCAACGCAGGTGCTGCACAGCCAGTCTGGCTCTCAGCGCAGGTAGCCCCTTCGGGACCTGCGTTGCAAAGCAGGTAGCCTGTGTACTACCTGCTTTGGAAAACGAAAGTTGCGTTTTCACAGTTTCCGGGTCACAATTTTCTCAAAAATTCACAGTTTTTGCTCAAATCAGAAGCTATCAGTCAAGCACACACTAAGGGATGACAAGGAAGATGAAAAGCTATCACTAAGAGCTTACAAGGATCCTTGTAGATCAGCTCTTCAAATCATGAACATGCTCCGAAATGAGCTAGAGTAGCTGCCCTCTACTTCGCTTTTGATATAGTCAAAAGCTTTTCGATTTGGTACTCTTTTGTTCAGGAAATGAATAGCAAAATACTACAAACAATCAAACAGATATGATCCCCAGCGGAGTCGCCAGTTTGTTGTAGGGAAAAGTATCCGATTCGGATGACCCTATCCCACTCTAAGGGTGATAGTACCTCAGCAACAACTGTAAACAAAACTACTTAAGGTTTACTTCTTTATGAAAGCAAGAGAGAATGAAGAAATGCACTAACCGTTGCCTTGCGCTTAATGTCGAATCCAAACTCTTCTCTTTGCTTGCTTGCTCCCAGCTCCTTGCTCTTTTGCTGGCCCAGCTACAATGAGATCCTGCAAAATAACAAAGAAGGAAACTACAAGAAGCATGCAATCATAACTGATTCAAGGATTAGCATAAATCAAATATACAATTATCACAACACATCATTGAAACAAGTGCATATAGAAGAACCTCAATAGCTTTTATTAATAGAAGAAGTAAAGTTCTGAGAGTGTTACAACCATTGAAGGCCCCAATCCAGCAACACCTCCCAGCAGAAAGAATTTCTCCTCTTCACCTCCTTCAAGCAATCACCCAATAACTCTATAGTGAAACCAACAGCATATCTTTACTTTGCACAAAATTCCAGCCTCCTGAGCTCATAGGAGAGAGCTCAATATATAGATGAATTGAGAAAGGATGAGTCAGCTTGCAACTGATGTGTAGCTGCCTTGTGTCCTCTCTCTCTTCAGTTGATCTTCAGTTCTTGAGTCCACTTGGAGAACCTTGCTTCCACTTGGAGAAACAGAGCCTCTGACTCATCACAAGGCGAAATCCCTGATCCAAGTGTCATTTTTGGAAGATTCCAGAGAAATGACTCAGTGTGCCACTTGTCCCATCTCGCTCAGCGCAGGTGGGCTTTGTTCTACCTGCTTTGCAACGCAGGTAGACCATGGAGGAGTTGAGTTTCAGCGCAGAAGCCTAGTGGAGCACCTGCTTTGATTTCAGGATTGCTTGTTTTTGAGTGTTTTTAGGTGGAGAACTGATCTGAGAGCTGTTGGTTTGCTGATCTTGTTCCTCTAGGGGTAGGAACATCATGTTTAGGGACTTTGGATCCCTTGGATTATTGACAATTCATGCCTGATGCTGCAAGGCACAAAATTGTCTATAACAGGAGTGAAGTGAAAGGATGCACGTGAGTCAATCAACCATGCCTCAAGAACTATATGTGTACTTGAAGAAGCCAAGTACACATCCCCACCTTCATTTGAGGTGGTTTTCACATCTACAGAAGGAGCATCATCAAATCCCTTTCCTTTATCAGTAGCTTTAGATTTATAGTCCCTTTTGTAGTGCCCTTCCTTTCCGCATTTACAGCACACCACCTTTACAGGTTTTCCTGGAGATTTAGATCTCCCTCTAGATTTAGATCTCCCACTCGATGACTTATTTTTGTTTATGTTTTGGGACCGTCCTTAGACAAACAAGGCATCACTATTCTAGCTCTCCATATTTTTCCATCTCATCTCCTTCGTCAGCAAGGATGAGACTATTTCATCAAACTGCAAGGCAGTTGCATTGCTACGTATTGCAATAACTAGACTATCCCATGAATTTGGTAGATAACACAACAAACTAGTGCACTTATCTTCATTTGAAATTTTGATATCAACAGACGATAACTGACTTGCCACAGTATTAAACACATTCAAATGCTCTATCACTAAGTCTCCGTCTTTCATCCTTAGGTTATACAACTTTTCTCGTAGGAATAGTTTATTCACTAGAGACTTAGATTGGTACAAAGTCCCTAACTTGTCCCACAAATCCTTCATTTTAGCTTTCTGTGATACATTCAACAATACTGAATGTGAGGCACACAATCGTATTGTGCTCTTTGTCTTCTGATCCAACTTCTTCCATTCTTCATCAGACACTCCCATTGGTTTAGTACCTGGATCTACCACGATCCACTGATCTTTATCCACCAATAGATCCTCCATCTTGAGTTTCCATAACTCAAAACTATGACCATTAAATTTCTCGATCTCTATCCTTCCACTGCTCACCATCTTCTTTCACCACCAGAATCGATCTTACAGATCTCCCACTGAATGAAGTCTACCACAGGCTCGAGTGAAACCCCTCAGCAACAAAGGCATCCCCTTGAAGCTAAAATAGCTCTGATACCAAATGTAGGTTTTAACCCTGTACAAAAATTACCTGCATACGAATTCTAAAACACATAAAATAAACAATGCGAGAGCATAGCACATAAAACACATATACACAAAGATTTTCCACTGGATCTCAAAGTGGGTCTACTAGCTTGATTTTTCATTATGTTTCTTTCAATGTTACAGTAAATATTTATACATGTCAAAGCATCCAATACCATGGACCGAAAACCATTGCATACAAAACCATATGCAAAAAATCATGCACAAAAGCATAGGTAGGTTCGCCCAACCTAATATAGGGTCCAAAAACAAAATTTTCCATGGCATAGAGTGGGGTTACCTGCACCCCTCAAACCCCCTGTGACCCCCTCTACTATGCAATTGGCGCAAAAAAGGGGGGCTTCACCCCCCTTCTAACTTCCCGGCTAACTACGTTGGCTAGTCGTGGAAAGAATGTAACACAACCCAACAAAGAGTAGCAAGGGTCTTCCACTAAAAAATAAGGCCTGCTTGGTCTCAGGGGGAGCATATGTTTTCATTACGAGTTGCAACCAAATCCTTAATTATGCAGCCATATCGGATATTTTTCAGGGGGAGTCCTTGAGGTTTGAATTGTTATTTCTAGCTTTTGTTCTTCTTATATTCCATTTTGAATTTAGTTGGAGCAACCATGTACATCTATTGATTATTTTGGAGTAGCTATGTTACATAGCATTTTGTCACTGTCCCTGTACTCCCCGTTCCATGATCCTGGAGGACCTCTACAGTGACCCTCATGTGTTTTCTCATCATGAAGAAGATCCCATTATGTCCCTCTTCATGAGCAGAACATTTCCCTTTTGCGTAATTTCCCAAGAATCTTCCTTTTACCCCAGTTTACAAGACCGACACTAATGACCAATTCATCCCCTGCACTAATCTGTAGAGTTTAACATTGGGACTAGCATTGATCAGTGCTATTGAGGCTTGTCTCAGTCACGTCGATGCTCTTTCAGAAAGTTTTTTAAAGATGGAGTTGAAGCTTCTAGGTCTAGAAGCTTTGTAACAGAAGTCTGATAAATGGTTGGGTTGGATGGAGCCGAGGAAGTTAGTTTGGTTTCCTTTCCCTTATAGATGGAATAAACCCAAGAGATAAGGCCTCTCCCATGATAAGAGGAACCATCTCCCCTCCATCAAAGCTATATAAGCCCCTCCTTTCCCAAGTTGAACTATTTTTTTGGATGTAGTTTTCAGTCTTAGTATTTGTTATAGCTCCAAATCTCACTCTTATGGTTTGTGATGTTGTATTCATGGCCTAGGGCAACCCCTCCTTTTAGACCTGGTCCTAAAATTTAAAAAACAATGTTTTATCCCTTATACGCGACATTTCCCGGAGTTAAACGTGTGTATGTGCGGGTTTGTGTTTACCCAAACCACGTATGTGTATTAAAACACTTAAAAAATATAAAATTTCTTATTTTCGGGCGGAGATCACAGGTTTTGGAGCTTGAATAACCAGCAAGATATTATAGCTTGTAGCTCTCTAGTTTATGTTGGAGGGAGAATAGTGTGTTTGGTTTGGTTTGATACTAAAGGGAAGAAGCCTTAAAACTTCCATTATTGGGGCTATCCATGAGATGCTAGTAGAAGTGTGGGAACCCAGATTCGTCGGAAGAGACCAACAACATCAAGGCATTTGTTGTAATCTCTTTCTAAACTTATATGAATAGAGCTATTGATTGATTTCCTACATTAAATTGTTATCTTACATTCAATGGCTTAATGTTCCTTGACCTGTTAAGTAGGCTAAATGAAATTTGTATGCTAACACGTTTTTTGTTGTTGTTTGTTTTCTTGTTTTAGGTATTCGAAGGAAGGAAACAAAAAGTAGATGGAGTAAGGAAGTAGGACCATCACCAAGCGGAATAGCATTCTAAGAGGCAATCCCTCTTATTTGATTCTAGCTTAAGGAAATTTTCCATAGATTGTTTGTTTATGGCTAAACCCACTCTCTTGAGCTAGAGGAATTGTCTTTGTTCGCATTGAGAATTTACCTGCACCACAAATTGGCGACTCCACTGGGGAGCCAATCCTTCTGTTTGATCAATTTCCATTTCATGCTTTTGTGTGAACTTTTCTAGTATCAACATTTCCCTTTAGTTTTCTATGCTTTTCCTGGTTTATTGCTCTGAGTCTGAAATTTATAGTGGTAGGTCTGGTTTTGGCCTTTTAAATTTTTTTATTTTTTTCTTGAATCCCTCGATCAACGCTCTTTTTGGCCAAACAGTCATGCTGATCAGGCCTATCAGTGCTAGTTGTAGTCTGGCCAGTCGTGTCGGTCCTTCTAATCAGCGCTTATTGTCAGTTAGGCAGTCACACTGATTCTTGTAGGTGAATATCAAGGTTTCTCTTGGATCATAACCAATGTGTCTTGCCCTCTTAATTTCTACCTCTTAGCTCGTTTTTCCTATGTTCTCCCTGACTGGAAAGCTTCATTGGCTTGGTTTGTGTGCTTGTTTGGTTTGCCTTCTTTTACTTGATTTTTTGAGTATTTGGATGGTTTTTTGCCCTAGGGCATCTAGGTTGTCATCCATTCAGCTAATTGTGTGCTCAGAAAGTCAAGTTATTGGTTAGCTACTCCATGCATTTTTGTTTTTTAGTCCTTTTATCGCTTTGATTTCAGTTAAACAAGTTTGAAAAGTTTTGTTTGTTCTTCTCTTGATTAAGCGCCTCTTTCTGGGCATATATTACATTGCTCCTTGTTCTTGATTGAATCATTGCGTCATTGGTTTGGAAGGAATTCTCTTTTCGTTCTTTCCATTCGATTGATGTTGATTTTTTTGAAAATTTTTCATTCAAGTGTTTGTGAAAGATTCATGTTATCATTCCATTGAAAAATACATAATTCTAGTTTGCTGAACCAATATGTTATATTAGCTAACATCATTGAAGACTAGAGTTGCATCATCATTTGTATTAAAAAAGAAATGAATTATCTTTACTATTAAAAGGAATAGTTGAAGTGCATTTGATAGGAAGATTCAATGCATTTTGGAGATTTATTAGTGAAAGATTTTATTCTTTGATTGTTGCATTGATTGTGTGTTCTCTATCTCTCAATTAGTGTTAACTTTCATCGAAGACAAGGATTTCCTTTCTCATATAGCTGCACGTAGGAGTTTTTTCAGTTGACAATGGTCGGGCCTTGTAATTGAAACCTAATTCAAGGTCAACTGTTAAAATATATTGAATTAACCTAAGGAAGCATTGGAACTTAACACTTATATTTAGAGGCCTAGGCTAGAGACATGTTCCAACGTCTTTAAACCTAGCGGCTATCATTCGCTTCAGCATTAGACAGTGCTAGTACAGACTTGTGTTCCTCGTACCGTCGCGTATATAAAGGGAGATGCCACTAGGTTTTCAATCCTTTATCTGTAGGAAGCCGAGTTTTCCACCTTGTAAGTGTTATACACTAAACACAACCTTCGGGGAGATTCCTTGCTCCTACTTTTAGGTTCGTCGAGAGTTATTCTACAGTTCACGGTTGCATGGTAATACCTTTTACTTAGATTATACTGGGTAGTTGTTTTGGTTTTTTTGACTCTTTATATTTAAAATATCATCGAGCGCTTGTCCTTTCAACCTTGTTTTAAATCTGAAAGTGACTAGAGTCACCTTTTTGTCCTTTTCTTGATTCTTAAACCATGAAAAGGAAAAGTTTTTGTTTCAGTGTCTTAAAATTAACTACCCACGAAATATTCCTGGTTAAAGTTATATTCCTTAGTGATTCTTTAGGGTCATTTCCAATGGAAACATTTCTAGAGTCTGCTAGTTAAGGATTCCCCTTGGATGGGAATCCTGGTCCTTTTCCTTCTTTTGGAAATGCTAGTTGGTGGGCCCCAGTATTGCAGCAATAATGTTGCAACTCCTGGGACTCCCTTCTTTAATTTTATCAACCTGGTAGTTCGTAACAAACTTGGAAGCGACGATGCTGTATGCACAAGTACTAGCTCTTGCCGCAGCTGTCACTTGGTCAGCTGGCACAAGTCTGATAGGAGATTAAGCCAACTTCTATGAGCTCTTAGAAGAAGCTTTTTAACTAATGGATGAAAGCTAACTCAAAGGAGACTAACCTACTTGCAGAAAGAACTGGAAAGCTGAAAGGAAATGCAAACCCTAATTTTACCAGCTAGCCCTACTGATGCAAGAAAGAGGATGCAAGCTACTGAAAGAGATGCCGTTGACTTCTAGGAAGGTAAAATGCATGTGTCTAAGCTACTTCTATAGTAACATATGAAAAAACATCTTTTTGTATTTTGGAATAAGTTGTTAGAATTATCATGCATGTGCTTTTAACTGTGCAGAGGTGGATTGGCGAGAGGAAATGCTTGCAGAAGGTTGGGAAGGTTCAAAGAGGGCCTAAGGGGTCCCTAGCACCCTTCTAAAGAGTTTCACAAAGTTTGGCTATCAAGAAACCGCGTTCGTGAGATTCTACAGGAAGTCTACAGGGGTTCTACAGGATGTTCTGGAATTTCTATAGGATGTTCTGCAATTTTCTACAGGATGTTCAGAAATGGGATTTTGGAGGATGGATGGAGGAAGAAAGATGAAGGAGTGGGTATGGGGGTGAGATAAGGGTGTGAGGAGGTCCAGGACGTGGTGGATGGAGTTGAGGAGAGATGAAGATGGCTGGATTTGTTCAAAGAGGAGTGAAGTAATGTTGCACAAGAATTAGGGCCATGTGAGTAAGTGTGGAAAACGTAAGGCAGGAATCCGCGTTAGGGGATGGAGCAGATGGGATTGATGGAGTATGGGTAGATAGAGAAGTGGTATGGGTGCTCTACAAGTTATCTTTCGAATTAGACAAATGAAGACTTGGAAAATCAAGAAGCTAATTACTTTGACCTAATCTGACCTAGATAACAGCAAAGAAATGGAACAGAAGTCTATTTGAAATGAAACCATGTATACTAACTTATGCAACTAAGCAAGCAAAAATCTGAACATGTAACCAACTTCTACACATGAAAATCAAACACTAGTGATTGCATGGCAAAGCAAAGTTAGTGTTTTTGTGGGCAGCAAGGTCACCTTGATCCCAACTCTTGATCCCAATGAGGGAGAGGTGAAATCAGAGGTGTTTGATGGCCCTTTTTTTAAGCTTTTCCTATTAACAACCTATCAACTAAATCAGAACATCAAAAAGCCTTTTTAATCATCAAAAGAAACCTAAATAACAAAACAAGATTTAAATCTAAATAGCAGATTTTATTCTAAGAATGCAGCAAAAACACATAAAAGTAAACAAAGGAGGTACTGGGCACTTGAGATGGGCCCAACCCCAAGAGATACAGCCTCCTAAGAGAGATTTAGAGCTGGTGCAAAGTTGGATTCGTCTTTATTGAGCAATAAAAGAAGAGTTACATCAAAAACTGTCCACAAGGAAAGGCTTACAAATGTGCTGAAATGCAGAGCTAAAATAGTGACTAAAATCGAACTACAAACTAGCTAACTTCTGCCTACAAAGTGACTAACTAAAATGAGGCCCTAAGCCCTCTTATTTATACAAATTGAGGACCCCAACAGCCCTCCTAAACTTTAGGAACTTGGCTTCCAAAACTTGTAGTTAACAACACTTTTACTAGCACTTGCTTGGCTGCCCTTGTGATAATTGATTTGGTGGCCCTTGAACTCCGAGATTATGGTGGAGAATTCGAGATAAGGGCCCATAAATGAAGGGGACACCTTCCTACAAATCCTCTCCCTTGTTCTCCCACGAATTTGGCTACCAAGTGCTCATTAAAACCTTTGATTTTGTCTCAAAATTGACTAAAACTCTGCACAAAGCACCCATTAGACTTGTTGGCATAATGACTAACCCAATTCACTCTATTAGCATAAATATAATAAAAAACATGCAATAAACTAATGAGAATGGTGGATTAAGTCAAATTAGGAGGTTGAATAAGCCCATATAATTATCCATTTTTGGGGCTCATCACTAGTGCTCCTTATATGACAATGTTGTCTCTCCCTGGGTTAACCATTGGTTTACCTATCTTGTTATTTTCGACCTTGGTGGTCCCAAGTGTCCCAACTCCTATCCAACCATCTCCTTCATCTGAACCAGATCACATTGATTCTAAGGTTGACCTCTAACCTTCTTCCCCTATTCTTTCATCTTCCCCTTCTACTTCGCCTCGTGAAAGTTTGAAATCTAGTAACCAGGAGGCTAAGAAGAAGAAGACAAAGAAGAACAAATCAGATAAGCGAGAGGCCAACTGTGTGGTTATTATTCCAAATGCACCTCATGTAGAAAAACCTTCTAATCCTCCACGGAAGGTTAGATTCCCTTGCAAGTTGTGTAAGGGTGACCATCTCCTTCGAGATTGTCCTGGCGTTCCCAGAGTATTAGAGGTGTGGTATCAAGACCTGAATTGATCATCCTCGTCGACCTTTGGAGATCATGTCAATACTACACCTTCAACTAATGATGGTAAGAAGAAGGGAAATATTAGATTCCCTTGTAGGTTATGTGAAGGAAAGCATGTTCTTCACCTTTGTCCTCTTATGGATAAAGCTTCCAAAGTTTTGGAAAACATTACAGCTCCTCAGGCCCAACTCCCTATTGGTTATCAAAGGATTTCTTTTGACCCTCTCATGGTTGGTAAAGAGATTGACTTGGATTCATCTCTTTCCCATCTTGCTCTTATCGAGAAAGATTCTCTTTTGTTTTTTCCCGATCAACCATTGGTCGAAAAGAGTGTCGACTTGTCTCCGCCTTTAGCTGATCACATTGTTCCCAAAGAGAGCGGTGATCATACTACTCATGTTCTTCTCATCTACTCAGATTCTCATGAATCGACGAGTGAACCTCTCATCCTAGTTTTTCAAGAGAGTCCTTCTCCTTCTTCTACAGGGCATTGGGGAAATCATATGATACCCCCACCAAGTAGTCCTATCGTTTCTTTTGATTGGATTCAATTAACTTCTTTCCACCTCCCATCTTATGTGCCTTTCCAAATCACAATACAAGCCTATAATATGGTAGTACATGGCACTATATTAGATGAAGGCACGTCTATTAGCATCATGTCACCTACTACTTGGCAAGATTTTGGCTCCCCACAACTTGTGCCTGTCACTTAGAATCTATTGGATTTCAACGAAGGAACTAGTCAACCCTTGGGGGTACTTCTGAAGTTCCCTATTACTTTGGGAGGAAAGGCCATCTATATAGATGTGATGGTAGTCCAAGGTCCCTTAGATTTCAATCTTCTCCTTGGACGCGACTATTTTTATGTCATGGGAGCTATTGTTTCTTCACTTTTCCATGTGGTTTTATTTCTACATGAAGGGAGAATTGTGACCACTAATCAACTGTCCTTCATTGGTCACCAGGCACCTCCTTTGTAACCGTCGTCCCCTGTCAGATCTTGTTTGAAAGCAGTACCTTCCCCACCATAGGTCAATTATGTGGCTACCCATTCTGTCTCCGCATCTTTTGATGTTCACATAGATGGTATTTTAAATTATGTACTAGGGGCATTGGAACCCGATCTGTCTCTGGTACCAAATGACATGTATTCCTCCCAGAGCATGGTTCTTCCATTTAGTGAAGACCTTTTGGGTGCCATGTTCTATTATGGGTCATGAATAGACATCGTGAGGATAGTTACTGGTCTTGTGTCAATCTCATTAAAAAATGAAACAAGGAGTCATGAGGATGGTTCCTTGTCTTGTGACAACCTCGTTAAAATATGAATCAAGGAGTGTGAACATAGTTCTTTGTCTTGTGTCAAGCTCGTTAAAAAATGAAACAAGGGTCTCGAGGATAGTTCTTTTACTGTGTCAACCTCATTAAAAAAAGAAGCACCTCCCTTTTCCAAATCAAGTCTTTGATTAAGACCTCGCAAAATCCCAGTCGAGTCTTTCTTGGATCTTGAAAGTGAACCTTCATTCCATTCACCTAGATGAATGAAATGAAGCTTGGGGGGCATGTACCTCGAATTGAGTCATTATGTCAGGGGCATGCAAACTTATCTCAAACATAACTTTTTGTTTCAATCTTGTGTAAACATGAAACTAAATCCAAGCAGAGTTCTCCATGGTTCAAGCTTGTGTAAAAATGAACCCATGCCTGATTTACATCTCGTGATTGTCATTTTAATCAGTTGATTTCTGCTAGATGAGCCTTGGTTGTTTTATTCCATTGCCACCATCTCTTTGGCCGATCATATGCTTTCACTTGGTTGTTTTTCCTTTCCTGAGGAACTACAGTAATGAGTGGTTTTATTAGCCAGCCTCTTGACCATTACATGTTTTTATTAGTTCCTCCATTGCTGGAACCAATTTCTACCCTTTATACCACTCGTTCCTCCAGGATGAGTCACCTTTAAGCTCTTTTATGACTTTTAAAAGATGAAAATATTACCGAGTCTTTTTTCCCTTTTTTGACTCGTTAAAGAGAATAAAAATGGGGGGTCTGCTTTCAGCTCTTTTCCGACTCTTAAAAGACGAAAAGATTGTCAATCTCTTGTTGTTTTTGAACTCATTAAAGGCTACGGTACATCATTTTCCCAGTATACGTTTAACCATTTTTTGGGCGAGGATAAACTATTTATGAAAAAGGTACTCGTTGACTGAAATGGTCAAGAGGTTCTTTCAAGTATTGTTTTCGACCTTTTCGGGCTTGAGAGACACAAATGTACGAAAAGGTACCATGTGGAGTTTTCTTTTCTGTGTATTTTTCAAACTCTTTGAACATGAAAAAGATATCGAGTTACACCTTTTTCAGACTCATTAAAACATTAAACGACATTGGATTCGTCACCATGATGAACATGAGATTCTCCTTCCTAAGGCTCATTAATCTTACTAGGTCAGATTCATCCAAAGGATGGAATTATATTACAAGCATATGCTATCCCCATCAAGCTTGTGTAAGAATAACTGGGGTACTTGCGAGATATGGGGAGGGAAAATTGGAAGTATTTCATCAGTTGTATTCACTTGAGGTAGCCTATCACTCTTGAACATTGACACTCATCTGTTGCTCGTGTCAGGTTTTGGGACAACCTCACTCTATCACTTGCCTCCCTAGGTTTTGGGTTATCCATTTTAAACCTCTCATATGATCTCTACCACGTCACCATGACCTTTGATCCTATGATGTCAAATGCTGCCAAACTCTGGAGTTGTGTCATCCATATGTTCAATAGAAGTCTTCTTACCTGTACATTGTCTGATCATCTTGGATTGCTCTCATTCATTGTGTTCCCATTTTGTGTCGATGATAAAGGATTCATTATGACCTTCCTTTGGCGGATCTCTTCCTGTCAACGTCAGCGCATTATCCAGGAAGTTGATCTAGAAACTCCTTTCCAGTACCTTAGAGCTTGCATGCCTGAATGGAAAGTTCTTCACACTCAATGATAGGTTCTCATGATTGGCCTTTAATTGAATGATTTCACGGGTGTTTGACTTCAGTTCCTTATTCACACCCCGTGAATTATGCTATTGGTACCTTGAGAGCCATTGTCATTATTGGTGGTTACTCTCATGCTTGTTAACAGTTCACATCATTGACTGGTAATCAAGTGACTTTCTAACATGTTTGACTTCAACACATTTATTCACATGTTATAATTTCTACTTTGATCGGGTTGTGTCAGAGTGCAAGACCCTGGGCTTACATTACAAAAGTCTAGGTTGCGAGGAGTAATGAGTCATTCATGATTATATACATGATTCTTTAGATAGATGTTTGTGCCCATGCTGTTGATCTATTGTATTGTTATATGCCTCTCATGTTTATCAGGCATGACTATTAGATTTCAGATATGTACATGTATGGTTTCTTAGAGGTTTTCCGATGACGGACTCTAGTTCCCTGCATCTATTTGTAAAGCATTTCACCCCTCACTCTAGTTTGACCTTCACGCTTTAGGGGGCATCTATTACACAACATTTTGTCACTATCCCTGTACTCCCCGTTCCAAGATCCCAAAGGACCTCTATAATGACCCTCATGTGTTTTCCCATGATGAAGAAACTCCCATTATGTCCCTCTTCATGAGCAAAACATTTCCCTTTTGCATCATTTCCCAAGCCCAGTTTACGAGACCGATGCTAATGACCAGTTCATCCCCCACACCAATCTACAGAGTTTAACACTGGGACTAGTGCCAATTAGTGCTACTGAGCCTTGTCTCAGAAACGCTGATCCTCTTTTGGCAAGTTTTTTAAATATGGAGTCGAAGCTTCGAGGTGTAGAAGCTTTGTAACACAAGTCTAGTAAATGGTTGGGTTGGATGGAGTTGAGGAACTCAGTTTAGGTTCATTTCCCCTATTAGGATCGAACAAACCGAAGAGATAAAGCCTCTCCCATGATAAGAAGAACAATCTCCCCTCCATCAAATCTATTTAAGCCCCTCCTTTTCCAAGCTGAATCAGTTTTTTGGATGTAGTTTTCAGTCTTAGTATTTTTGGAGGTTGAATAACTAGCAAGATATTATAGCTTGTATCTCTCTAGTTTATGTTGAGGGAGAATAGTGTGTTTGGTTTGGTTTGAGACTAAAGGGAAGAAGCATTAAAACTTCCATTGTTAGGGCTATCCATGAGATGCTAGCAGAAGTGTGGGAACTCAGATACGTCGTAAGAGACTAGCAACATCAAGGCATTGGTTGTAATCTCTTTTTGAACTTATATGAATACAACTATTGATTGATTTCCTACATTAAAGTGTTATCTTACATTTGATGGCTTAATGTTTCTTGACCTGTTAAGTAGGTTGAATGCAATTTGTATGCTATCACATTTGTTGTTGTTGTTTGTTTGCTTGTTTCAGGTATTTGAAGGAAGGAAACAAAAAGTAGTTGGAGTAAGGAAGCAGGATCATCACCAAGCATAATAGTGTTCTAAGAGGTAGGCCCTCTTATTTGATTCTAGATTAAGGAAGTTTTCGATAGATTTTTTGTTTGTGGCTAGACTTTCTCTCTTAGGCTAGAGGAATTGTCTTTATCCGCATCGAGAATTTACCTACACCACAAGCTATATTTTCTACTTTTATGATGCTAATTTGATAGGGCAGCCATGCATTTTCTAGGTGTGATAAGGGATCACACATTCAGGGGGAGCATTGTGCTTCCAAATGGATTTGGAGTGTGTTGGAATTGTGTTCATTATGTAGGACGATTTTTATTGTTGCTGCCACACATTGGATGTTTGACGAGATAGTATGGTTTGCATGATATAGTTGGTATTTTGATTTCGATCATACTTTTAGATCATATTTATGTAATGTACTTTCATGCATATATTGATGCCATGGAGATTAGATGTTGTGTAGCAGATAGTTCATCTAGAGTATGCATTTTATTGCTCATGTTTACTATTCTAGATGCATCATGTTGTTTCCCATGTGTTGTTGGATGGATGAGGTATAAGAAGAATGATTGTTGCTGCTCACGATATTTCTATGCATGCTTCTTGGATGGATGAGAGATGATGATGATATATGTTGCTTCTCATACGTGGAGTGTACATGTTCTGTTGCTCATTGATTTGATGCTTATGCCTCACTGATATATGTTTCTCACCTATGATGAGGATAAGTATTAGCTGCTTCTTATGATACTTGGTATGTTGGATATTGATTCTTGGTAATTGCAGTCATGGAGAGATTGCACATAATGATATTGTTACTAGTTATAACTATGATGCATTATGTTGATGATTGATGGGATCACGATGATGTGGATATATTTTTTGTTGCCTCTATTCCATATTCCTATGTTCATGCTATTAGTTTACTTTCTTGTTGATTCACATGAGGAGTATGGTGGTTGAATGGTGATTTTTTTTGCAGGATATTTGTTGATGTGATGATGGCCCCATGCACTAGCACTTTTTTTTGTTAGTGTTTCTATTTATTGTTGCATTTGGAGAGATTATGTTATAGATCATGGAGGCCTTCTGTTTGATGGATATGCCATGTATCACATTGTATTTTTGCTACCATATGGAGCATATTCATTTCTCACTTTTACCATGTACTAATGGTGTTCATGTTTTTTAGCATGTATTGATGAGAGCACCATTCAGTGTGGATGTTGTTAGAGCCTGGATCCACCTTAGGCTGAAGGGAGGCAATCCTAGGGTAACTACAAACCACACTTAACCTGGTAGCTAGCCCTACCAGGTCTGGAGAGGGCTCTGTCCTTGTCAATCTCAGTTAGGATGGTTGCAATTGTGACTTGAGATGACTGAAATGAATATAGATTTTAGGCTAGGTATAGTAGCTTAGGGTTTCTGGTTTGATTTTTTAGGTTTTGGTTGCTGGATCAATTGGAGAAGGCAGATTGGCTCTGGGAAATCAACACAGGGATATAGTCATGTTCTGTGGGGTGAGGTAGACAAGGGTTTATGTACTAGAAATGGATTGAGATGGTAGTTTAAGATAGGTGAGGATTTGAGGAGGGCATAAAGAAACTATGAGTCCTCTTCAAATAGTTGAAAACATTGAAAACCAAATGCATTTCCGAAGACAAAGCACAACCGTGTATTTTATCCATTCACCTTGATTCATTTAGTTTTAGAAGAGAAAGATAGATTTGGATACATATAAAACATAAGAAAAACTCATTACAAAGAAGAAATAATACATAAACTCACTGTCACAAGAATCCCATAAAAATAGCTATGAAACTTGGTTTTATTCCTTGCCAAAATGCTGTAGAGATATACAATAGAGTTCAGAGCTTCCACAAGAGTCCAACCTTTAAAAATGACTGAAAATGTACATAATATAGGCATCAAACCATTCATGCTAGCTATCAGGGGTTGAATCCATGAGAAGAGGAGTGGTTTCAACCATATCTAAACTAGGAACACAAAAGTAGGCAGTGGAACAACTTGCCTCTAAAACTTAGGAAACCAATTCATTCATCATCAAAACCACTTGAAACTTGATGTATCTACCCTATGAGGTGTTTTTCATCCATATTTACATCAAATACATCATTTACCATGCATACATTTACCAAGGAATGAGGAAAAAGTCAATTTCCAAGAAAACTAGGAAAAAACTAGAAATTTAAGCAAAACTGGCAAAATCAGTTTAATGCGTAGCGCCAAAAATTTAATGTGTAGCGCCATTTTAGGGCCTATTTTGGAGGCCTTCTCAGTGTCCAAATCAGGTAAAAGTTGGGTTTTTGGAAAGCCCCACCTGTTTAGCTTCTAGAACAATTTGATTTTTCTGATTTGGGGCTCATTTGCCCCTCCAAAAGTTGATTCTCCCAAGACTGCTTCCCGTGTGGCAAGAAAGTGGCAGAGAGGGCACTTTTTGGGAGTTTTTTGCCCTTTTGGTGACCAAGACCTTGTCCAAAATTTCTCAATATTTCTGAGTTGACTTATTTTTCCATGCTGATTCCAAACATGTAAGCCATTTTGCAAATAGAGGTCCCCATCAAAAGCGTAGTGCCAGTGGCACTGCGCACCTATTGGAAAAACCTGTTTTTCAAATTTCAAAATTCAAAAATGACAAAAATTGCTCAAAATTTCCTGAAATTTGGCATGAGGAATCCTTGTTAGGTGATTTGCTGAGCTAATGAATCTTCAACCAAGATTTTGAGTTTATCATGCTCTTTTTTGCTTCTTAAGGCCTTTTCCAACTTAGCCTTAAGCCACTTCATCATACTATCAACATACTATCCTTTGCTCCACTATTCACCAACATTTGGAATGCCTATTTCTTCTGAGATGGTGGTAGGTGACAAGGTGAAGGAGACACCAGCAAGGTTCACTTGGCCATTATGTAGATGAGTGACAAACAATCGGGCAAGCTCATGATGAAACTTTACCCTCTCCACCATTTCACAAAACTCATAGCAAGAATGATGTCTAAAACAAGATATAGCAAGAGGACAAGCAAGCAACTATGTGAGACTGATAGGTTCCTCCCGGATGATCTTTCCCCCTTTGTGTGGCTTTCTTGGCACATGTGCTTGTTATCGAGAAAACTAGTGTCTCTTCAGAACTGCTAGTCTCACTAAGACGGGTAGCTATCTTAGAAACAAACAAACTAAAGTCACTTGTGTTTTTCTTTACGAGAGATAGATGAGAAAGAAGTAGAGAGTACCAACCTCAGTCTTTCGCTTGGCTCCTTGATTGTTTCCTTTCCCCTTCAACAGAATCTCGCCACTGCTTCCTTACTTGTCCCGCTTCAAAGAGCACCCGTAGAGTCACAACAACATAATACCATCAAAGCATAGAGATCTATCACTGTAAAAAATATAGGATCATATATATATTGACCATATGAATGCATATATCAACAAAGATACACAAGAATATGGAGGAAAACTCAAATAGATTTATTGATAGAAGTAGTAGAAGAGAGGTTTATAACCACTTGGTCTAACCCAGCGCCATCCTCCCAGCTTGAAAGCCCTCTTCACCTCATACAAAGCAAGATCACCCAACAATGTCTTCAAAGAGAAACCAATAGAACTTCTTTGTAAGTTACAAAATTCCAACCTTCAGCCTCTGGATCTCTAAGATGAGGGATCCATATATAGATATTTGCAGAGGTGTGAGTCAGCTCTAGGTTTTTGATTAGTGTCATTCCACTAATAGTTCTTGGTTCCACTTGGAGATTTCATTGATATCTTACTCATCCCTGGGTGAATTTTGAGAGGCAAGTGTCAAATGAGCAGCTTCTAGAAGATTCTCAAGGTCTCCACCTAGCAAACTTCTTGTGCCATTTGTCTGCTCTCGCTCATCACACCCTATAGATTGGATTTCCAGTATGCATCACACTTTTTGTGTGTGGCAGGTGAGATGCATCGCACCCTTAGTGCTGGGCAGTCTGTATGGTCATGCTTTGACCAATTCTGAGTAGTTTTTCATGGAGGAATTCTAGGAGATGGTGTAATCAGCTGACCTTGTTTCTTTAGGGTATGAAACAACACTTTTAGGGACTTACAAGCCCTTGATTTATGGACCTATGTGATTGGGGTTGCAGTGCCCAAATATGTCTATAACAGTTGCGCACTAAAGCATGAGGTCGTAAATCTTTTCATGTCGGGTGAATTGCTTTATAATGAGGATCCGAGGGTTTTCGAACTGGAAGGTGACCTACAATAAGATACAATACAATACATTATCTTCATAATATTTTCATGATCTAGCTGAGGTGGGCATTCCCATGCTCAGCTTGATAAATTCATTTTTATGTACACATGATAGACAACCGTCTATGTGCAGACTGATGATTCTGGTAGAGCCATCATCCCTTAGTTTGGATGATTATATCTGCAGCAATGATGTACATTTGATGTCTTTATTTTCCTGAATATATTGCAACCCAGATGGATGAAACTAGATCCGACGTCTTCAAAACTCGTTCAATCTTTGCCTGAAAGTACAATTCGATCCATGTGAAAATATGTTTTGATGCCGAACATGGAAGGACATCGCCTGATTACCAACCAATGATGTAAGTTGTTAACAGGCGCGAGAGGAATCACCGATGATGATGATGACTCTCAAGGTATTGCAGTACAATTCACGTGGTTTGAATACATGAGTCGATGTCAAACACCATGCAAAATATTCCGATCTAAGGCCATTAATGTAAACCTATCGCCGGAAGTGAGAGACTTGCCATTGAGGCATGCAAGCTTCAAAGTACTAAAAGGGTTGTCCCTAGGTCAGCTTCCTGGATAATGAGCTAATGTCGACAAGAAGTGACCCGTCGTAGGAGGGCATTAATGGATCCCACATCTATGACATGGAATGGAGCAAATGATTTTGTAGAGGTGAAAACAATCTGATGATACAAGGTTCAGGGTGGCAGTCATGAAAGAATGAAGTGTGAAGGTATTGCAGCGGATGAGACACAAGCTGGGTAGGTGAATTCTCTGAGCGACTTCTCTTGAACATATCGGCAACACTGAAATGGATTGGTAGTGTTAACCCCAAAAGTGGATGGTATGGTAGACCAATGGTAATATGACTGGTGAATGGAATAACCCAACCTGACTCAATCATGGTGATGGAGTGAAAGTGTCATGTTCAAGAGCGACCTGCTACCAATAAATTTTCTTCAAGTTTTCTTCCCAATTTTCCCCAGTCATTTTTGACCAGTAGCTATTTATTTTTGTCAAGCTTGAGGAGGATAACATATGCTTTTTCTATAATTTTCCCTTCAGGAAAACCCATCGCTATGTTTTAACGAGCCTAGTGGCAGTGAAACTCACTCTTGTCTGAATGGACAAGTTTGTCGCTATTGTTTTAATGAGTTTAATTACAAGGATAACTTGGTCCTTTTCAATTTTAGAGAGTTTGAAAAGATATGGAAAGGAAACTCCAATATTCCTTTTTCATAGTATAATCCCTTAAGTTCGAAAAAGTATAAAATAATGCGAAAGGGATGACTTTTCAATAGTTTTAACAAGCCGAACAAGACAAATGATCGATATTTTTATGTAATAATCCCTCAAGTCCAAAAAGATTAAAATCTAGAGGAGGGATGGCACTTCCAATCACTTTAACAAGCTGGAGAGGCCAATTTCTGGACAATCTTTTCATATTTTACGAGTCATATGAAAAGAGCTTAAAGGAGACTCGTTTTTGAGGAACGAGTGATATTCTCGGGTAGCAACTGGTTCTAGATAAGGGTTGGAACTTTCCAATCACGGAAGTGTTAAGAAGATGGCTAACATAATCACTTGTCGCAGCTGATCCTAAAAAGGGGTAAACAATCAAATGGAGGCATATGATCAGCTAAAACAGAGTGGAGGTGATAGTAAGAACATGACCAAGGTTCAAAAGCTGATAATAATGCGATCGCAATGGTTATTTACCGGAGGTGGGTTCATTTTTTAACGAGCTTAAACATTGGTGGAACATATGCTCATTGCTAGATTTATTTTTTAACGAGCTTGAACTTCGCGTAAAACTGCTCGTGGCCTAGTTCATTTTTTAATGAGCTTGAACCATGCGACAACATATGCTTAGATTCGGTTTCATGTTTACACAAGATTGAAACAAGGAACTATGCTTGTTATAAGTTCGCATGCCCCTAGCATAATGATGCAAACCGAGGTGCATGACCCCCAATCTTCATTGCATTCAACGCGGTGGTTGGAATGAAGGTTTCACCTTCAAAATCTTTGAAAGACTCGAGTTGGATTTTACGAGATCGTAATAAAAGACTCAATTTGGGAAGGAAGTTGTTTCGTTTTTAAATGAGGTTGACACAGTAAATGAACTATCCTCATAATCCACCGTATTTACAGTATTTGATAGAAAATCAAAATTGAAGGATGATTAAGGTTGCTGGAATAATCTTCGTGGTGATCCAGAAGATGGGAACGATGGTGGTAATCTTCCCATGGTGCCTCTCCTATCATCATTGACTGAACGATTCCTTCTTCTGTAGAATGTACATGTGACCAAGGATCTAAAGAGGTGCCATATTTCTTAGACATATCTATCCAAACACTCGATGAGCGTTGATTTGGGTTTGTTCCCCAGGCCAAGAAAATTAATTTCTACAATATTTCTAAAATGGCGATGATCCATGTTGACAAAATGTTTGGGAATCTTCTGAATCTTGTAGATATAGAAGATATCATATTGCAGGTCTCCACCATGGCCACTTCCGCCAAATTACTCTGAGGTGGTAGGGAAAAATTACCCATCAATGTAGGGTCTTTTAGTAGGCCTACTTTGATATTTTGATGCAACTGAGAGCTTCCGTGGATCATTGGGATGCTTCCTATAACTTGTGAACTGTTGGGGAGAAAGGTTTGCTAGTTAACGATTGTAATTCCTCCTTGAAAAGGAAATGTAATCTTTCTGAAGTACGTTGACACAACAATGGCCATAGCATAAATCCAAGGCCTTCCCAGTAGGATGTTATAATCAAGATTTCCATCGATAACTTCAACATAAATTTCTACTGTTTTTCCCCCCAGTTCAAATTGTAAGTTACTCAAAATCCTGTATGGAGTGTATGTTCGTCCATCGAATGCTTTTAATGTCATTGATGATTGCGACAACGGTGGTGATCCTAAAAGTTTCCAGCAACTCATTGACATAATACACGTAGATGCCCCCTCATCAATAATTGTTTGGTGAACAATTTCGTTGAGGGCTTTCACTTGAATGAGGAAAGCGAGTTGAGCTGGTAACGGAGGTTCATATCCTTTATGATTAAAGGCCACAAGATTGGAATCCGCTGGGTCAATCCCACCTATTGCTGATAATAGATCCTTCTTTTGGGAGGGGTAATTTTTGCAGTACTTCAAGTGTCGACATAGCGGACGGTGATTGGGCCAGGTCCTCTACTATATTATAATTCTATGCCACTCTAGAATGAGGATTAAATGTTGATTTCTATACTACTCCCTTCGACATCTTTATCGTTAGCTCAGGAATGATGGGTGGCACAACTTCGGTTGAAGTCATTGTCGAACTACTAGGTTGATCAGTAGCCTTGTTGTTCGATAGCTGTGGATTCCTGTAATCTTTATTCCTTGTCGATATCAAAGCATCATTTTTCTATTTTGAAATGGATAACATAAGCACTTGGGATGGGGAAGCATTGTCACTAGCAACCAGATTGGTTCCTCGGTTCGGAAATGGGTAAGTCAATAGTGCTAAAGTTCTTGAATTTTTAAAGATTTTCTTAACTTTAGCTTTATATGGACAATCTCTCATCCAATGATCCTCATCACATATGAGGCGTGGCTGACTAGGTTTATTTTTCCCAGAAGGGTTTGCAGAAGATTTTTCAAGAGACGAATCATCTTGTTTCTTCTTTTTGCTCTTCCCTTTCTTCTTTCCCCCTGGTTGCTTTGGTTCTTTGCCTTTGTCAATCGACATGGCATTAACCTTCTAGGCTAGAAGTTATTCATTTTCATTTTGACCAGAAACCTTACGGGATTTCTTAGATGTAGTCTTTGTCGATTTCATGCTTGTCATACCTATCACGCCATCGCCGACATGAGAGTCCTTGTTTGATTTAGGAGGAGGAGGAACGGAAAATTCTGGTCTAGGAGCATCAGGGATCTTGTCATAGAGTGTGCCAAACTGAGTATAGATCAAGTCTAGATATTGCGCATGAGCAATGACTTTCTCTTCGATGATGACTCCTCCTTTTGCCACATCTTCTGTAATAGAAGGTAATAATGACTTAATAAACCATTCAACTAGTAGCTGATCAGGAACATATGTTTTTACCATTCTACGATGATGTCGCCACTCATGAATATGATCAGATATGTGAGTGGCCGTCGTCTGCTTGAAATTGGTAAGAAGCTCTATTCTTGTTTCATACCTTATTGGTAATTGAAAATGGGTTAAAAAGGTGGTGGCAAGGGCGCCGAAGTTATCAAATGAAGCTCTAGGCAATTCGATGTACCATTTTGCTGCCGGACCAGTTAACGTTCACTGAAAAAGGTGAAGCCTAATCGAATCATCATTTAGAGTGTTGGAGGAACACCATAGATGAAAGGTCATCACATGATTTGATGGATATTCACCTGGATTTCCATTGAATTTAGGAATATCTGACGGAAGTTTATGAGGAATCGCTGGCCAAAAAGGGGCATAAGCAATTGGATCGTTTGTTAGCTGATTTAGATTTGGTAGCTCTAAAGTCGCCACGAAGGGCAACTGTTGATTTAGGTTTGGCAAAGCATATCCAGGATAAGATGGGATTGCTTGAGCAATGGGTCTTTGCATACCAGCATAATGTATTTGATGCTGATAACTTTGATATGGTTGTTGGGCATAACCATTTTAGGATGATTGATAATAACCATTTTGAATATACGACTGCCCGTTACTTGCAAAGTTTTGTTGCTCAGGTCCTTAGTAATCTTGCTGAAATTGCGGTTGTTGATGTTACACCAGTCATGGTTGTGAAACCATTTTCTATTGCCCAATACTGGATGTTTGACGAAGATGAGGGGTAATAGTACCCGTTTGAGCCTGAGTCACTCCAGTTAAGGAGCCACCAATTGGAAATTGTGGTTGCGTCATAGAGACAAGAGGCTGTTGTATTATGACCTGAGAAACTTGAGGCTGGCATACAACAGGCAATGCTTGTACTTGCGACACCATCACAATAGCTGGTGTAGTGGGGATATTCGACATAGGTAGACTCGGTTGCATTGAGTATACAACTCTTGGTTGTTGAGGTAGTATTGGCACCCAACCACTGGATGTGATTCCATTTTGACCCGAATTCGGTTGAGAACTCTCATATGGTTGTTCTCCCGGAGGGAACAATGAAAGGGCATACTGCCCCCCATACGGCGGCAATCTAGTGCTGACAGGAAAGATTAGCCTTTGGAGACCGGACTGCCCAAATTGATACTGTTGTGAAGGATCAATTTGCTGAGATTCAACATAAGAAATTCCAGATACTATTCCGGACGAACAAACGGGAACAGACCATATTGTCGAAACAGTCCCTGGGTGGACTCCCTCTAGCGGTTGAGAGCTAGTTGGGATAGATGGTATACCAGCGAACATTTTTGGAGTGGTGGTAAGAGGTTATGCTACCGCTGTATCGGATGACACAGTGCTAGATGTCGATGGTTTCCCAGACATATCGAGTCTATCCAAAAGACTTCCCAATGATTCTACAGGAACTTGCAATGAAGTAGTTCTAACTTCTGAAGTAGAAGGATATAGGTGGATCCCATTTCCAAAATGCGATGGAGTACTGGATGGAAGATCCTCCGTAATCTCTTCTATAACAATCAATCTGGGTGGAAGAGGCAGATCGTCAGGTTTGTAAAATAGTTTTGGTGTCGAAGAAGGTATAGATTCTTCAGTGACAGATGCTGGAGGGGTAACACCTTCTAAATCAACCCTAGATGGAGCTGGTTCAGGAATAAAAGTGTTTACTATTACACTAGGATCAATTCTAATGTCCTCTTGTAGCTACAAAACTTCTTCTGTAGAGGCCGGGATACCAGAAATGGTTGGAGTAACTGGACTTTGACCCAGTTAAATGAGTTTGCTTGGCCCAGAATGGTTTCGTTTCTGGAGTCAAAGACGGCTAACTCGTCAGTCTCCCCAAACGATGGGGTTTTGATTGACTTTCTTCCACGATTGCTGATCATTTGATCAACTCCAAATAATAAGGGAAAATGTTATTCCGAATTAAATGAATTTTAGATGCTTTGACACAACTTGCTTTTTTAATTTTTAAGAGTCGAGAAAAAGCTAAATATGACTCTAGTTGCCTTCGATTTTTAATGAGCCTGAAGTGACAAGTGCTCAGATGGACCTTTTCCTTTAAGGAGTCTGAAAAGGAATGAAAGAGACTACTCTAGAAATCTAGACAGAGGGATTACCAAACCAATCGCAAAACTGCAGAATAATTTTTATGGTATGACAGTCAATCTTCCTGAATGCTATGTTCAGTGCATTGTGATCGGTAGGGCGGTAGACACGGCTTCCTAAGGATAAAGGATATAGCCTATTGTGGTCTCTCAATATATACTCGACGGTACGTGGGAGCACAAGTCCATACTGGCACTTGTCATCTCAAAGAGGAGGAATCACCCAACCTATGATGAAAGCGACAGTTACTAGGCTTTACAACACCGGAATATGTCTCTAGCCTATACTTCTAGATGTTGTGCGTTAGGTTCCAAAGCGTTTTTATCTTCATTGAATTTATTTTATAGTTGATCTTTCTTAAGAAGTTTTCCTTTAAGGTTCACCACGTGATGTAGATATAAAATTCCTAAATATGCAATCTAAGATGATAAACTGTCATTTACTCTTCTTTCTGCAATGAAAATCCTAGCTACTAAAGAAAGAGAAGAAAAATCCCTTCAACATAGAGCAGAGAGCACACACTAGATGCACTGTCCTAAATCAAAATCAACATGCAGTCTAAATGCAAATGCACATGCATGTATTTGTTTTCAGCTTCCTTAATGTATGAATGAAAAAAATAATGCTCAATACAAATCTGAATTATTTCTTCTTCCAAAGCAACAATACTAACGATTTTCTTTAAAAAAAAAACGAAAGGGAGGCAAGACGACACTTTGCGGTTTTGAATTGAAAACTACTTTCAACACTTGAAATACTAGAAATTCAGATCAAATACAAGAGTAACAGTGTAATCGACTATCAAAAAGAGAAGGATTCTTTTCTTTGACTGAAAATGACACTTGCGACACTTTCAAATCAAAAGGCGATAGTTCGATTAAGTTACTATTTTGTAAAGGATAGCTATAAATGGCGAAAAATACATAAAAACATTCACAATTCTTTGTACAACGGAGGCTGAATAATGCAAAGGAAGGGTGTTTCCATAGTGGTCTACTGATCACAAACAACAAAACTCCTAAATAAAGCTGAAGACAGTGAAGAAGAAACCAAAATCTAGAGGCAGAAACACTCTTACCTGATCATCGCACCTGTAACACAGGGAAATAGGGATGCATCCCACCTACTGCACACGGGAGGTGCGATGCATCTAATCTGCCAAAAGGAGATAGTGCGATGGTCCAGGAATGAGACTTTATCTTGGCTTTTGGTCACAATTTGCAGCTTAGTTCAGGGATTTAGGCCGAGCTAACGATAGTTAGTAAATACAAAGTATAGGGGCTGATCTAATGAGGTTACTTGAGCTACCTCTAGGGAACTTAGGATGTTTGCAAGTCATTTGTTCAGTTCATAAAAAAACCTGGAGATTGACTGAAGCAACGTTGATCTACTTTGCACTTGCGTAGCAAATTCAGTTTGAGGGCTAGCTGGCTTAACTTCAGGCTCCATCTATGTTTTATGAAGCAAACAAGTAGAGACAATCAATCAAACTATTCACTCCCCAGTGGTGTCGCTATTTTGTTATTGGGAAAACTAGTGTCTATTCAGAACTGCTAGTCCCAATAAGACGAGTAGCTATATTAGAAACAAACAAACTAAAGTCACTTGTGTTTTCCTTTACGAGAGATAGATGAGAAAGAAGCAGAGAGTACCAACCTTAGTCTTTCGCTTGGCTCCTTGCTTGTTTCCTTTCCCCTTCGACAGAATCTCGCCACTACTTCCTTACTTGTCTCGCTTCAAAGAGCACCTGTAGAGTCACAACAGCATAATACCATCAAAGCATAGAGATCTATCACTGTAAACAATATAGGATCATATATATATCGACCATACAAATGCATATATCAACAGAGATACACAAGAATATGGAGGAAAACTCAAATAAATTTATTGATAGAAGTAGTGGAAGAGAAGATTAAAACCACTTGGTCTGATCCAACACCATCATCCAAGCTTGAAAGCCCTCTTCACCTCATACAAAACAAGATCACCCAACAATGTCTTCAAAGAGAAACCAACAACACTTCTATGTAAGTTACAAAATTCCAGCCTTCAGCCTCTGGATCTCTAAGATGAGGGATCCATATATAGATATTTGTAGAGGTGTGATTCAGCTCTGGGTTTTTTATTAGTGTCATTCCACTGATAGTTCCTGGTTCCACTTGGAGATTTCATTGATCTCTTACTCATCCCTGGGCAAATTCTGAGAGGCAAGTGTCGAATGAGCAACTTCTAGAAGATTCTCAGGGTCTCCACCTAGCAAACTACTTGTGCCATTTGTCTGCTCTCACTCATCGCACCCTACAAAAGGGCTTTCCAGTATGCATCACACTTTTTGCATGTGGCAGGTGAGATGCATCACACCCTTAGCACTGGGCAGTCTGCATGATCCTGCTTTGACCAGTTCTGAGTAGTTTTTCATGGAGGACTTCTGGGAGATGATGTAATCAGTTGACCTTGCTCCTTTAGGGTATGAAACAACAATTTTAGGGACTTAGAAGCCCTTGATTTATGGACATATGTGATTGGGGTTGCAGTGCCCAAATATGTCTATAATAGTGCTTCTATGGAAGTGTCACTAAAAGTTTCCTCCTCCCTCTCATATTCTATGTCTCTCTCCATGGGTTTTTTGGTGATGTGAAATGAAGGTTTGTAGTGATAACAAGATGAGTATGAAGAGATTTGTTTTATAAGGTAAGTGAGGTGTAATATGAGGGTGCGAATTCTTGAGGGAGTTAGAGTATAGAGTTTGATAAGGGAATGGGGGATAATGGTAATGTAAGAATTGGGAATTAAGGTAGTGAATAATGTTTTAGGGCTAGGGTTTGATGTAGAAAGTAGGGTTTAGTGAAATGAAGCTTGTGATGAATGATGGATAGTGAAAAAGACTTGGTAAACTAAGTGTAAATGAAGGAGAAGAGCGAAAAATGACCCTTGGTGGCTTATGAGAGGTAGTTTTAGCTTATTTATGTCTTATGAGAGAAATTTTCAATGCCAAGAGGGTTTGCTATGAAATGATGCCAAACGCACTCAAGAAATCAAGCACACTTCTTTCTTAGAAAGGAGGAATGGTAAACTTACTTGGAACAAGAATAAAAGTGATTTTTGAGAAGTTTGAAGGAGATTTGCAGCAATTTGGTCTTCCCCAATAGGTGTGCAGTGCCAATTTAATGCGCAGTGCCACTGTTATTTTTCACTGAGAGGAACCATCCAATGTGTAGCACCTTTTTTCATACCACCTTTAGAGGCCTTTCCGGAGTCCAAATTGGGTGCGGGATAGCTCGTTGGAAATATTATTGAGTTGAATTTCTAAAAAATATTTACTTTTTCAATTTTGAGTTCATTTTCCCTGTCAAAAGTCGAATCTCCCAAGACTGGTCAAAATGTGAAAAATGAGGTTGCCTAAATGCAGAGTGCCATTACAGTCAACTTTTGAAGGTCTTATTTAATTCCAAATTGAGCTCATGATAGCTCATTGGAAATATCTTTGTGTCAAGTTAACATTTGACTCATCAAGCAAGTCATTTGGCCAACCAGGCTAAGAGCAATCCTGATTTTACCAAGGTCACTCTAGAGGTGCAGCAACCCTCCTGAGGCAACTGTATTTTTGACATTTCTCTAAAACCATAAAACCTGTGTAAAACGTGAAGGAGGTTTTTCTATCTTGGCCTATTGTGGACAAAAACCTCTCTGATTTTTCCCAAATGCATTTTTTCTTGCTCAGAAACAAAAACCCTAGGAGAGGGGAATGAGCCTTACCTAAGCACAACTGAAGCACGAACAAGATGTAAAATGACCCATTGGAACCTGAAATGATGATGAAAACTCTTTGAATGATGGTACGCTCATCCTAATGGTGACATGGACTGACATTTGGAAAACTTTGGAAGGAATGAAAAAAAATCCTAGACCCAATACCTAGTGACCAAATTTTACTTGAAGGC
Organism: Pinus tabuliformis; assembly: GCA_031772625.1. Lineage (NCBI taxonomy): Eukaryota > Viridiplantae > Streptophyta > Pinopsida > Pinales > Pinaceae > Pinus > Pinus tabuliformis. Next base: position 273,616,216 of record CM062817.1, on the reverse strand, counting down.
TCACTGAAATGACAAAATTTGACTTTGACACCCTAAGACCACTTTGTAAGAGCATGTTTGATCACTGGTGGAAGGCTTCAAATATTCACACTAACATATGTTAAAGCCATGTATTGTCATTATGTCATGTTTTCGGCACATTGCTCATGGAGAGACGCATGGTGTTTACTATGTCTTAAGCTTTGTATGGGGAAATGGAGTCCAAGTCATGTATTGTGATGATGTAGCTCCACATTTGAAAGCATGATGTAAACTTGGATCCATAAGAGTCTTGGTTGATAATAGGTATAGTGGAGTCATTTTTCATTTCTACATACTTGTCATAGTTATGTACTTTCTACATGAAGCATTGTATGTATTTTACTTCATGCTACATCATGTCCAATGTAAAATTAGAGTCATGGTTATGAGGATGAGTCTCTTGATTTTGGCAAGGAGGTTTATTGCAACATGTAATGTATTTTTCCAGCTCCATTACATGCTTAGAGGGAGCATACTCAGTCTTCCGAGTTGGCATGACATTGGATAGATACATGGTTGGCAGTTGAGTTTCCTATTTTGGTCCACATTATTCGTGTATCGGCATGGTGTTGATTATGACAGGGGGACTCCTTCTCTCATCCGAAACATTATTGGCCTTGCATTTTAGTGTTTGTATGGCTACTTTTCGATTGATGTCAAAGGGGTATATTTTTTGGATGGTTGAAGATCAACCTCCCTTGTTGGATGGGGTTGTCATCAATGCCAAAGGAGGGTTTGTTGGCATTATTGATTAGTTGGTTGGTTGGCATTAATGTCAACCTAGTAGCGTTGCTGTTGGGGGTTGCAGTGTAGTGTTGTCATTGATGTCAACATGTTGGAGAGACTTTTGTCATGTGATGTATGCTTGTGGTAAGGGTCTTGTCAGTTGGAATTGATGTGAACATAGTGATGACTAGGCCTAGTGGCTGCTGACTTAAAGATGAATCCTCATTTGTGATTAGTCTAAGGATTCCATGTTGTGATTGGAGATGCTGCTATTGCAGGAGGATGGAGAGATACTCATGGTGTTGTGGTGTATCTTGGAGATACTACTACTGCAGGAGGTTGTTGGTTTGCTACTTTATGAGTTTAGTTGCATGCTACTTGTGTTGGAGGTGCTTCCACTAGTATTGGAGGTATTTGTATGGCATGTTGTTCATGTTGTAGGAGTTGGTGATGCTGCTACAAACATTTGAGATGTTGTTGCAAGTGTTATAGTTGATGAGGTTACTACTTGAGGAGTTGGAGGTGTTGTTCCCAATCTTAAGGCTGGTATAATATGTCTAGCCTTTCATAGACTTATTATTTTCCTATTCATCAGTTTTAGACCTATATTAGTGGTTTGGAGGAGTGTACAAGGGAAGAGGAAGTTAATGGAACAAGTGGTAGAATTTTAGGGCTGAAGGAATCATGTTTTGACTAATTCTAGGCCCTAGACGCATGCACAAAGGCATTTGGGAGCGGTTGGAAGCCCCAGTTGCATGCAGGACAAGCTCAAGGGAGCATCTAAGTCCCCAACCATATGTAGAGCTATGCCATGGGAGTGTCTAGGGATTTTTTGAGTTTAGGTCCACATTGATAATGTTGTTAAGCTAATTTTAAGGTTGTGACGACTTACTTAAAAAGAACGTTACAATTTATGGTTAGAAAAGTTTGTGGGACCTAAAAAAGTTGATCAAAGTTGGAAAGATCAAAAAGGCTAATGGGGTTAGTGGTTGATTGGGTCAATGAGTTGAATTCTGATCAAATAAAGCATGTGAACATGATTTTTGAGATTAGTAGTTCTGAGTAATTATTGAGTTGAGCACTTGAGTTCATCTTTATATTAGAGATAGCTCATTGTGAGGTGGTTGATTTTTCAGTCAAGGTGTGAAGAGTGTGAGTGTGGAGAAGAGTCTGCAAGCTGCATGTGCCTCATAGTATGAAAATTTTCTAAGTTAGTTTTCATTTGTAGTAGTAGTGAGCTAAGGTATGTCTCAGACATAAGTTTGAGTTGTTAAGTGAGAAGTGGTAGTGTGTTTTGGTATAGTGATTGGTGATTGTATTGCTGCCTGTGGAATATTGGAGTTTGGAGATCCAGTTTTTGTGTTTTGTGCTTTGATGATATGTTGTTGCAGAGCTCGTGTTGAGAAGTTCTCAGTTCCATTATGAAAACATATGAAACTAGAACCACATAGAGGAGAAGAGTGGGATCTTAGGCGAAATCAATATTGGAGAGAATATTTCTCAAATCTAATGGTGGTTGGATAGTTTGGCATAAACTACGTGAGGCTCTTTCCTGGTGGTTACTTCTAGCAGATCAGAGTCTATAGAGTCGATTTTTTAGTTCAAGAGTATCTGGCTGAGGATCATTGATCATTGTGGCCTTCAGCAGATGGTAGTCCACAGATCTACTTGAGAAATAGTTTCCATTTGAGAGTAGCCATATTTGTATCTCTATGTAAAGAATTGTTTGACATAATAGAATTTGAGCAGCACAACAATAGTGGGTGGTTTTTTACCCTCGAGAGGGTTTTCCACTAGACATATTTGTGTTCTTCTGTGATTGTTTTTTATGGTTGCATGCTTTACTTTTGGTGCTATAATATATGGTTGTGATTCAGTTTGTGAATGGTATAAAATATTAAGTAATTACAGAAAAAGTTTCAAAGTGTCACACTACTAATTCACTCCCCCTCTTAGTAATGAATTTGTTTCCAACATAAACACTTGAAGATATTTTGTGATCCAAATATCCATCCCCATATACAACAACGAAACCATGTATGTCCAATATCGGTCTTCCTTTGTAGCATAATTGATAGCTATTAGTGCCACACACATACTCAAAAATCCTATTTACTGATTTGCAATTCTTAGCAGAAACAATAAATGATCAATGAAATCACAAAGCATAAAAGAGGAAGAATTCAATCACACATAACACAATAATTTTCTAGGTAAAGCCACAACTAAAAACCCCTACTATCTGTATATTGCATTAATCAGAAAGTATGAGAAGATTACAATGCTTTGCTCAAGCTCGGGCAACATTAGCATTATCTCTATCTATCTCACTCCTTCCCAGACAAATGCAAGCCAATAATTAGTGAATTTTGTTTCCTGCCAAGATCCAATTTCCTTGCGTAATTTCCTAGGGAATTAGACCATATTTAACTGGAAAATCCATAAATATCAATTGCACAATTATCATAGGCCTTCCTTTGATTTCATTCACCACTTGTACAATTCATATGATAATACAAATGATAGTACATTGTCCTTGAACTCCAATATCAACTGGTTCTTTCTCTTATCTAACATGCATGACTTAATTGTGAGTGAATATTTAGTTTACTGGTTGATCAGTGTTGGTTACACACCACTACTAGATCTCCCATTAATTCCTCCATCAATTGGAACTAGTTTAACTGACTTTCACTCATTTAGACTGAATTAAATAATTACAACTCAAAATAAACTCAACCAGACCTCCTAAAAAGTAGGATACACTCTACATGACTGAAGTTACACCCTCAACTCAAATTAACTGAGCCAACTAAGTCAAATTAACATAGTTAACTATTACAAGTGTTGGAGAGGTAAATCCCCTCTACGGATAGAGGCGATCCCTACTAGCCCAGAATGCGTCTAACAACAATCAGTTAATGCTACTATGCAAGTTCCTAATTTCAAATAAAAGGTAGGCAAGGAACACCTACTTGGATTCCAACGCTGTAGTTTGATGAAGAGATGCCACTCTCGTTCCTTCGCTTTGGCCGGTCATGATCCTCCACGATCTCCGTGAATAGATACCTGCACACACGAAGAGAAAGACAAACACAAGCGTGAAATCTAATAAAAGCAATTATACATCAGTCAGAAAGGACATAACTCACATTAACCATTACAAAGACAAATGAGAGTGGAACCATAATAGTAGTCATCTATTATTAATCAATAACAGAGAAGAGTACAACCAATGTTCTGACGTTGAATCCTTCCCAAGAGGGTTCAGCCAGCAAGTCTCTTAAGCATTCACCCTTAGAGGTAGATCTCCCAAGACGAGAACTCTCTCTCACACAAGCAACACTCCACAACCTTCCTTAAGCTATAGCAATCCCACACTTGTCACACCAACTACCTAGTAGCAGCAGCACTCTAAGCACTATAAACTCCACACTATCCAAACTAGCTGCTCATGGCAATGGTAGAGGTTTAAATAGGAGAAGGAGTCTCCATGAATGGTGGGAGGATGAGCTTATCTCCAAGGAAGGTGGCTCAAATGATGAACAGACATGCCATAGAAGGGAGGGCGATACTTACAAGGCCAAAAACTAGGTCTGGAGTCATCTGGAAGGTTGGCTGTTAGAACAAACTCACCCAAACTGGATCCGCGCAGGTGTATAACTGCACTGGAGCGTTGACATCGCATCTGAATAACGGAGGAGGCTGTGTCAGCGCGACTCAATACAAACATAGGATGCGCTGGCTCATGAAATTCGACCAGCGCGGAAAACACGTGTGCTTCCACGCTGGCAGCGCATTAGTTGCACTATGAGGCGCCAGTCAGTGCGGTTATTTTAATAACAGTCACGATGATGGAAAAAACTTTGGCAAAGTGGGTCATTTGGCCAGATTAGAGAGCATGAGCATGATTAATTTGAATTCATGACACAGTAGGGAGACTGACAGGGAGACAGTGACAAATTACTGTGTAACAGATGCCCCCTAAAGCATGAAGCCCGAGAGAGTGGGAGGGGTGAAATGCTTTACAAAACTTGCTGAACTGGAACACCACCAGGAAGAACCTGCACGTATGTACAACTGATATCTCTATTACGCGTAGTCTAGGCATGGGCGCAGCCATCCAAAAGACATATGAAAAGGTCTGTGGTATGGATGCAGCCACCCAGCTGAAGAGACCATGATGATAAAAAGGTATGGTCTTAGCCATCCCAAAAGACTTAGGTATGGGCGCAGCCATCCATCAATGACTCATGTAATAATAATCCACAAAATCGCAACCTGGTTTGCAACAGACAAAAAACCAGGGTCTTGCGCTCCATCCCAACCCGAACAAAGTACAAGTCCAAGCAAGTGAATACATGAGCTGAAGTCGAACATGCATGAACATCGTCTGATTACCAGCCAATAATGAAAACTGTTAACAGATGCGAGAGGTACCACTAATAATGACAATGGTCCTCAAGGTACTTATAGGTACAATCCGTGGCGTGCGAATCAATGAGCTGGTGTCGAACACCCGCAGAATCATTCGATCGGAGGCCAATGATGAAAACCTCACGTCGAACATGAAGAACCTACCATTGAGGCATGCAGGCTCTAAGGCACCTGAAGGGAGTCTCTAGGTCAATTTCCTGGATAATGAGCTGAAGTCGACAGGAAGTAACCTTGACCGAAGGTGGGCCATAACGTTTCCCACATCATCGACACGAGACAGAGGAAAATATTTTGTGTGAGACATCAGAGGGAGGTTGTAAGCTTGCAGAGGTCAACTTCTCTTGAACATATCGGCGGCACGACAGTGGATTTGGCAGTATCTGACGTCAAATGATCAGAGGTCATGGTGACAAGGCAATGAGCAGATGAGAGGCAAAATAGGATAACCCAAACCCACGGAGGCTAGTGTAAAACAAGATGAGAAGTCCCCACCCAGACACGAATGCAGACTAGTGCCATGTTCAAGAGAGACATATTGCCGACATGACAATTATCACATTTCATTTTCCCCACCATTTCCGGTAGGTACCCCGATTATTTTTGGACGACAAGCTTGACGGGGATAGCATATGCTTGGAAAGCGTCATTTCGACAGTGTTCGATGTCATTAAGTTTTAACGAGTCTGACAAAGGAAGAACTCAGCGTCTTTTCCTGTTTAGAGAGTCTGAAAAGACAGCGGAAAAGAAAACTCCAGGGGGGTCCTTTTTCGTAAAGTTGTGTCTCTCGAGCCCGAAAAAGTATAAAACAATGCTCGAAAGAACCGCCCGACCAGTATGATTGAGGAGTACTTTTCGTAAGTAGTGACTTCGACCCGAAAAAGTAGAAAAGCGGTCAGAAGTACGTCGTTTTGGAGCCAATAACGAGTTCGAAACGACAAAAACCCGGCAATCTTTTTTAGTTTAAACGGTCAAAAAAAGAGCTTTAAAGGCGACCGCCTCTCATTTCTTTAATGAGTTGAGAGGGGGACTCGGCAATCTTTTCATCTTTAAATGGTCAGAAAAGAGCTGAAAGCAGACCTCCATTTTTATTCTCTTTAACGAGTCAAAAAGGGAAAAATACTCGGCAATATTTTCACATTTTACGAGTCAGAAAAGAGCTTAAAGGTGACTCGTCCAAGAGGAACGAGTGGTATAAAAGGTAGCAACTGGTTCCAGCAATGGTGGAACTGCTCACACATATAATGGTCAAGAGGCTGGCTAATAAAACCACTCATCGCTGCGGTTCCTCAGGAAAGGATAAACAACCAAGTGAGAGCATATTATCGGCCAAAGAGATGGTAGCAATGGAATGAAACAACCAAGGCTCATCTAGCAAAATTCAGCAAATAAAAATGGAAATCACGAGATGTAAATCGGGTATGGGTTCATTTTTACACAAGCTTGAACCATGGAGAAATCTGCTTGGATTTGGTTTCATGTTTACACAAGCTTGAAACGAAAAACTATGCTTGTTATAAGTTCGCATGCCCCCAGCAGAATAACGCAAATCGAGGTACATGCCCCCCAAGCTTCATTGCATTCAACAAAGTGGATGGAATGAAGGTTCACTCTCTAGATCGATGAAAGACTCGACTTGTATTTTACGAGATCTTAAGCAAAAGATTCGATTTGGAAAGGGAGGTGTTTCATTGTTTAATAAGGTTGACACAGTAAAATAACTATCCTCATAACCCTTGTTTCATTTTTTAATGAGCTTGACACAAGACAAGGAACTGTGCTCCACCCGAACTTCATCATAATGAATAGAAAGTCGAGGCTTCCAAGGTTTCCACTCCCGGTGGAAGGGAAACATCTTGGAAGTCGGGGCCCAATGCCCCCAGGACACTATGCACGATGGCGGCATCACTGGATCCAGGCATGGGATAGGTGGCCACGTAGTTGATCTGTGGTGGGGGAGATGCAACTGGTTGATGAAAACTAGGAGGGGACGACAACTGCGCAGGAGGCATTGGGGGACTAATGAATGACAATTGATCGATAGTCACAATTCTTCCATTGTGTGGAAAGCAAACCACACGGAAAAGCGAAGAAACGAGGGCCCCCACGGCGTAAACATAGTCGCGACCAAGGAGAAGACTAAAGTCTAAAACACCTTGGGTAACCAAGATGTCTATATAGACGGTTTTGCCTCCCAAAGTAATAGGGAACTTCAGGAGAACTCCTAGAGATGGACAGGCTCCTCTGTCGAAGGCCAACAGATTCTGAGTGACTGGCCCAAGCTGCGGGGAACCTAAGGCTTGCCAAGTAGTGTACGGCATAAGACTGACAGACGCCCCTTCATCCAAGATAGTGCCAGGTACTGCCTTAGCACAGGCATGTACTGTGATCTAGAAAGGCATATGGGATGGAAGGTGACCGACGATCAGGTGATTCCAATCAAAGGAAGCAACCAGACTACTTGGTGGGGGAATCGTATGATTGCCCCCATGTGCTAAAGGAACCGAAGGAGAACCTTCGGGAGCAGCTGGGTTAAGAGAGTCATTTCGGGACTCAGGAGAATCTGAAGAGATGAAAAGAACATGGGTGTGATTCTCTTCCAAAACAGAGTGAGCGAGCGGCGGACTCGAGTCGACACTCTCTCCGACCAATGGTTGGTCTGGAATAGGCTGGACACAGCCGGGTTCGGGAAGAGGGGCCTGGACAAGAGAAGAATGTGAACCAATCTCATTGTCGGGAGGCGGATGATCTGCAGCTGCAGAAAGACGTTGATATCCAACGGGGAGTTGGGGTGAAGGAGCTGTAAGACTTTCCAAGACAATAGAGGCTTTATCCATCAGTGGACAAAGGTGAAGGGGATGATTGCCTTCACAAAGTCTACAGGGGATTCGAATCTTCCCTTTTGCCTTACCATTCCCAACTGATAAAGTAGCATCGCCGTGAGCTTCAGAGGACGATGAGGGGTGGGCTGGATCTCGAGACCATACTTCTAGTACCCTGGGAATGCCAGGACAATTGCGAAGAAGATGGTCCTCCTTGCATAATCGACAAGGAAACTCAACCTTCCGCGGAGGAGCGGAAGGGGACCCGACTTCAGGTGTACTCGAGGGAGTAACAGTTGTACTTCTAGCCTCTCCCTTAGGAGACTTCTTCTTCTTGGTCTTCTTCTTCTTCTTCTTAGCCACCGGGTTACTCGAATTGAGACTTTCACTAGGCGAAGTAGAAGATGGGGACGTAGAAGTAGGCGTAGAAGGGGAGAGGTCCACCTTAGAATCGACATGATGTTGTTCAGGTGGAGGGACTAATGGACTAGCAGCCGATACGGTAGGGACCAAAGAGGTTGAAAACAACCAAACAGGCAACTCGACAGTTAACCCCGGAAGGGATAACGTTGCCATATAAGGAGCACCAACATTCCCGAGAGGAGGGAAATGACCAGGATTCCCGTCAGGAGGGGAACTTGGGTTGGTGAACCCCGGAAAAGTTGCCATGGCAAACAAAAAGAAGCCTACTCAAGCTAACGCACACAAGATCTAACCAGGTAACGTTAATCGTGGCCAAATAAATTTTTAAGACACAGGAACTAAACTTGACCTTTTCATGTTTTAAGAGTCGAGAAAAGGACAAAAAGATGACTCTAGTCGCCTTCGAATGTTTTGTGAGCCCGAAGTGACAAACTGCTCAAGTGAGCCTTTTCTTTTAAGGAGTCTGAAAAGGATCAAAAGTGACTACTCTGGAGATTCTAGGCAAAGGGTTTACCAGGCAATCCGTAAAACTACTTATACACCTTGGCAATCGTATGAGAACCAAGGACTTTCCGTACTGCAGTCAATCTTCCCGAATGCTGTGTTCGGTGCATTACGGCTCGTAAGGCGGCAGACTCGGCTTCCTATGGATCAAGGATGATAACCTAGTGGAGTCTCCCCTATATACACAACGGTACGTGGGAGCTCAAGTCCGTGCTAGACCACTATCGAGTCACAAAAGGAGGAATCACCCAACCGTAGTGTGAAACAACAGTGACTAGGTTTAACGACGCTGGAGCACGTCTCTAGCCTAGACCTCTAGATGTTTGCGTTAAGTTCCAATGCGTTTTTAGGTTTATTCAGTTTATTTTATGGTTGATCTTGAATTAAGTTCTGGTTTCAGGTCCTACCGTGTGATCTCTCACAATTGCCTAGATGCAAATTACATGCCAAAGAATACCGTTTCGTTCGATGAATTCTAACTATGAGAGGGTTAAGAATTTTCATTCCCAAACCATGACAAGCGAATGCAAACACTAAGAAACACAATGCATCAATACACTAATCTCACGATGCATCGATACTACTAATGAAAGATTTAAATTTTGCTTTTCAATTTCTCAAACATGAAAATTCGTAATGCAAATGCACTTTCACTTTCGTATGCTAAATGAACGCAATTTTTTTTGTGAATTCAAGAAGACTAACAAGCAAGTGTGAACTGATCGATCCAAACAATTGTGATCTATGCTTGGTAGTGAAGAAATTGAATACACATAAAAAGTGGTTCAATAATCGACACTAAAAATCAACTAGCAACACGCAGTGAAAAAGCCTCAAGCAAATCAATAAGAGGGTTGTGGATGAACCTTGAATAGACAAGTAACCCAAGCAAATGGTTTCTCGATGAAACTTCTAAAGGGCTAGGTCACATGGTCTAAAAAACACAAGACTCACTCGAATGAAATCAAAGAGAGAGTGCCCCTAACCAAAAGTAATTAAAACAAGCTAGTGAGAGACAAGAAACAACATGGGATAAGAAAGATTGATGAATTCAGGAGATGAAGTTATAAAAACAACTTTTCAGGAATCAGCGCAAGTTACACACTGAGAACTTGACATGATCACAAATGTCAGCACAATTTTTACACAGACAACCCGAGATGTCAGTGCAATTTTTACACAGACAACCCGCGCTGGTCGCGGAAAAACACCTATTTTCCGCGATGATGCGATTTCAGGAGTCGTCGCAGGAATTAAGCTAGCAACCCAAGATCATCGCGGGTAAAAAGCTACCAAGTGGCGCTGACATCGCGACTGTACACGTCTTTTCCGCGATGATCTGATTTCCAGGATCGTCGCGACTGTTAGGCGTAATTACGCGATGCACAGGATGTTGCAAAAGGGTGAGCGCGATGACAGCACGACTGTTAAAATTAAATCCGCGATGGAGCTCAAAAATAGTGACAGGCAAATCAAAACTACCAAATCAAAACAACCAATCTTTCAATCAAACAGGGGCATTTCCCAGATCAACCCAGGAGATGCAAAAGACTGATAATTAATCCCCAAAACTTCAAAAGAGACCAAAACAAAAACTCAAGGCAAGAATGAACAAAAAGGGACAAAGGCCAGTTCTCCCACTGTGGTTCCCAAATTGTTGGAGAGGTAAATCCCCTCTACGGATAGAGGCGATCCATACTAGCCCAGAATGGGTCTAGCAACAATCAGTCAATGCTACTATGCAAGTTCCTAATTGCAAATAAAAGGTAGGCAAGGAACACCTACTTGGATTCCAACGTTGTAGTCTGATGAAGAGATGCCGCTCTCGCTCCTTCGCTTTGGCCGGTCACGATCTTCCACGATCTCCGTGAATAGATACCTGCACACACGAAGAGAAAGACAAACACAAGCGTGAAATCTAATAAAAGCAATGATACATCAGTCAGAAAGGACGTAACTCACATTAACCATTACAAAGACAAATGAGAGTGGAACCATAATAGTAGTCATCTATTATTAATCAATAACAGAGAAGAGTACAACTAATGTTCTGACGTTGAATCCTTCCCAAGAGGGTTCAGCCAGCAAGTCTCTTAAGCATTCACCCTTAGAGGTAGATCTCCCAAGATGAGAACTCTCTCTCACACAAGCAACACTCCACAACCTTCCTTAAGCTATAGCAATCCCACACTTGTCACACTAACTACCTACTAGCAGCAGCACTCTGAGCACTATCAACTCCACACTATCCAAACTAGCTGCTCATGGTAATGGTAGAGGTTTAAATAGGAGAAGGAGTCTCCATGAAAGGTGGGAGGATGAGCTTATCTCCAAGGAAGGTGGTTCAAATGACGAACAGACATGCCATAGAAGGGAGGGCGATACTTACAAGGCCAACAACCAGGTTTGGAGTCATCTGGAAGGCTGGCTGTTAGAACAAACTCGCCCAAACTGGATCAACGCGGGTGTATAACTGCACTGGAGCGCTGACATCGCATTTGAATAACGGAGGAGGTTGTGTCAGCGCGACTCAATACAAACATAGGATGCGCTGGCTCATGAAATTCGACCAGCGCGGAAAACACGTGTGCTTCCGCGTTGGCAGCGCATTAGTTGCACTATGAGGCGCTAGTCAGCGCGGTTATTTTAATAACAGTCGCGATGATGGAAAAAACTTTGGCAAAGTGGGTCATTTGGCCAGATTAGAGAGCATGAGCATGATTAATTTGAATTCATGACACAGTAGGGAGACCGACAGGGAGACAGTGACAAATTACTGTGTAACAACAAGTATTCATGAGATCTGGAATTACAATTTAATTCCTAATTTAAGTCAAGTAAAAAATTAAATTAGGATTTTATTGTTGCCTCTAAGGTATCTCCACACATGTGTAGTTTTTTTCCAATAAAGTTTGGTTGGCTTAACCATGGGTTGACTAAGTTGGTTAACTACAAAACACATGTCCAGTAGTGTGTTCACAAAATACAAAAGTGAACCCACAAGTTGTCTATAAATAGCAGCCTCCACTACTTCACCTAAAGTAGCATCTTCCTTCCTCCCATTACCTACTAGAAGTGATTCCATGGGTTTGTTTTTCTCCATATGGAACTTCTTTAGTATCTCATTGGAATAATTTCCCTAAGAGACAAACAATTCCTCATCTCCTTGACATACTTTCATACCAAGAAAGTAATGCATGAGCCGTAGATCCTTCATCTAAATTTTTCTTGCAAGTTCCTCTTTGCAAGATTTTATCAGATTCTCATCACCTGTTAGAATCAAATGATTGACATATAATACTATAATCAACAATTTAACTTTAACCAAAATATGGTAAAGGTTCGCATCTGCTTCACTTTTTTTGAAGCCCAACCTGGTGAAATAATTGTTAATTATGGTGGACTAGGCACAAGGTGCCTGTTTTAGTCCATACATCGCTCGCTTGAGTCTGCATATATGTGACATTTTGTTGAAGGTCTCAAATCCATCCAGATGCTTAATATACACCTCTTCCTCAAACATACCATTGAGGAATGTTGTCTTCACATCCATATGATGTATCTTCAATCCTATCTGTGCTGACAATGCTAGAATATATTTGATTGAAGAGTACCTTTCTACTGGAGAAAAGGTCTCATCATAATCAATTCTATACACTTGAGAGAATCCTTTGGCCACAAATATGGCCTTGTGTTTCTCCACACTCCCATATGCTACTTGCTTTACCTTGTAAAACCATATGGAACTCACCACTGACTTGTCTGCAGGTCTTGGGACCACTTCCCAAACACTATTTTTGATAATGGAGTCATACTCCTCAACCATCGCATCAAACCATAATGGTTGTTTCAATGCTTCCTAAAATGGGGATGGATCAATGTCTACACTCTCTCTCATCAGAGACATGTGGACAATGTACTGATCTCGTGACCTCCTCTACTTGCAATATGATGTGGTTGCTATCACATTCCCTCTCACACCATGCATTAATATTTTAGCCTCGAAGGTGTGCTTCCGTCCATCTTTGGAAGTATTTTCATGAGTGGGTGCTTCCACTCTCTCCTCATTTGCATGTGGCTGCTCCACATCATCCTAAGGTTCCTCCCATGGAGCTAAAATCTCCTCATATGCATGTAATTGGAGCTCCCTCTCAAGGGAACATCTCGTGGCCTTGTCTTTATCTCACTTCACATCTCTACAAACCACTATCATCCTGTTAGATAGAAGGTACACCTGATAGTTGTGAGGTGTATCACTGTACCCCACAGATATACCCAACTCAGTTTTTGGCTCTATATTTTTCCGTTCATCCTTGGTGTTATCACTAGATAGCACTAAGTGTTATTCCTAGAATCAAGATGATAAGTTGTGAGTGTTATCACTTAAGAATTCTAATGCCAAAATTTCTCATACTAGTTTGATGATAAAGGTCGGTGCTAGTCTAAGTTTGATTTTTGTTTTCCTTAGAGTTAGAGTCTTAGGGGTCTTGAGTCAAATATGCATTCTCATTCATCACTGGTCATTCTCATTCATCACTGGTCTCATAGCCATGTGTCAGTTTTGTTTAAAAATTACTATGTGCCACAAAGCCCTTTAGGTGATTTCGTAGCGCATGTAACCATTTTGAAGTGTTTTTGCAGTGCATAAATCCTTTTTAGCAGTTTTGTAGCGCAACAGGTTTTAGGTGATTTCGCAGCGCGATATGTTTTAGGTGATTTCGTAGCACATAATTCAAAATTTACACTGACTGTGCTACGAAATCGGAGATTCGTGCATTCTGCAGCGAATCTTTCCTAACTGTCAAATCTGTCAAATTAAGTTATAGTTGCGTCATTCATTGTTAGTTTATGCACTCCACGTATCATGTCCAACCGCTTATCTCCATCATTACAACCACTAGGTACATTGGTACACACGGATTACAAGTTCCAAGAAAAGCCATGTATTCAAAGTCTTAATGATGATTGTATTCGTTGCATGAGGAACAAGCCTGCAAATTTCAATTTGAATACATTGTTATCAAGTGAGGTAGTTATCAAGTGAGGTAGTTATCAAGCGAGGCAGCCATTCAGGCAAGGTAGAGATTGAAGTTTGAGCAGTGACAGTGTTTCAAACCTTCATGGAGGGATCGGCAGAAAGAAAAGACCATAGATCAAGCAGATGTTTGAGAAACAAACTTGAAGGTTTAGACATAACCTTGAAGAACAGAGAAGTCGAGCATGCATTTAAACAAGCTGGATGTTGGAATTTTTGCAAGAAACTCCAGGGAGGTCATGCGCAAGTCACCAAGGAATTTGACTTGAATTTCACAGGACTAAACTCAAAGGTTGGTATGTTGGAATTGTAGGTCTCACCAGACATAATATCCACAATTACGGAGATTCCAAGAGGGCAAGAAAGTTGGTTCAAGAATTTCAAATTTGATATGACCCCATGCAAATAATTTCTAAAGCAGGAGTTCATTAACTCATATTTAAACAAGTCTGTTCCTAGAAGTTATGTCAAAGAATCATATGCCCATTTTGCTTACCTGTATACAGAAGTACCTTACCTGTGAAGGGAGATATAACAAGGTGTATTCATATCATTTTAAACTTCTGTTGCATTTCACAGGAAAGACATCTATTGATCTACATTTTTACTTATTCCGCAGCTTAAGCAAAATGTGTGACAAGGTGCAACTAAGAAAATAAGCCTGTGAGACTTCATTGTTCCACCATGGCTTGGTTAAGTTGATTATTCTACATGAACTTCAGAGGGTAGGTAGGGACTGGCACACATTCATTTTCATGTCTAGTTTCAAGAACGATACCGCTCTCAGCCCTCAAGCTGCAAAAGATCTTCCAAAAACAACTGGTCATCAGGCAGAAACAAGATCCAAGAGGTTTTCAAAGTTAAAGGCAAGGAAACAAATAAGAGAATCCACCAGGCCACTGACTATCCAACATACACCCTAGCAGTCGTTTAAAGAGAAAAGTCACGTTAAAGAAAGTGTACATGAATCAAGCACAGGTGAAGGAGTTCAAAGAAGAAGGACTAGGAGCCAGGTAGCTAAAGAGAAAGGAAAATCAATGATTATTGAAGAAAGCCCTGTTTCAAAGGGAGACTTAAATAACTTATTGCAAGCCATTGACATTGAAGAATCACCACTAGTTTAAGCAGATTTGATAGAGTCAGGAAAAGAAAAGGCTAAGAGAGCTAAAGCCTCGAAGAAACTCAAGTTTGATGATCAAGTTGATCAATTTGTCTTTAAGCCCAGGAGACCCATAACGAGGAAGTTAAACAAATACAGGAGGTACCGCCAAGAGCAGATGAAACAGGGGAGGTGACACAGCCTCATGAAAGAAAAGATAAAGGCAAAACAGTTGCCATTCAAGAAGAAGATAGTGTGGAAGACTTGAAAAGGATATTGGAATTGGCCAACTTTGAAATTGCTAGACTGAAGAAAGCTGCCAGGAAATTTGTAGTTAAGGAGGCTTATTTTAACCAAATGCAAGCTCGATGGGAGGACCAAACATTTCAAATTCCTGAGGTGGTTGATTTTAGTGTTCAATTCCGTAGCTAGACTGTTCCTGCAATAAAGGAAGCTCAATTTATCAGAAAGGTCAATACAAACCTCGAATCTAGGATCAAGGTCATGAAGAAACAAATTGAAGACTTAAAGATACAGTTAAGCCAGCTGAAAGTATCTCCTTAAAGAAATCTCACTTCAAGTAAGGCTATGTTTCAAATTTTGATGGTTTTGCTTGGTATAATCTTTCTTGAAGAATCATACTTTTCCATTCAGTTTTGAAAGGCCTTGGAGTAGTTGAGAGAATGTTTAAATAACAAAAGGCTCAAAATGGAGAAATTTTGGTTGAAACTGTGTTTTTTGGAATAACACAGCAGTTTCGTAGCGCGCTACGAAACTGCTGAAGATGATGACTAACACTCAGCAGTTTCGTAGCGGGCTACGAAACTGCTGAAGCTACACAATCTAATCTTAGTCAACCGATTTTGAAATACAAGCGGAAATTTTGAAAATGGAATATCTTCAAGGGATCATCTAAAGCTATCAACTTTCAACAAGGTCAAGATAGCTGGAGGAAACATGTATTCGAATCCAACTCTAAACTTTTTGTCATAAAGTGAGCACATTTACTACAATCGAAGATATATCAGACAGCATGGAAGAGCTTTTGCCTTCACACATGAAAGAGGTTGACATCACATCAAAGACGTGGAAATCTGTTATATTGTGGATAATAAAAGATAAAGGGAATGGTTCTTTGAATTCGAACATTTTTGAGGCAAACCAAAGGCCGATAAACAGGGGTAGTTTCCTATGTTTCAGGGGCAATGGATAAGATGTGACATTGAAGACCAACATGGAGCTTTGAACATCCACCACAGCCAAACTAAAAAGGGACCAGATGTCAAAGAACGAGACTGGTTGTAATTAAGGCTATTATTATCATAATATGGAGTTAAACTCCTACTTGATTTAGATCTCTATAAAGTCTAGTTGCAGTTTGTTACATTTAATAGGTAGTTAAAAGTTGAATAGGTGTCATTAGAAGTAGATTTTGAGTTCCCCTCATGTTTAAGGAGGAATCTCAGTTAGGTAGAAGAACTCTATATGTAGGAGAAAGGGAAATGTAATAAAGGTTGGAAATTTATGTAGAAAAGCTCTGATATTTGGCTTATGTAAAGACTTTGTTTTTTGGTAATACAATACTGGCTTATTGCTTCTCAAGAATCATAGAGAGTTCAATGTATGAGTTTCATTTGATGTCTTTTCATGTTTTCCATAGTGTTATGAGTATTTGATTACATAGAAATCACTTGTAGTGTTCTAATTTCCTTCACATACTCGTAAAAATGTCTTCTTTGTGTTTGGTGTGCCCTACTTATATTGAAACCTGAATGCCTTGACTTTTATGCAAAGCCATCCTACTGTTAATAATAAATCACATATGACTCCGTAAACCCAATGGATACTTGTTGATTTTGTTTCCACCATTTTCATTTTTATTCATTTCACAAAGAGTTAGCCATCTTGATCATAATCAAAAATCTTTAATCCTTTGAGAGAGCCCTCTCAGGCTAAGGAGGCTAAGCCTTAGCTAAAATATTGGTTTGAAATAGTTACTTGAAGTCTTCTTGGTCTGCAGCCTTCCAGGGCCTGATTTTGAGATAACAGTGAGCATAAAGGTCATAAGCTGTGTTTGAATGGAACACACAAGCCTACAAAGGGTAAAAATTGTGCGTTCACAGGTCAATAAGTCAATTATATAAACCCAAGGTAAAGAGTTAAGGTCTAAACTAATGATGTGGGAGGAACTGTGGTTTAAGGATCATGCAATTAAAGGTCGAGCTTCTCCCCTCCCTGCAATCAACATATGGTCACATTCAAGAACAATTCCATAAAAAAAACACAAGTTGTTTAACACCGCCACAGGCCCCGGTGTGGAATAAGTTAGCACCCGATGGAAGACCCTGATTAATTCCAGCCCCAATAGAATATTTCTCCACATCGTGATACCCCTCACTGAAAGTAGTAGGGACCACCCGTAAGGTGGACTCCTCTCATTCAGGCGTCAAATATTTAGGTATCAAGTAGATGGCGACATTCGCTTAAGCGGAAAAAGTTAAAGTTGTTTTTTGATTATCTGAGCGCATCCCCTATCCTTCATGACCAACCCTTCATCTCCACGTGTCATCCTTTTGTGACTTTATCTCCTGCCACCTGGGCATAAATCTTTAGCTCAACATAAAATAATTAAAACCCTAAGGTCATTACATGACAACGATCCTTTATCATGGTTAAATAATCTCTCGCTTGGAAAATTACACAAGACCCTTTTGTCCACTCTCCCAGAGACCACGGGCGCCCTCCCAAGTCACTTTCATTCCCCTGTAGGCTCCAAGTAACCCAACAACACCCAGTCTCCTTGTTTGCTCATTTTGTTTTATTTGAAGGGATGAAACACGCGGTCCCTACAACCCCAAACACTCATGATGTCAATAACCTATTGAAACCTCAAAAATTACTGCGACAACATCGGGGAAAACCATCCGATCTAGACCTTGAAAGGACATCCTTTTCCATTTGGTATAGTGGCTGCAACTAGGGATAATGGGACCAGTTTCCCAGAAAATTTTTGATAGCGATGGTGGGATGATATACGATGTAACAGGAAATGATTAAGCTAAGTGTAATCTAATCTAACTTCTAAACACATGCATATATCCTAATTTAACATTATTTAACTATAAGTATAGGTGGGAATCAAATACAATATGCGATATACAATGATGTCTTACAACAATTGGTAATAAAGATCATTCATCTGCAATAAGAATTAAATTGTTTAACAATTATCGTTTTGGATAAATAGTTATACAAAATGATTGAGAGAAATATATCACATATAAAATCGTTCATGTATTCAAAACAGAATCAGAGCTAACATCATATAGAAGTGCAATATTGCTAAAACTATAATTCAGACTTTCATACATAAAACAATTGAAAGAAGAAGTATTGCTTAATACATAAATAAAACATGATCATAAGATAAAAGTACCATATATTACAAGTCCTGCTCATGTGCTTCAGCAATATTGACCCTGTTTCAATCAATCCATCATATTCTAAGAGTACAAAAGTGCTTTTCAGTAGAGAATTCTAGATATTTAAAAGAAAATAGATCTTGTTCCATTCATTTCATCAAAACCTCCTCAAAAGTACAGAAGTGCAATGTTTTGAAAAGTTTTTTTGATCAAATTTCTGGACCCCTCTCTAAATGCATGAGAGGGGTTTAAATACTAAACTATATGTCTTAAAATAGATTATTACAAAAATAGCTGAGGAGGTTTCAAACAACCTTCCTCAGAATATTCAAAAACAAAAATAAAAGAAAAACAAATTAATGACTAACTCTTTTCAACTTGATCTCTATGATTGCAAATATCAATCATGGGCTTGATCTGAGGTAGTTGGTTGACTGCAGATTTTAATTGCCCAGAAAATATGGAATCTGTTAGTGTTGGCACCATCTTTTGTGTTGAGGTTGTTAAACATATTAGAGTCATCCACTGGCTATGTGGTTTTAATAGAAACTGCCAGTATGCTTCCCAATTCAGCCTGTTTAACTGTTTGATTGCCTCCTCCTTTTCCTACGCTGCCTATTTCCACTTCTGCTCTAGCTTTTTAACATTCAAAATAAACCCTCGTAGACACTCCTTGACAAGATTAGCACCATGAAGATTTTCATTAATGGCTTTTATTATGTTGTTTGATGTTGTTGATGCTATCACTATTTCCCTTTCCACGTGTTTCAACTGAGAATCCCAATCTATGAACAAAATATCTTTATGAGACTCTTTCAGCTTTGGTTTCTCCCATCCTCTAATTCTTGGGAGGTGATAAATTCAGAAACCCTTTTGTGGATTTCGTCATACTCAAACCTCATATCAATAACTTGGTTTGTTAATTTATCAGTGGTCTCGCAATAAGGATTTATCTGCGAGATTTTGTGGCAAAATATCTCCTTTTGCTGCATTAATAAGGAATTGAGGCCAAGTGCTTCTTGGATGAATTCATCGATTTACAGATTGTATTTAAATTTATCTATCATAGCTTGTATCTGCAAATCTTTTTTTACTAAGATGGCTTCATGTGGTATTCTCATCTATTCGAATTCCTTTTGTAGCTAGATTACTTGTAATTCTTCTTGCTGATTAGATTTTTCTTGGGCTAATTGCTATTATAGTAGCAGAATTATTTGTTCCTTTTCCTTGAGCTGAATTTGTACCTCTGCCACCTTTTTAATAGTTTTTGTGGCATAGGCTCTTGCAAATTGCGATAGCTTTGTGAGATTCTCAGATGGGTTAATAGGTGAGTCCTTCCATACAATGTCCATTGGTTTATTTTCTGGATTCGTAACAACCACAACGTCTAGTTTTCTTTTCTTCCTTTGTCTCTTGACTACAACTTTGTGGGTGGGAATATATAATACATCTAGTGGAGGTATTTCCTAAATTCTTAAAGAAATTTTTGAAGCAGGAATAGAAGGAATTATTTCAATGTCCTGAGTGCCTCTAGCTCCTTCCCCTATTGTTTGTAGATTTGACTTATGCTGGGTTTGCTTGGGAGTTTGCATTCCAGATGTTTTCTCAGGGTTTGTATCTGTGTGGATATTTTTGTTGAACCATTCCAATTCCTTTTTGAGGTCAATAATTGGAGTTTTTCCTGACTGAGTTGAAGTAGAGCCAACCTCTGCTTGTTTCTTTTCTAAGGCTTGCTCGGTCGCCTCTTCTATAGTTCCAGTTGTGCCTTCTTCAGACTCTTTATTTTTGTTTCCTCCCCCATTTTGAGGCTTCTGCTTTGAGTGCTCTGACTCATGCGTAGATCTCTCTTGGGTTTCTTCTTCAGAGTTTTCTTTTGAGCTACCCTCCAAGCTTACGCTGGGAGTTGGCTCCCTTATTGGTTCAATCTGCAGTAGGTCTAATGGGACCTTTAATAATCTCTTTTTCCTGTAGGCATGAAAAGCCTTAACATCTTCCAAGGTCAAAATTAGTGATGCCATATGAAAAACTTGTGAAAATGTTTAAGCCTGTAGGAAGAGGTCATCAAAGGCGTCCTCTTCATGGGTGAACTGTTTTACTTTTACCATAGTAGTAAATTCCTTAACAACGCCATTTGGGTCATATTGCCTTCCCAGAATTGTAGCTAATTTTAGAGACTTAATAATATTTTCTTCTTTTAATGCATGTCCATAATTGTGTAGTGCAAAAGCACCACATTGTAATGGGAATGTAGGCCAAATGACCTTCTTCTTCTCTTTCAGTCCTATACTTAATCCTCCTTCCCCTACTGTATGGTGGGCTATTTCTCTGGCCATTAGTTTTTTAGGGACATAATATGGGAGGACATGGGGTGAAGAAATGCACCCAAAAACTCTGATGTAGGTGAATTTTTCTTCCCCAAAACATCTCGCTACTGGAAAGATATCTACTTCGGTCTCTTTAGAAAACCTAGGGGTGGTTCTATCATACACTTGTCTATGAATGTGTAGCATAACCCCTTGACATATTTTATAAAAATCGGGGTGGAATTGAGATTCCCACAAAAATTTATGGTATATATGGATGGGAAGTGGGTTTTGTACAGTTCAATTCCATCCCATATTGGGAAATTAAGAACAAAAATAGATTGCAGCCATAATAAAAGCACTCATGAAGAAAGAGGGAAAATCCCTTAAACAATAACTTATTTTCCTTCTATATTCTATGATGGCCTTTACCAAATTGTCTAATAAAATTTGATCCCAGTTCATCATTGTTGCATCCACTATTGCACCTTTTAACGGGAGCCATTCCATGGAAAATATGGTGCTATCAGGTCTAGCAAATAAACTACATATCATTGTTGCTGCGAAACTACGACGAGGATAAACGAATGTCGTTGAGTACATACTAGTTTTATCCTATTTGAGCTTGCCTTCGCTTGATTTCCAAGTCTGTGTGACATCTAACGAGTCCTCATTTTCTTTAGCAAATCTCACAAGGAACTGTTTGTTGTAGAGATTTTGCGGCTAAGGTAACTGGTACATTGGTCATGGGTTTTCCACTGAGAAAGACCCCATGACATCTTGCCTGTGATTCTTGAAGGTTATGTCTGTGATGTCTACCTCGTCAATTACCCATTTGACCATATCTATGTATGGTATTAGATTTGGTCTCACAACTATTCGGTGTAGGAATTAACATGCTGTTTCGAAATAGGAGGCGTCAAATGACTCCTAAGCATTTGATGTGGCCTTTGTTATCAGTGGCCTGGGATCCTCTTCTTCTAACAAGTTATACATGGCCTCCCATGTTGAAGTTCATCCTTCCTTGCTCTATGTGGTATCAGAGAAAAGCGACACCATTTCTGATTTCTCAGATGCAGTTCCCTTTCCCTTCCTCACCATTGTTTCTAACGATGTTCTCTGTGGAGTTTTCTTGAAATGGAGCGAAATGGAAATTATCAGATAAACACCAATGAGAATGACAGTGAGAATAAATGATACAATTAACCTCAAAAAGGTGACAAGGTAGGAGATTTTATTCAAAACATAGTTGAAAAGATATCGTATCAAGTCGGGCCACTCTTTAACAAAAATTCCACAAAACTTATTAAATAGCCATTAAGGCTTCTTATCATTGCCTTTGTTACTCATTAAACTACCGCATCACAAGTGGGAAGGAAAAACTTTAAGGTAGAAAGTTTAAAATGTGAGAACATCGATTTTGCGATTGCAATAAGATTATCGCAATATCATAAAGTCCAATATCACAATTTTGATTGTGCACTATCCTAGAGTTTTTTAATATTCTACGGGATGTGAGATGAAAGATAAGTGGCATATTCTTTATCATTTGGAGCGTAGTTTTCCCAAATGAGTAATTATTTGATAAAGTGCTTTTCACTACGTGCCTGACTTAACTTACAATTTTTAACATTTTCTTCTATCGGTTCCTTGTTTTATCACACTTTGCAAGCTCGCTCAGTTCGTTGGATTGGAATTTCAAATAAATTGACACGATGTGATAAGGTTGACTCGTTCTATCGCAATATCACATCTCGCATGTTATGACATGCTTTCCGAGTTACGTCCTTTGTGAACGACAATATGTGATTGCGATAAGCACTTCATTTATAGGAAATTCATTTAAGTCTTAGATTTAAATGAAAAGTATAATGATGTCTAAGTTAAATGTGGTGATTCATTCTATCGCAATTCACGAATTTTGTTGCTAATTAACTCGTCAACGCACTTGTTCCAGTGGTATTCGAAAAGGCGAGAATTGCTAGTCATAGAGGGTTTTGACTTGATATATTGATTTGTTCCTAAAAGTTCAAAAGAAAGCATCTAAGTGCTAAATTTTTCTTGGAGGATTTTTATAAAGGGTCCCCATTTATTAATAGAATATTAACCATTCAAATAATCAATGGGGGGATTGTTGAGTAGCACAACAATTGGCAATTTGCTGGAAGAACTAGTTATCTCTGGTAGTGTTTTGAAATTTCTAAAAC
The DNA here is from genome assembly GCA_031772625.1 of Pinus tabuliformis. Taxonomy (NCBI): domain Eukaryota; kingdom Viridiplantae; phylum Streptophyta; class Pinopsida; order Pinales; family Pinaceae; genus Pinus; species Pinus tabuliformis. Next base: position 273,593,220 of record CM062817.1, on the reverse strand, counting down.
TTCCAGAATAAATATAGTTCAGAAAATAGGAAATACATGAAATGTAAGATAAGTAACATTTCTCTGAATAAGACAAAGAAATCTACCTAATTATCATCCAATTGATTATCCTTTTCAAAATGAAAATTCCTTTGTCTACATTAGTCTTTACTTGGTTTTTAAAGATAAAGCAAGGGGCTCTCACAAATTAGATTTTAGATGTACTGTTATAGCTCCAAATCTCACTCGTATGGTTTGTGATGCTGTACTCATGGCCTAGGGCAACCCCTCCTTCCAGACCTGGTCCTAAAATTTAGAAAACAATGTTTTATTCCTTATACGCGACATTGCCCTGAGTTAAATGCGTGTATACGCGGGTCTGTGTATATCCAACCCGCATGTATGTATTAAAACACTTAAAAAAATATAAAATTCCTTCTTTTCGGGCGGAGATCGCGGGTTTTACCTGCTGATCACCTGTTAGTGCCCGTGGCCCAACTGTTCCCAACCAACTCCTAACTAAAAAACTACTTTGGAGATGGTATAAAAAGACCTCAAAGGGAAGGCCTAAGGGAGGAGGGAATAGAGAGAAAGGTTATTATGCTGAGATTTTTCCCTTGACCAGGTCTGAAGTCCCTTGTGCCTTCTGCACTTCCCCCATTTTGTGCAGGAAACCTTTGTTTCCTTGTGTGTTGATGTTCATCCACCATTTATGACATCATGGAGAGAGTCATGGAAGGAGTTTCGTTAGAGGCTTGAGGCTGGAACGGATCCGGAAGGATGCTTTGCTTGGAGCCTGCTGAAGGTGACTCAGGTGAACATATTCCTTTTTATGTACTTTATTTGTCTATAATAAAAGAAACACTTGTCTTGGTTCCCGAAGTGAATCTTCTTTATGTTAATGATATTCATGTTTAGAATTCATGTGTAAATGGTTGTTTGGATTTCATAACTAACTACCTTTCTTTATACATGAAGATGGTTTCTTTATAAGTTTTTGTCCATGTACTGCTGTTTTCTTTGAATTGTTTGTTTTGCAGGACAAAAGTGAAGAAGGGAACTCCAAGAAGGGTTTGGACCCTAAAGGCCTTCTCAAACGTAGGACTAAAGGTACGTACCCTTATCATAGAATTTGCTTATAATAGCATAATGGTTGTGTGAATGCATGTTTCTTTGAATAGATAACTTTCAGTCTTCTAGGGTTTCAACCCAAAAAACCCTAGGGGAGTAATTCCCTCTACCAGAATTGGCGACTCCACTGGGGAAAACACTCTTTTTGTTCCTAGTTTGGGTATTTTTCAAGCCAATCAGGGCTCAGCTGCCTTGTCTGCTTGCTATTACTGTCTGGTCTGTTCTTGAACTTTAAGCTTTGCGAGTTTCTTCAGTTTGTGTTTTTTATTTTTTTTTATTTTTCTTGAAGCTTTTCATATACGCTGTTTTTCTTAGATACAGAGGTGTATATACGCTTGATTCTTTGAGTGAACCCGCGTATACGTAGGTTTCGTCAAACACAGTCGCGTATACACGCAATCTGTACTACAGTACAGTCCCGTATATATTCCAATTTTCAAGATTTGTAAATATTTTTGGCCTCTGAAGGTTTGTCTGTTGGTTTGAGTCAGTCTGAAACAGTCATTTTCCAGTATCAGTTATTTGTTTTACAACGAGCATCTCGTTTCGAATTCTCTCTGATTATAAGGAGTATTGGTCTTGTTTTTGTTGATTGCAAGCGTCATGATTTTTTGCTAAAGCACGCAAGGTTTCTTGCTAGGAATCTTGGCTGCTCTGTTTCATCAGGGTAGGAAGATTGAATTCAATCTTTGTGTTAATATTGCTTTTGGTGACTTTTTGTTTGCTTGACAAAATCACTTTTTGTGACCATCTACTTCTTTGTTTCATGAAAGTTGTTGTTTGACACTTTCTTGGAATTTGTCTTTTTGATCTTTTTGGTTTTCATTGCCAAGGCTTTCATTACTGCTTTTGATTGTTAAGAGCGATTTCAAACACATTTATTTTTGTTGGGTTTTCATCCATTAAGTGGTGTTGATTTGCAAAAGTGTTTAATTGCCTATTCTTCAATCACAAGTTTCAGTATTGTTGAGAGCAATTTTTGAAAAGACTTTTTTGTTTGTTGCTTTGAAGAAAATCTTTTGAAAATCTTAGTTTTGCTTTCTTGAACTTGCTTTTCATTTGATTTCCTTTTAGTGAAGTGAAAGTGCTTTATGTTTGTCTTAGAACTTGTTTTTAGTGTTTAGACGAAATGAATGGAAACATCTCATATTCCATCTAGGCATCTTAAGTGGCAAGATAAAGTTTGATAAGCAAGCAACTTTCATTTTGTTTTTAGAGTAGTTTTGAATCTTGCATCCACATATAGTTGTTGCATTAGGATAGATTTGCATCCCCTTTTTAGGCATATATAGCTTTGTTAGCTTTTGTGAGTGTGAAGTGTGCATTAACGAAAAGGAAAGGAAAATTTGTTTTATTAGAAGTACCTCTGAACCCTATAGAAATTTCTCTTCATCGAAAAATGAAAAAGTGCATGTGCATGTAGTTAAGTTTTTATTAATTTCTTTTGCGTCAAAAAACACCACTAGTTTCACTTCCGTTACCTTGTGACTTAAAGAATAGTCTAATAAAATCAAGCGCTAACTAAAATTCACTAGAAATTTTTGTTTTAGTCAGTTACACCAACAAGATTAGGATTGTAGGGCCTTGGATTAGGCGAGTGGAGAGTTAACTCTCCAAGGCCATATAAACGTCAAACGTAGGAGTCTGAATAACGAGAGAAAATCCAATAGCGTTAGGAAGACCAGGAAAGCTTCGGATCTGGGAGTTAAGCACGAGGGTCTATGAAGACAGGGAAGAGAGATACCCCCTCTCCTACTTGTCCGAACTTACCTCACGACTATTCTGCCTAGCTTCTGCGACGAGTTGGTATCCATAGTTGCTACTCCTAGGGATCTACACAGGTGGCTGCGGAGGGGAATCCCGTGGCACCTGAGGTTGACGTTGCATCACTCTCGACAGTACTACTGGAGGGCACCCTTGCGAAGCTTGGGGGCTTGCACCGGCACAGGCTGTTGTTAGGAGGTCAGCGTAACTTCCTCTGATACCTTCGCTGATATGACTGGGCCCTCATCATCCCAGACTATCTTCGGAAGGCCCCTTATTTCACTTTCTCGTATTTTGGTGTCCGGTCTTAATCACCCGGAGCGGAAATACTTGGAAGTTGTTTGACTGGCTGTATCTTTAGGGACTTTATAGTGTGTGCTCTGTGCTCCTAGTTGGCCTAGCTTTCAATTTTTTGAGTCTTTAGTTAGATCATAACGAAAAATTCAAAGTGGATGACCGATCTCCAAGACGGTCTCAAAGACTTCGTGGTCTCTCGCCACCAAGTTTAGAGCCTTCTCCTAGAAGGCACAGAGGCAATACTACCGGTGGGTTCCATCCCACGCTAGTTGATGCATCGGGGATTGATCCTCCTCTCGGGGGCATTAGCAGCCAAGCAAGGCCTGGCACTTCTGAGCAAGAGAGGGACACTCCAGTCCTTTCTCGAGTTCTCTTTCAAGTGGAGAATAACATAGAGGTAGAAGAACTTTCAGAGTCATTAGTGTCTCCAAATTCTCCACTACCATCTAGTCATCCAGACGTATTGAAATACATTGGGACTCCGACGCATAGACCGTCAAGTCCAGGTTACGCTACGCGCTTACCATCAATGACCACTACTGGAAGCATGGCTTCTACGAGTGCTACGACTATGCAAACCCCAACATCGGTGCAAGGGGGAGGAACCATTTCCATCTCCTCTGCTTCCTCGTTTGGATCTTTTGCTATCACATCTATAGTTGGGTCTACCTCCATTCCGTCCACGAGTGGAAATGCCCAAACCAATGCTTTTGGTACTGGATTCTTCCCATTTGGCACCCACTCACAGGGTATTCCATCGGTTCCGTTTAGTGCTGCTACGTCCATAATGGGAGGATTGACTTCATTCCAGGGTTTTCCTTTTGGAAGTGGTCATATACCACATTCCAACCCGACGGTAGGATCCATGCCTTTTTCTTCTATAGGACAAAGCAGCAATCCTTTCCAAGGTTGGAATAACCCTGGGGTTAGTAGCGCGGGAACTGGGAATCCGTTTATCGGCCAACAAGGGAATAGGCCGTACTCCACAGTTAGTATGTTTCAAAGTATTCCTCCCCTTGCTTCGGCTTGGAATCCCTATCAGGGGTTATCAACTCCCTACAATCCTTGAGGAGGAAACTTTGCTGGTTATGGAGGTTATACGGCCAGAGTTGGTCAAACTCCAAATTTTCCTGGACCACAAGGCTTGCCTTTTGGTTCAGCCGGTTCTACTGGTTACTTCGGGCAGCCTGGTGCCTCCCAAATTCCAGGACAATCTTTTCAGAGCTTTGGGAGTTCTTCCCAGTCTCGGTGGAATCCCCAAGGTCCTCCTAGGCTTCCGTTTCTGGCAACGTTAAACTTGCCAGATCTCACTAAGTTAACAAATGACCCAATCAAGTACAATCCGGCCTGGCCTCCAGTCCCAACCAAACTCCCTTCGGACATACCAAAATTCGAAGGGAAGAGTGGTGAAGACCCAGGCGACCATGTAACCACATTCCATTTGTGGTGCTCATCTAACTCCCTTATCGATGACTCGATTAGGTTGAGACTCTTTCAGCGCACCTTGACTGGTAATGCGGCCAAATGGTATATAGAGTTTCCAGGGGGCAGATTTACATCGTTCGCTGACTTAGCCAATATTTTCTTAAATCACTTCCAGTTTCCTGTCCGCTATGATGCCGGAACTGAACTTCTGGCCACCTTCCGTCAGGATAAGGCAACCCACATTTCTAACCATATTCAGGAATGGAGACGGAGAAAGAGGCTCATTAAAGCCGAAATCCCTCCGGAGTACCGTCTCGAGTGGTTTTTGAAGTCTTTACAACCCGAGATCTCCAAGGATGTCTCCATGTCTGGGGTCTATTCTGAGGAGCAAGCCATTTTTAGGGCCCAACAATTAGAATTGATCTACTCTCAGTCCGGGATCCTACAAAAGTACTTGCCAGATGCTCCTGGATCTAAGGTTGATTTAGCTAAGTCGAAGCCAGGTCCACACGCGGATGGTATCGTCGGGTCAGTAGACACAACTACCGTGAACTTGTTGAATCAACTGCAGCAGTTGTCTTTGCAAACTGCTTCTAACAACCAAGTCACATCGTCTAATCCCCCCGCTTCCCAAACTTCTTCAATAAATGCCGTCCAATCTGATAATCCCAAAGGAAATCAAAATTCCAATGGGAAAAAGAAAGGACGAGGTAAGAAAAAGAACCAGGATGGGAAGCTTGATGCAAATAAAACCGGCAACAACGCTGGTGGTGGTAGAAATGAGTCGAGAAAGAAAGTCAAGTTTCCATGCAAGTTGTGCAGTGGAGAACATCTAACTCATCTCTGCCCTAAGATTGAAGACACTCAACGCTTGTTAGGACAACAAGGGACTTCTAGTTCTCAAGCTGTGTTAACCAACCCTTTCCCCCAAGGGCAGCAACTTCTTGCTGGCGCGAATTTAAATCCTGGTACCTCCGCAAGGGGCAACCAGGAAGGGGACAAGTCATCAAATGTGTTCATGATGGGTGCTCATGCTAATGTGACCACACGGTCACGCGATTATGGTGAAGGTGAAACTTCCAAGGGTAAATCAGTTCCCGAAACTAACAACCCGCTTCATATTGAGCGACCTTCTATCAAGACTATACCTCGGGTACCGAAAGGTTCGGGAAAACACACGACTATCAACCCTAATATTAGGGCAGCGCATAATTACTCCATTGTTGAGGATCTGGCTCAGAGTCCATGTGCTATGTCCGCGTTAGAGGTTCTCCAGTCGTGTCCTGCTCAACGAAGTGCCTTGCTATCGGCAATGGGGGCAGTGGATCCAAGTAATTCCTTAGCTCTCACTTTTGATATGAATAATGTCAAAAAGATACTTCCTCATCACATGGCTTTTCAGATAAAGTCTACCTACCAGAAAACAAATATTTTTCGGACGGTTGTAGATGAGGGAGCTTCCACGTGTGTCATGTCTATGTCATGCTGGAAGGCCATTGGATCATCATCGGTTGTTCCGTCACCTACCCTATTGACAACATTTGATGGTCATTCTCATAGGCCATACGGGATTATCCCGGCCTTTCCTGTATGTGTTAGAGGAAATGTCGTTAATATTGAAGTAGAGGTCATAGATGCTAACCTAGACTATAATCTCCTCTTAGGAAGGAACTGGGTATACGAGATGGATGCCATTGTTTCGACTCTGTTTCGTGTCATTTGCTTTCCTCATGAGGGAAAAATCGTTAAGGTTGATCAGTTGGACTATTGCCCAGTTGATCCTCAAGCAAACTCTGACTCTACTATTCCTTTAGTGGGTAATCCCCGTCCGCCTACTAAGAGTCTAGGAGTCAGGATGTACTCTTCATTAATGGGTACATTTAATCTTCCCCCTCCTACAGCTGGTATAGATACAATTTCATCCTCCAGGGATCCTTTACGTAGAGAGTTTGTCCAAACTCCTTATTCTTCGAATCCTGGAACCTTAGCTTCATCTATGACCACATCAGGTGACGACAAGGTGGGTGGAATAGAATCTCTTATATCTGCAGCAGAACCTAGATGTGAATCTATCGATAACTCTGCAGATAACCATTCTACTTCTTCCTTTGGGAGAGAAATAGATGGTGATGTGGCTCATTTTCGGACCCTTGATTCCACCTCTGCATCGGATTGCTCGGATATTGTTTTTCCATCAGACAAAGCGATATTCGAAGCAATGACGGCTGTAGATCGACGTTTGGAAGATTTACATCGTCGGCTACACTTTCGTTCCCCTGTGCATGAAGTCAAATCTCGGTCCTCTAGTTCGACTAGTGATGTTTGTACGGTCCCTTTGGCTCCAACACATTCACTTTCCGAAGAGAGTATATTGATTGGTTCGATCATTGTACCTATAAACATCCCTAGGAGTAAGTTGGCGGAGCCCCTTGATGGGCTTTACCTCAGGAAGTGCTTTGCTTAGCTTTGACCAGGCAATGGCTTCTTTGTATTTTATGTATATTTGTACATATATCATCGAGAGTTTTCTGATATCAACACTTTTTGGTCTGCTATGGCAGGTGTTGATGGATGATCTGGTCTATTTTGGGTTCGCCGATGGTGCTAGTCGGCACACTCGGAATCTTTCTTCCGCAGCTTGGGTAATCTATTATCCAACTGGTCAATTGATGGTATCAAGAGGTGTGTGCATCGGTCCTGCTTCAAACAATATGGCCGAGTATACTGCTGTTATTAATTTACTATCCGAGGCAATCTCTCATGGGATCGACTCGTTGGTAGTGTATCTTGATTCTCAATTGATAGTGTCTCAATTAAATAACATTTATCGGGTACGGGATCCATCTTTATATCGCCAGTATCTAAGAGTGAGGTTGTTGCAAAGATCATTTACTTATATTAATTATTTTCATATTCCAAGATCTCATAATTGGTTAGCTGATTCTATCGCTAATCAGGCATTAGACTGGCACATTAATCATTCATCATAATAAAATCAAGCATCATAAAGTTAAATTGTATATATATATATATATATATATATATATATATACAAAATTGGGACTCAAATGCCCATAATCGTGTCTGCCATATCTAATGCCTCGGCTCAGGATGAGCGTCTAAGTATGTAACTATAGCATTGGCCACACGCCGAAAAATGCGAACCCAGTCACGTGGCATGCCAACCACATGACGCTGCATATCCTCAGGAAGGTCCTCTATGACGGCCATCGATACTCAGCAGCTCAGTCTCGCCAAGTGTCGCTGGACATTGTTTAGAGTCCGCTCTATATCAATAGCCGCCTCTTCGGCTCCTCGGCCACGCCGTCCATGCCGCGAGAATCCATCTGGTCGTACAGGCCCAATGTCTGGAACATGATCATCATATCAGTCATTTGAATCTCATCAAAAAAATATTTTTTTTCAAAATTCATCATTATATTTGAAAATTCCAAAAAATCATAAAATAAAAAATCTTACCGATCTCGCCCCATGCTGCATTCGGTGGTAACGCTAAATCAGGATCTCCTCGGAAATCCAGTCCAGCATAGGGGTAGTCATCCATGGCGATGATCTGATGATCCCACCAGGTGAAGAAGTCATCGTCGAAGGCAGTCCTTGGGACCTCCCCGCCCCCCAGACGTTTCATCAAATCAGCCCATCGGCCCATGCGTGGATCACGTGGGGTGCTGATGGAGACTGCTACCCTGGGGCGGAGTGCGGGAACCTTCTCAAAAAAGAAAGTACACAAGATGCTCCCATATCCAAAGTTTTTAGTCTGACCCCTCCTGATAGAAGTGAGCTGGCTCTTCATGTTGGCCAAAAGAGGAGTACACCAGTCGAACACAGTAGTGAGACAGTCAACTGCCACGCTCATGTTTTGCCGTGATGCCTGATGCAGAGAGGATGATCCGTTCACCCGAGCTATGGTGAACAAGATTATCCTAAGTGACAAACTCGCCACATGTGTGATAGAAATCTGGCTCCCAACCTTCTTGGGATGTCCAGGGTAGTATATCTGTACATAGTCCTCTATCGAGAGACTACTCCATGTCCTGCCTCGGGACTGTACTACCTCTCCCCTTCGGGAAAGGCCCGTGATAAAATAGATGTCCTCCACTTCTACCCTGAGTGGCATCTGATTGATCATAAAAGCTTCCTCATCGACATGCCAATAATCAATGAGCATCTCAAGCAATCGCGTGTTCGCTTTCATATTTGGCAATTTGAAAAATTTAAGCAAACCGCATCCCCGGGGTGCATCTGATGCTTCTGGACTGTTCATAACTTCATTGTCTACCGCTGCATGTTCTCTCTCACGCCACGTGATAGGCATCCTGAGAAAAAATCGAGTTTAAACCGTTAGTTTTTGTTTAAAAATGATTCGCGGCGTATACGCGGGTCCCTGTGCACACAGTAGCGTATAGGGCTCACGTATATGTGGGTTCAATATTACCAACCCGCATATACGCCGCGAGCGAATTTTTGACAAAAGGTTCAACGGTGAAACATCAATCATAAATCTTAAAACCTGTCACAATCAATTGCAAACTAAGTATAAGGGTTACCTGGAGGTATTCGACGAATTTGAACGGTTGAATCTGGCTGTGGGAAGTTTGCTCCTTTTGCTCCAAATCTTTTGCTCTCAAAATCAAATGGTAAAAATGGTGAGTCCAAAATGCTTTTTATAAGTTTTGAAAATGCAAAATTTTTTCAAAATTTTATTTTGTTTGGCTTCATGTGACTTTTAACTTGGGAGCTTGGGATGTCGAGATTGGTTTATTTTTTAGGACATTTTGGATGTTTTCGACAGTTCGAGATGGTTCCATGACTGCTGACCCGTCATGGCAGGTATCGTGTTCTCACTGGCATATAGGTTAGGAACACCATTTTTCTGTTGCATTATGCATACTAGCCTCGATTTGACCGATACATCTGCCATAGGGTTGATCCCATCGTGTTATGGTTCGCAAGCCATCTTCACTCGCCGATTCTTTAAATCATGACACGATGGTAGAGCCATTCTTTACATGGGCATCCTAGTTAGCACCTCACTGACATTTGTTGCCCATGCTGCTCTGATTTGAGTAGGCTCGGGAGTCCTCTATAGTCCCGCCATGACTTATGCGTTGAAGACTCATTCCTCTTAGCTTCTCCGCTTTGTTCTGGCCTTATACCCTAGAGGCTCCTTTGTGTTGAGTTGTGCTACTGCATTGCATGTTGACCACTTGCACCTTTTGGCCTGGAGCCGGCTTCACTTGGACTCGTGTTTAAGCCAACTTTTGACCATGACGTCTGCAAAATCAACCTTGCATATCTTTGACTTCTGCAGCTTGACACACCTTGATCCGTGGAAGGAACATACCTTTGAGTGTCACTGACCAGTTTTCACCTCCCTGCATTGCCATAGGAACGTTCCTTTCCCAGGAACTAGATCATCTGTTTCACTGACACTCGTTCTTCCCACTGTACCATAGCATTCTTTTATTCTTTTTCTGGCTTAACAAAAAAAGACAAAAAAATTAAATATTCCAAAAAGAGCGGGAACGGGACATTATTTCCATTTATTGTTGGCAGCTAGAGTCAGTCGTGTCGCCCTTGAACAAAGCACTCAAAACAAAAGTCTCCTCCGCATGGGTGGGATTTAGTTTGACTTAGGTATGCCATAACCTTGTTATTGAGTCAGTTCTCCCTCGATTGGTTATCTCTTCCAATCATATGGAGGGTTCGTTCGTGCCTCCTGCATGTCGAACTTATACAGAGTCATCATATGCTGCCACACAGTCACATTGAGTCGTGCTTTTGTTCAAGGGAAGTTAGCCTGAGTCGACCTCTCTGCGGTGTCTCTTGACTCATTTTTCAGTCGGCCATCCCTGGTTGTCAGTGTCATGTCTATCATCACATTAGTTATATTGGTCCTTTACTCGTGCCGGTTTGAGAAGGTCCCCATTGACTTCTTGCTGGCGGGTCTTGTCCTTATCGACAACGACATCTTGCTCTGAGGACAGGCCTAGAGCTGCACCCTGTCCCTATTTTCATTATTGATAGGTCACCTTGTGCTCGGCATCGATCAGTATCATGGGTGTTTGACTGAGTGGTTTCCCTTGTGTTCGACATCAGCTTACATTATCACACATTGGGATTCGTGCAGTACCTTGGTTTCCATTTGACCCTATTGGTGGATACCTCGCCTCTGTGTCGGCTTTCATTATTGGTTGGTTCAGAGGGTTTCTGCCGTGCGCTAGCCACATCTTGTGTACGGTGGAAACGTACTTTGGTTGGGTTACTACATCTTTTTCGTCTGATTCCTTCCACATTATTGGCCTATGGGTTACACTCGCGCTAGATTGATGGAGGATGCCTTAATGCCTTCCTTCTAGCGGATCTTTCCCTATCGACTCCGACTCATTTCTCTGGGGCAAAGATATAGAGTCCATTTGGCGGTACCTTGGGGTTTGCAGTCATTAGTGGCAGATCCTTCGCTATCGACAGTGGGAAACCATCATTGTCTCCTGATCGATAGATTCTTACAGGTGTTCGACTCCAGCTCATCTATTCACACATGTTAGATTGTACTAGGTACCTTGACGCTCATTATCATTATCAGTGAGTAGTCTCGCGTTTGTTAACGGTATACATCAATGACCGGTAATCAAATGATTTCTCACATGGTCGACTTCAGATCATTTATTCCCATGGTGTAGAAATGTACCACGGCAGTCAGTGAAGACCTCAGGTTGTATCAGCATTCATTGGTTCACTTGATAGTTTCTCCTGTTGCTACTAGTTGATACCACTCCACTTTATATGTTGCAGTCAGTCATGGCGACATTCTATATGCTGGCACCTAAGTTTGCAGTGTAGTACCATCCTATTCCATCATGTTCAGTTGGTACCTTTTGGGATCAGTCTTTGATATCAGTGATCCGTTGCATCTTTCAGCATCATTGACAGTCTTATATGTGATATTCAGACATGTACTTGTTCATTATGATCAGATGATCCATTATGTATCTTTCAGTCATTTATACTTTTATACTTAGTGGATCCGCTTGTACTTGATATGTGGACATTCTTTACTTTTTCTGAGCATGGGTATGCCCGCTTCAGACAGTGTTTCTTTCTGATCTCCTTTGGTGGCTTGGCAGGCTGAATTCTGGTGAAGTCCTCCTCGGTTTTTGACAGACTTCCTTTCCATGTACTCGCATAATATATTTCGGCCTTCATGTACCCCTTCTGACCTCATATATTAGGGGGCATCTGTTATAGCTCCAAATCTCACTCTTATGGTTTGTGATGATGTACTCATGGCCTAGGGCAACCCGTCCTTCCAGACCTGGTCCTAAAATTTAAAAAACAATGTTTTATTCCTTATACGCGACATTGCCCTGAGTTAAACGCGTGTATACGCGGGTCTATGTATATCCAACCCATGTGTATGTATTAAAACACTTAAAAAAATATAAAATTCTTTCTTTTCGGGCGGAGATCGCGGGTTTTACCTGCTGATCACCTGTTAGTGCCCGTGGCCCAACTGTTCCCAACCAACTCCTAACTAAAAAACTACTTTGGAGATGGTATAAAAAGACCTCAAAGGGAAGGCCTAAGGGAGGAGGGAATAGAGAGAAAGGTTATTATGCTGAGATTTTTCCCTTGACCAGGTCTGAAGTCCCTTGTGCCTTCTGCACTTCCCCCATTTTGTGTAGGAAACCTTTGTTCCTTGTGTGTTGATGTTCATCCACCATTTATGAAATCATGGAGAGAGTCATGGAAGGAGTTTCGTTAGAGGCTTGAGGCTGGAAGGGATCCGGATGGAAGCTTTGCTTGGAGGCTGCTAAAGGTGACTCAGGTGAACATATTCCTTTTTATGTACTTTATTTGTCTATAATAAAAGAAACACGTGTCTTGGTTCCCGAAGTGAATCTTCTTTACGTTAATGATATTCATGTTTAGAATTCATGTGTAAATGGTTGTTTGGATTTCATAACTAACTACCTTTCTTTATACATGAAGATGGTTTCTTTATAAGTTTTTGTCCATGTACTGCTGTGTTCTTTGAATTTTTTGTTTTGCAGGACAAAAGTGAAGAAGGGAACTCCAAGAAGGGTTTGGACCCTAAAGGCCTTCTCAAACGTAGGACTAAAGGTACGTACCCTTATCATAGAATTTGCTTATAATAGCATAATGGCTGTGTGAATGCATGTTTCTTTGAATAGATAACTTTCAGTCTGCTAGGGTTTCAACCCAAAAAACCCTAGGGGAGTAATTCCCTCTACCAGGGGAAGTGCAGAAGGCACAAGGGACTTTAGACCTGGTCAAGGGAAAAATCTCAGCATAATAACCTTTCTCTCTATTCCCTCCTCCCCTAGGCCTTCCCGTTGAGGTCTCTTTATACCATCTCCAAAGTAGTTTTTTAGTTAGGAGTTGGTTGGGAACAGTTGGGCCACGAGCACTAACAGGTGATCAGCAGGTAAAACCCGCGATCTCCGCCCGAAAAGAAGGAATTTTATATTTTTTTAAGTTTTTTAATACATACACGCGGGTTGGATATACACAGACCCACGTATACACGCGTTTAACTCAGGGAAATGTCATGTATAAGGAATAAAACACTGTTTTTTAAATTTTAGGACCAGGTCTGGAAGGAGGGGTTGCCCTAGGCCATGAGTACAGCATCACAAACCATAAGAGTGAGATTCAGAGCTATAACATGTACTCATTTGTCACATGTAGAGCTTCTGCTTCCAGCAGGTGTACATAGCCTCGACAGGGCTACCTTTTAACCAACAATGATTCAATATCCCATCTAGACAAGAGTGCAATTTTAGATAAATTCAGATTCATATACTTCTTTTTGTTTCTTTTCTAAACAATTTATTTTTCTTAAAAATTCTTTTTTTCTACTTAAAGGTCATTGTCTTGGTTTGGTGGCAAAAATTGACAATTCAATTCATTAGTTGTAATTCAACTGAACAAGCTAGCTCATGATGAGACCCATTTTCTTCGGATTAAAATAATCTCAAGCCATTACCCTATTTTGATATGTAGTATTGGTAATGTCAGTTTATTATTTCCCTATGAACATGGCAAGTCAACTCTTGATGAGACCTCTTATCCTTTAAGTTTAAGTATATTTTAGAATTACACTCTAAAAAAAACATTACTAGATGGGGAATTACAATTATAGAGTTAAGGATGCTTTTCTACAAAGAGTCTTTGCTTTGTTATAGATACTTTTCTTGACTGATATTAGAACAAAGGCTTCTTTATAAAGTTGAGGTTTTGCAAATGAAAAGTGATTTTGGTGGAAAACAAGCAGGTTTCAGAGTAATAGAACTTATCTTATGTTTCAAATCTAAAAATTATCTTCTCAACAGTCTCTACTTACACAAGCGAAAAGTCAAAATATAAAAGAGATTATTATTGTGAAGGCCAAAAGTAAATTCTATTTAACTTTTATTTTCCTAGAAAAAGTAAAGGCAATAGTGTACAAGGGACAAAAGAGGTTATCTTCTATGAAAAATATTTCTTCAAAATATGCCCATTAACAGGTAGAGAATCTCTCTTGCTTGATAAATCCTGTAGTAAAAAGGTGGATGGGCCAATTTGCTCCACAATTTGAAATGGGCCAAGCCACATTCTTTGGAATTTGGTATGCTTACCTTTTTCCTCGTGTTATTTATCCCACCACAATACAAGGTCTTCGAGATGAAAGGATTTAGGACTTATAGAATTTTCATCAAATGAAGATTTAACTAATTGTTGATGATGTGCATGTGTGATTTTGGCTTTATCTCTTTCTTCTTCGAGCTTGAGGATTTGCAATTGCCTTAATTGCATAGAAGAGGAAGGAGTTTCTTCAATAAATTGAACCAGGGCTAGAGAGGGAATAACTACATTTGTAGGGAGAAAAACCTCTTTCCCATAGACCAAATTAAAAGGAGAAGTGCCTATTGAGGCCTTTTTTGTTATTCGATCTGCCCATAGAGAAAATGTTAAATATTTGCGCCACTTTTCTGACTTTGATCAGCTATTCATTTGATTATTCTTATGTTATTTTTGTTTGTAGATTTGGTCAAACCATTTCCCCGAGGATAATAGTTAGTAGAATATTTAAGTTTAAAACCTCTTTTAAGAGAAAATTCTTTCATAGAATTGCATGTGAAATAAGATGCATTGTCAAACATGAGGGCAATTGGTAGGCCAAATCTGGTAATAATAAACTGATCAATAAATTCAATGATGTTTTCAGAATTGGCTACCTTAAGTGGAATTGCTTCCACCCATTTTTTGAAGTAATTAGTTGCTGTGAGGATATATCTATGCTGCTTTGAAGAGTGAGGAACGATCTCACCTATTATGTCCAATCCTCATTGTTCAAATGGATGTTCAATGTTGATTGTTTGCAATGGTAATGCAGGTTTCCTCTGTCTTCCAATGATTGTTTGACAAATTTTACATTTCCTTACATATTCGTGTGACTCTTTGTATAAGGTTGGCCAATAATAGCAAGAATGTAGGATTTTATGTGATGTTTTGTCTCCTCCAAAATGTCCACCAGTTGCTCCATCATGGAGTTCCTACAAAACCTTTTCTGCCTCAGATTTTTCAAGGCATTTAAGAAAACAATAATCATAATTTTTCCTAAACAACACATCATTGATGATCTCATAGTTCTTATATTTTATCCTCAAATCCCTTTTTCTTTTGTAACTATTTTTCATAGGGGCATATCCATTTTTCAAGTAAAAGATGATATCATGATATTTGGATTCAGTATCGTTGAGTCTTACCTCACATATTTGTATATTGTCACCTGAACCTTGTAGTGCTGGTAAGTTGGATGCTCCTGGTAACATTATGCAAAAACCTTTACCTTTAACAATTTTAGCTGGTCTGATCTCGATGCCATATTCTTGCATTGTTGTTACCCAATTTTCTCTTTTCTCGCCTACTTCTCTTTGCATTAGTAAATTTTTCACTGCTGAGAATGAGACTACTACCTTAGTGTGAGTCTTGAGTAGAAAGGGTCTGAAATGATTTATTGATTTGAAAACAACAAAAGCTTGTTTTTCAACGTCTGAGTAGTTTAATTCATCCCTCTACATATTGGAACTAAAAAATAAAGCGGTACTTCAATTTTGTCATAATTGACCTGTGTTGGTATAGCTGCATAAGATGTCTCGGAACTAAAGGTATATAAAATGAAATGATTAGAGAAATTCAGAGTTGCTAAAGAGGGAAAATTTATGATTGTTTGTTTAATTAGATTAAAAGCTTCATGCTCGGTATGTCCCCATTTAAAATAAATAAATAAATAAATAAATCTTAATCATAGATTGGAGGGGTAAAATGATTCGTGAAAAGTGAGGGAAAAATATTTTGAAAAAAATTATCTGACCTAGGAAAGATTGCATGGATTTTTATTATAAGGTAAAGAGATTTTAGAAATTTCTCTTATCCTATTAGGATCAATAAGAATTCCTTCTTTGGATATAATAATTGCAAGGAGATTTCCTTCACTCAAAGCAAAGAAATATTTCTTGGGATTGAGAGAAATTCCATACCTCTGACAATGCTCAAAGATTTGTTTTAAATCCTTTAAATGATTACTGCACTTTTTTGAATACACAGTTATGTCATCTAAATAAATTACCACTAATTTATTCACCAAAACTTTGAAAGCTATGTCCATGGCTCTCTGAAATGTTTCACCAGCATTGATTAACCCAAATGGCATTTTTTGATAGGCATATGTGCCCCATTTAGTTCAAAACATGGTGTTTAGCTAGTCATATGGATGTACTAGAATATGATTATAACATGAAAATCCATCCAGAAAAGACATCAGTTCTGAGCTTGAAACTTATTGTAGTATCTATTCCATAGGATGTAATGGAAAGTTGTCCTTCTAACAAGATTTGTTGAGATTGTGAAAATATATACATATTCGAATATCACCATTCTTTTTCCTGACTGGAACAAGGTTATTCCTTGAATGCCTAATAGGAAAATTTATTTTGGCTTTGAGAAGCTTATTCAATTCACATTTGATCTGATTTTCTAAATTCGGATGAATCTTTCTCAACTTCTGTTGTACTTGCTTTTCATCAAATATCATGGGAATGGTATGTTGAATGATGGAAGTATCATATGTCTTAAGATCTTCATAGTTCCAAGCAAAGACATTTTTGTATTTCTTTAACAAATGAACAAAGGCTAATCTTTCATCTGGTGTAAGACCAAGTCCTAGATTGATATTTTGAGGTTTAAGGTCAGTTCCAAGATTAACTAATTCAAACCTCAAAGTTGAACTTTGAAGTTTTGAGTTAGTGGGTTTCTTGAACCTGTCCTTAAGATCATATAAGTCTTCCAGCTTAACTATAGATTTATGTATGGAATTTGCAATTATTTCTTTCTTAATATGGTTGTCACGTTTATCTTCATCTATTATCTAGTCATCATAAGGGCCTTCATATGTTAGAAAATTTATGATATCCATATCATTATTAAAGACTCGCCAATTGGTGATATTTTCGGGAATAAAAGGCCTAAAAATTAATTCATAGAAAAGCGACCGAGACTATAATATCTTGGTGGAATGAGCTTGCATGTAACATTAGCCAAAATATAGACACTTGGATTTTGGAGTCTTGAGATAGGGGAAATGTTGAACGCTATAAAATGAGAGGTGAGGTCATGGACTAACGATTGATATTGTTTCAAATGTCTAGAGATATAGTGTATAGTTTTCCTTACCTTTTTAATTACAATTTATGAATCTCCAAACACTTGAAGATATTTGATATCAAGGCCGATGGCTTTATACAACCCTTGAACTAATGATTCATATTCAGGAGTGTTACTTGTGCACTTGAATTCACGTATCCATGCTAACATAGGTTTTCCCCCTTCTGGCTAACTAATATGCATCTAGCTCCAGCTCCATTGTTAGATTTAGATCCATCAAAATATAATTTCCAAAATAAATAATCAACTACAGGTTTATCCACAAAATTTATGCACTTAGAAGAATCTGTTTGAGAATAATTTTCAACTTAAGATATAACAAAATTTTCCAATAAGGGTGATGTATTTTCATTAAAATTTCCTAGAAATGATTCAACTGAATAATTTCCAATGATATTGCTGTTGTATGTGGCAGGTTCATTTTCTCCCTCCAGCTCTGTGACGATATACTTTTGATGTTTCTCTCTGTCAACCCTTATTTGATTCGACTTACCATTATAGGAAAGCCACATGTGGGACCAAATGGTTGTGAAATAGCCATGAAGCTTTTATGACCAGTCTTTGCTAAGGATTAAACCGTATAACTTCAGGATATCAGCCACAAGAATAAAGACTTGACATACTTTCAGGTTTGATGAGAGTCAAATAATGACTTGATTGAATTCCACTATAACTTTGACTTGAGATCGATCTAACTGCATGATGCGAATAACAGATTTTTGGGGCTCCGCATTCAATCTCACACAAACTATTCTTGGTATAATGTTGGATGAAGCTCCAAAATCCACTAAACAATTGTGTAGAATTTTATTGAAAACTTCAAAAACCAGAATAAATGGAGGTGTATGGGATTTGGATCTTGCTCCTATTAGAGCAATCTCAGTCGAACTGATTTTATCTAATGAGGTAGTAGGAGGCCTTCCCATTTCTTGAGTAGCCTGTGAGATTACAACAATGAGAAGAGGAGAAATAGGGACAGCTTTTAGTTCTTTGACAAATAGCTTATGTTGATGTTTTAACTTGCTAAGCTCATGGAATGTAATATTCGCTATAGTCTTATTCATATCTTCAATGATGTTGTATTCCATTTCATTAGAGACTAGTAGGGTTTTAGCTAAAGGTGAAGAATTTGATTGAGAAGGAGTGGTTTGAGTTGATTTGGGGGAATATTTCTTACCTATTACTTTATCTTTGGGAGCTGGATTTGATGCTTTCTATTTTGGATTTGTTTGTGGAAAATCTACAATGCTTCTATTCTTGGTTACGACAGGTAATGTTTCTTGTGATTCTTCATTAGGAAGGCTAAAATCCCACATTCCTTGTAATTCAACTACTTCTTCGTCATCAGCTTGTTCTTCAGCTGTGGAGATTTCCTCTTCCTCTACATTTGATTCAGCATTTGATATTGTACTTGGAGGATTAGGATTAGAGGATGGATTTCTTTTGTAAGGTTTGTAAGATTTCCTTGAGGAAGTCTCAGCTACCTGTTTTTTTATGTCGGCCATTTCATTGGACATGGTTTTAAGGACCTTTTGGAGTCCTTCAAGATCAAAAGAATCTTTAGGTACTTTTTTCTTGGATTTATCCCTAAAAGTTACCTTCTTGGATTTTCGTTCTTTTAATGCATTCTTTTTATCTAAAGCTAAAATGCGTTTTTCTACAGCTATGGCTTCTTTCATGTTTTTTGCCAAAGTTGGTTTGGCAACCCTATCGACAAAAATAGCTGTGTTTGAGGGAAGAGCAGAAATGTACCATTCGTTTTGGACTTCATCATTGGGCTTGGATGCCATTGGGATATTATTCAATAACTTATTAAAACATGAATTGAATTGCTTAATTGGTTCTCTATGTTCAACTTTCAAGTTGGAGAGATCATTGAGAAGAGTGGCTATCAATCGGTCATCTCCAAACTTGGTTAGGAACTACTCTCGAAAGGCATGCCAACTATTAATGGAACCAGATGGTAATGAAAAATACCATGATCATGCTGATCCTTGTAAAGTATAAGGGAATAATCTTACAACTACATCTTCTTCTACCACTGTATTCAGATTTATGGAAAACATAAAGTTGTTTATGTGTTCTTCAGCAGCCAAACCATCATCAGGGTTAAATTTTGGCAATCATTTCATTGGATGTGCAGGTAGTGGGTGTAATGGTCCTGCCATTTGAAAAACTCCTGGATTTGTCAATGGTCTTTGAGCCATCGTTAGTATCTATGTAGAGGAAGATGTTCCAGTAGTTGAAGGTGATTGGGTAGAGGAGGCTTGTGCTCCAGTACTAGTGCAAATCACGATCTAGAGTTGTGAGGTGGATGATTGATTATGTGATGAAGTGGATGGAATGAATGATGGTGTTTCAGGTGAAGATGAGAGAACCTCACTATGAGCTTCAGAATGTGTTTTCTTAGTTTTCCTTTGGTTTGGTAGAGGGAATTCAAATGGGGGGATCCTAAATTTTTCACTATGTGATCTAGTTAACCATTGAGAGGAAGGAAACTGAGAAGAAACAATAGCTTGGGATAACTCAGATTCTTCTTGAGATAAAGAAAGGCCATGCAATTTATGGATTAAAGACTGCAATTCAGGAGTTTTTATAGAATAAGTCCTACTCATGTGCTTCAGCAATATAGACCCAATTTCAATACATCCAACACATTCTAAGAGTACAAAAGTGCATTTTAGTAGAGCATGCCAGATATTTAAAAGAAAATAGATCATGTTCCATTCATTTCATCAAAACCTCCTCAAAAGTACAGAAGTGCAATGTTTTGAAAGTGTTTTTGATAAAATTTATGGGCCCCTCTTTAAATGCATGAGAGGGGTTTAAATACTAAACTATATGTTTTAAAATAGATTATTATAAAAATAAATGAGGAGGTTTCAAACAACCTTCCTCAGAATATGAAAAAATAAAACTAAAAGAAAAATAAAGTAGCAACTAACTCTTTTGAACTTGATCTCTAAGGTTGCAAATATCAGTCATGGGCTTGAGCTGAGGTGATTGGCTGATCGTAGATTTTAACTACCCAGCAAATATGGCATTTGTTAGTGCTGGTACCATATTTTTTGTTGAGGTTGTTAAACGTCTTAGAGTCATCCATTGGTTATGTGGTTTTACTAGAAACTACGAGTATGCTTCCCAATTCAGCCTGTTTAACTGTTTGATTACCTCCTCCTTTTGCTACACTGCCTATTTCCACTATTGCTCTAGCTATTTAACATTCAGAAGAAACCATGGTACACACTCCTTAACAAGATTTGAACCATGAATATTTTCATCAATGGCTTCTATTATGTTGTTTGTTGTTGTCATTGCTATCGTTGTTGCCCTTTTTGTCTGTTTCAACCGAGAATCCCAATCTGTGAACATAATATATTTATGAGACTCTTCCAGCTTTGGTAGGTCATCCTTTCTCCCATCCTCTGATTCTTTCCAGGTGGTAAATTCATAAACCCTTTGGTGGATTTCTTCCTACTCAAACCTCATATCAATAACTTGGTTTGTTAATTTATCACTCGTCTCGCAATAAGGATTTATCTACGTGATTTTCTGGAAAAATACTTCCTTTTGCTGCATTAGCAAGGAATTGAGGCTCAATGCTTCTTTGATGAACGCGTTAATTTGTGGATTGTCTTTAAGTTTATCTATCATAGCTTGTATCTACAAATCCTTTTCTGCTAAGTTGGCTTCATGTTGTATTCTCATTTGCTCGAATTCATTTTGGAGCTGGGCTACTTGTAATTATGCTTGTTGATTAGATTTTTATTGGGCTAATTGTTGTTCTAGCAGTAGAATTTGTTGCTCCATTTCCTTGAGAAGAATTTGGATCTCTGTCACCTTATCAATAGTTTTTTCTGCATAGGCTCCTCCGTATTGTGATAGCTTTGTTATATTCTCAGATGGGTCGATAGGTGAGTCCTTAATACGATGTCCATTGGTTTATTTTCTGGAGTCGTAATAGCCACAACGTCTAGTTTTCTTTTCTTCCTTTGTCTCTTGACTACAGCTTTGTGGGTGCGACTATAGAATACATCTAGCGAAGGTATTTCCTCAATTCTTAAGAAAAATTCTGAAGTAGGAGTAGCAGGAATGATTTCAACCTCCTCAGTGCCCATAGCTCTTTCCCCTGTTATTGGATTTGACTTATTCTAGGTTTACTTGGGAGTTTGCATTCTAGATGTTTGCTCAGGTTTTGTATCTGTGTGGAGCTTTTTGTTGAACTATTCCTATTCTTGTTTGAGGTCAATAATTGGATTTTTACGTGATTGAGTTGAAGTAGAGGCAACCTCTTCTTGTTTCTTTGCTAAGGCTTACTCGGTTGTCTCTTCTGTAGTTCCAGCTATGTAGTTTTTAGAATATTTATTTGTGTTTCCTCCCCCATTTTGAGACTATCACTCTGAGTGCTCTGGCTCATGCGTAGATCTCTCTCGGGTTTCTCTTGCAGAGTTTTCTCTGGAGCTGCCCTCCAAGCTTACGCTGGGAGTTGGCTCCCTTATTGGTTCAATATGCAGTAGGTCCAATGGGACCTTTGATAATCTATTTTTCCTCTACACATGAAAAGCCTCAACATCTTCCGAGGTCAAAAGTAGTGATTCCTTATGAAAAACTTGCGAAAATGATTCTGCTTATGGGAAGAGGTCATCAAAGGCATCCTCTTCATGGGTGAACTATTTTACTTTTACCATATTAGTAAATTCCTTAACAATTCCATTTGGGTCGTACTTCCTTCCCAGAACTATAGCTAATTTCAGAGACTTAATAATCTTTGCATCTTTTAATGCATGTCCATAATCGTGTAGCACAAAAGCACCACATTGTAATGGGAATGTAGGCCAAATGGCCTTCTTTTTCTCTTTCATTCCTCTGCTTAATCCTCCTTCTCCTGCTGTTTGGTAGGCTATTTCTCTGGCCATTAGTTTGTCAGGGACATAATATGGGAGGACATGTGGTGAAGCAATGCTCCAAAAGACTCTGATGTGGATGATTTTTTCTTCCCCAAACCATTTGGCTACTGGCAAGTTATCTACTTTAGCCTCTTTAGAAAACCTAGGGGTGGTTCTGTCGTAGACTTCTCTATGAATGGGTAGCATAACCCCTTGACAGATTTTATAAAAATGGGGGTGGAATTGAGATTCCCACAAAATTTTATGGTATATATGGATGGGAAGTGGGTTCTGCACAGTCCACTTCCATCCCACATTGGGAAATTGAGAAAAAAAATAGATTGCATCCATAACAAAAGAAATCATGAAGATAGGGGCGGAAATCCTTAAAGAATAACTTCTTTTCCTTCTATATTCTATAATGGACTTTGCCAAATTGTCTGATAAATTTGAGCCCAGTTCATAATTGTTGCATTCAATGTTGCATCTACTAACGAGAGCCATTCCATAGAAAATTTAGTGCTATCGGGTCTACCGAATAATGTACATATCATTGCTGCTACGAAACTATGAGGGGGAGAAATGGATGCCATTGTGTACATACCATTTTTATCCAATTTGAGCTTGCCTTCCCTTGATTTCCAGGTCCGTGTGACGTCTAATGGGTCTCATTTTATTTAGCAAATCACTCAAGGAAATGTTTTTTGTGGAGCTTTTGCGGCTTAGGTAACTGGTACATTAGTCGTAGGTTGTCCACTGAGAAAGACTGCATAACCTCTTTCTTGTGATTCTTGAAGGTTTTGTCTATGATGTCTACCTTGTCAATAACCCATTTGACCATATGTGTGTATGGTATTATTTTTGGTCTCATAGCTATTCGGTGCAGGAATGAACATGCTGTTTTGAAATAATAGGCGTTAGATGACTCCTGAGCTTCTGCCGTGGCCTTTATTATTAGTGGTCTGGGCTACTCTTCTTCTAGCAAGTTGTACATGGCCTCCCATGTCGAAGTTCCTCCATCCTTGCTACATGTGGTATCAAAGAAAAGTGGCACCATTTCTGATTTCTCAAATGCAGTTTCCTTTCTCTTCTTCACCATTGTTTCTAACAATGTTCTATGTGGAGTATTCCTAAAATGGAGCAAAACGAAAGTTATTGGATAAACACCAGTGAGAATACATGATACAGTTAACCTCAAGAAGGTGACAAGATAGGAGCTTTTATTCAAAACGCAGGTGAAAAGATATTGTATCACGTCGAGCCGCTCTTTAACATAAATGCCATTAAACTTATTAGATACCCACCAAGGCTTCTTATCATTTCCTTTATTACTTATTAAACTACCACATCACAAGCAGGAAGGAAAAACTTTAAGGTGGTGATTTTAAGCTGCGAGAACGCTGATTTTGCGATTGCGATAATATTATCACAATATCGTAAATTTCAATATCGCAATTCTGGCTGTGCGCTTCCCTAGAGTTTTTTAATATTCTGTAGGATGTGAGATGAGAGATAAGCGGCCTATTATTTATCATTTAGAGCGTAGTTTACCCAATTGAGTAATTATTTTATAAAGTGTTTTTCACTATGTGTTGGACTTAACTTACAATTTATAACATTTTCTTCTATTGGGTCTGGGTTTTATCACACTTTGCAAGCCTGCGTAGTTCATATGATTCGGCTTTCAAATAAATTGACGGGATGTGATGTGGTTGACTCGTTCTATCGCAATATCACATCTCACATGTTGCAACATGCTTTGCGAGTTGTGTCCTTTGTGAATGTTGATACGCGATTGCAATAAGCGCATCATTTATAGGAAATGCCTTTAAGCCTTAGATCTGAATGAAAAGTATAATGATGTCTAAGTTAAATGCGGTGGTTCATTCTATTACAATTCATGGATTTTGTTTGTTAATTAACTCTTCAACACAATTTTTCCAGCAGTATGAAAAAAGGCAAGAATTGCTAGTCTTAGAGGGTTTTGACTCGATATCTTGATTTATTTGTAAAAGTTCAAAAGAAAGCGCCTAAGTGATAAATTTTCTTGGAGGATTTTTTATAAAGGGTCCCCATTTATTAATAGAATATTAACCATTAAACTAATTAATGGAGGGGTTGTTGAGTAGCACAACATTGTTGGGTTGTGTTATATTCTTTCTGTGACTAGCCCACATAGTTAACCAGGGGGTTAGAGGGGGGGCGGAGCCCCCCTTCATTGCACCGATTGTGTAGTGGGGGGTGGGGGGGGGGGGGATCACAGGGGGTTTGAGGTGTACCCGTAACCCCACTTTATGTTAGGATGGGCGGATCCACCTATGGTTTTGTGCATGATTTTCACACATGTTTTTGGACGCGATGGTTTTCGGTCTATGGTATTGGAGGCGATGGTTTTCGGTCCATGGTATTGGATGCTTCGACATATATAAATATGTATTATAACATTGAAAGGAATATAATGAAAAATCAAGCTGGTAGTCCCGGGTTTAGGATCCAGGGGAAAATCTCAGTGTATATGTGTTTTATGTGTTATGCTATCACATTGTTTATTTTCTGTGTTTTAGAATTCGTATGCAGGTAATTTCTATACGGGGTTAAAATCTACATTTGGTATCAGAGCAGTTTTGGCTTCAAGGGGATGCCTTTGTTGCTGAGGGGTTTCACTTAGGCCTGTGGTAGACCTTGTTCAGTGGGAGATCTGTGAGATCGATTCTAGTGGTGAAAGAAGATGGTGAGTAGTGGAAAGATAGAGATCGAGAAATTTAATGGTCAGAGTTTTGAGTTGTGGAAACTTAAGATGGAGGATCTGTTGGTGGATAAAGATCAGTGGATCGTGGTAGATCTGGGTACTAAACCAATGGGAGTGTCCGATGAAGAATGGAAGAGGTTGGATCAGAAGGAAAAGAGCACAATATGATTGTGTGTCTTAGATTTAGTATTGTTGAATGTACTAGGGGAAGCTACAATGAAGGCTTTGTGGGACAAGTTAGGTCTTTGTACCAATCTAAGTCTTTGGTGAATAAACTATTCTTGCAGAAAAAGCTGTATAGCTTGAGGATGAAAGATGGAGACTCGGTGACAGAGAATACGAACACATTTAATACTGTGGTAAGTCAGTTAGCATCTATTGATATTAAAATTTCAGATGAAGATAAGTGCATTAGTTTGTTGTGTTTTCTACCAGATTCGTGGGATAGTCTAGTTATTGCAATAGGTAGCAATGCAATAGCCTTGAAGTTTGATGAAATAGTCTCAGCCTTGCTGACGGAGGAGATGAAACGGAAAAATATGGAGAGATAGAATGGTGATGCCATGTCTATACAAGGACAGTACCAGAACAAAAGCAAAAATAAGTCATCGAGTGGGAGATCTAAATCTCTAGGAAAACTTGTAAAGGTGGTGTGCTGGAAATGCGGAAAGAAAGGGCATTACAAAAGGGACTGTAAATCTGAAGCTCCTGATAAAGGAAAGGGATCTGATGATGATCCTTTTGTAGAGGTGAAAACCACCTCAGATGAAGGTGGGGATGTGTACTTGTCTTCTTCAAGTACACATGTAGGTCATGAGGCATGGTTGATTGACTCAGGTGCATCCTTTCACTTCACTCCCCATAGAGAGTGGTTCTGCGAGCATGAGAAATACGATGGTGGTGATGTATTTTTAGTGGATGATAGGAAGGCTAGAATCATTGGTCGCAGAAACGTAAAGTTGAAGTTGCAAGGTGGAAGGGTTAGAACACTTCCAAGTGTTCTGCATATTCTTGCATTGGCCAGAAATCTGATTTCTGTAAGCAACCTAGATGATGCAGGTGTAAAAACAGTGTTTGAGAAGGATACCTGCAAAATGGTTTGGGGAGCACTGGTATTGATGTGGGGAATTCGAATTGGAACTCTGTACAAGCTGCAAGGTAGCACTATTATTGATGGTTGCAATAGTTCTGTGGTTCCTGAAAGTGTAGTAGAAAATCTAGTGGTCTCCGGAGAGAAGACCATGTTTTGGCATTAAAGGCTTGGACATATTGGAGAGAAGGGCCTTTGAATACTTCATGGTAAAGGTATGGTAGAAGGTATGAGTAATAGCTCTCTAGATTTTGATTTCTATGAAAATTGTGTATATGGGAAGCAGAAACGGGTGAGTTTCCCCTCTGGTAGTAAGAGGGCGAAACAGATATTAGAACTTGTGCACATTGATATGTTTGGAGCTATGAAGGTTCCATCATTGGGTAAGTCTGTGTACTATGTATCATTTATAGATGACTTCTCAAGGAATACATGGATATATTTCCTTAAGAAGAAATCTAAAGTCTTTGACAGGTTTAAAGAATTTAAGGCTCTCATGGAAAATCAGACAGAGAAGAAGATAAAGGTGTTGAGGACAAATAACGATGGAGAGTTTTGCAGTAAGGAATTTGAAGAAGTCTGTAAGATGTTTGGTATAGCATGGAAGAAGACTACTCCATATACATCTCTGCAAAGTGGAGTTACAGAAAGAATGAACAAGACATTGATGGAAAGGGTAAGAAGCATGCTCAGCGGTGCCAGGTTAGGACAAGAATTCTGGGCAGAGGCGATGGATACTGCAAGTTACTTGGTCAACAAGTCACCTTCAGCAGTGTTGGAGGATAGGACTCCACAAGAGGTATGGATTGGTAAGAAACCCTCTCTTTCACATTTAAGGGTATTTGGATGTGATGCATATGTACATGTTCCAAAGGAGGAATGAACCAAGTTGGATAGTAAATCTGAAAAGTGCATATTTATTGGGTATAAGGATGGTTTAAAGGGTTATAAGCTTTGGAACCCAGTAACAAGGAAGGTTGTGTACAACTAAGATGTGGTGTTCATAGAGGTGAAAGATGTTATTAAACATGAAGTCCAACCATAGGAACCTGAGAAGATAGAGTTTGAGCTAAAGGAGGAAGAATCAAAATCTGTAGCAAAGGAGGAATCAGAAGATGAAGAGCCACAAACTACGGCTATGAGAAGATCAGTTCGAGAAAGAAGGCAGCCAGAAAGGTATAGTTCATCTACTTTCTGTTCAAATTTTTCTTTGTCTGTTACTGATGATGATCCTAGAACTGTGAACAAAGTAGTAGATTTAGAGGATGGCAAACTCTAGAAAGAGGCCATGGTTCCATATGCAAGTGCAGTCGATAGCTTGATGTATGCAATGGTCTGTACTAGACCGGACATTGCACATGCAGTGGGAGTATTGAGCAGGTTTATGTCAAAACTAGGGAAGGAGCACTGGACAACAGTGAAGCAGGTTTTAAGGTATTTGCATGGCACTAGTGATTATGTTTTGTGCTACCAAGGAGGAGCAGGGTTGGAAAAAATGTTGGATATTCATGGCTTTGTTGATGTAAAGCTAGAGATCTGGATCAGAGAAGATCTACAAGTGGGTATGTGTTTAACCTATTTGGAGGTGTAGTCAGTTGGATGAGTAAGAAACAATCTGTAGTGGAACTATCAACCACAGAGGCAGAATACATGGCAACCACTCATGCAAGCAAGGAAGCAGTTTGGTTGCAGAGGTTGTGTTCAAGTATGGGGTTAGTACAGGGAGCTATAAGGATAGACTGTGACAACCAAACTACAATTTTCTTGGCAAAGAACCCCGCATATCATTCAAAGACAAAGCACATTGATGTTCAGTATCACTTTGTGAGGGATATGATAGAAGACAAGAAGGTGTTGCTAGTAAAGGTGGACACTTTGAAGAATATTGCAGATGCATTGACAAAATCTGTGAGATCTTAGAAGTTCTCTTGGTGTAGAGAGACAATGGGAAATTGCAGGGTTGGAAAAATGACTAAGCTCTCTTATGGTCCCCTATGGAAAGAAAACAACAAGTGGGAGAATGTTGGGTTGTGTTATATTCTTTCCAAGACTATCCCACATAGTTAACTGGGGGGTTAGAGGGGGGGCGGAGCCCCCCTTCGTTGCACCAATTGTGTAGTGGGGGGGGGGGGTCACAGGGGGTTTGAGGCGTACCCGTAACACCACTTTATGTTAGGATGGGCAGACCCACCTATGGTTTTGTGCATGGTTTTTGGTCCATGGTATTGGATGCTTTGGCATGTATAAATATGTATTATAACATTGAAAGGAATATAATGAAAAATCAAGATGGTAGTCCCGGTTTTGGGATCCAAGAGAAAGTATCTGTGTATATGTGTTTTATGTGTTATGCTCTCGCATTGTTTATTTTCTTTGTTTTAGAATTCATATGCAGGTAATTTCTGTACGGGGTTAAAACCTACAAACATAACGCTAGTGCCAGCCCTCTAACCGACACTGAGGCTCATATCGCGAACCCTTATTGACCCTTTTGTTTCACCAATCTCCATTATGATATATTCTCAAGCCATATGAAGAATGAAAATCCATTCCGAGTTGTGGCTTCTGGGTTACAGTACCAAATTTCTCCCCAGTTCATCATCTCCCTGAGTTCGTAATTTGGTTATTGGACTCCTACCACATCAAGAAGAATTGTTTTGTTTCTCCTTCAGGGAAGGTAATCCTAGAAATAACCCCTCTTTTAATCCAGAGAGCTTTCAACTTACCCACATCTTCCTCCATATGCACCTTCTCCGATTCAACCCTAGATGGGCATTTTACGACACTCCCTATGAGATAAATTCATGCCTTCCTAGAGAGAATTCTTGCTCTCAAAGCCAAAACCTTGCCCTCACATATTTAGCTCCCATTAACTCTTTTTAAACCCTACATTCAACCAATCTGAGCCACTATCATTGGTATTTTAGGAGGACACTTCACTTTGCAATTAAGAAGGGTGGCTCTCGGATGTCTACAAAAGATAAAACAACCAACATGCCAGTTGAACATCAGAAAAATACCTTTCAGACTCCATCCATTTTCAACTTAGCAATCTTAGAGCCGCTACCTGCTTCCGTTACTATTCACTATTGTTTTATTTGTTTCTCTATACTCACATTGAATAATTCCAATCTCTTCACTTGGATGTATTTACCCCTGATAAGGAAAGAAATTTAGTCTTTGACTGGAATGTTTCTGTAATGAAAAGGTGAGGCTTGGTAGGATATTCTCAATTCCTTTCATCCTTCATGGCTATCACCTACCAAATCATTCATGAAATCTCCCCCCTAGAATTTTCCCTAAGCAAAAAGAGCTCCTCCAACTTCATGAGCAAGTTGCCATTGGGGACTGGTACCTCTATGAGGATTACATATAGATCCAGGTTTATGGGTGTGAGATTCCCCCTTATTATTTTCCAGTGTTCCTACCAATGAGAGTGTTTTCCCTTGATTTCCTCAGGAAAATACTCCATATGGATCTTCTCCACTTTGTACTAGCTAAGAAAGGTTACATATTTATAACGGGACAGCCGGTAGGTCCTTTTGTGATAAGCACCAGGAAAGCCCTTAAAATAATTGAAGCTGTGATCAAAGTCATGGAATTTGACAAAGGTCAAATATGACATTATGATCCCCGAGGTCTCTTTTCTCGGAGAAGGGAAATTATTAAAGCTTCAACCTATGTGCATGATCCTAAGCCTGAGGTTGAATGGAAATCTAACGTTGATTCCTGGCCTCTTAATACAGACATGGAGACCAAATCCCCAGCCAGCATGGATAAGACATAAAAGAGGGTTGGTGACACTTCAAGGAAAACTGACGTGGAAGAAGGAAAACCTCATAAAAAGGTCAAAAGTAAAGGGCAAGGACACGAACAAGAACATGAACAAGAGCAGGAAGAGGAAGAACTAAGTATCTAGCTTCAGAGACAACTGAATGAGAACCCAGGCTTGCAAGTCAATTTGGAAATAACTCCAGAAATCTCGACAACATCCTCGACTGAGGTAGTGATCCTAGAGTCTGAGGAAAGTATTTATGTAGCAGGAACAATATGGGCATATGGTAGGAACATACAAGTGAGAAACAAAAGGGAAAAGGAGAAGTTACATCAGGACATGACTTCACATGTCACCCATCGACACACTTGGCTATTAGTTGCAATAGATCTATAGAAAGGGGAGATGAAAATCAGGTTGATGCACCCATCTATCCAAACCTTACCTTCGGGTTCCAAGTTTCAAGACTTGGATGTGTCTCTCGACTTGACCAGTATCCCTATGGTGGACAAGATCAACCTACATAGCCAAGTAGGAGAAATTTTATACAACAACATCAATAAGAATCTAATGACTATTGATCAGACCCAAGACTACATTGATAAGATTGTCGAGAATGTAAAAGTTGAGAAAATCAAGTCTCATGCTCTCTTCCAACACAAGAAGTATTATAAAGAGATGATATTGAAAATGGGATAGGATCTTGTAGATGAAGTAGCAGTGGCAGTAGTAGTAAAGTAATCCAAGATGGAGAAATTGATCTTGAGAAGGTAACTAAAGATACATGAAGGTGAGCATGTTCAAACCCCTGAGCTAATATAGAGTGAGAAGGAAAAGGAGGTGTTAAAAAAGGAACTGAATGCAAGAAGAGAAAGAGTGGAAGCCCTACAATGGGGGCTAGTTGATTTACAGAGCTGGGTAAAATCTCATGTCTGTACTGTGCTAGTCCAAGAAGATCCCCAAAACCCCATTGATAACCTTACCAAATCATTAATAGAACTAAAGCTTTTCGAAGATGAGTTGGGGAGAGTTTAGAGGGAGTTAGTTGTAGCCAAGGCCTAGCTGGCCCATAAAGAAAGACAACTCCAATCAGGAAACTCTAACATTGATAAGCTCACCCAAGAGTTACATAGTGCAACTCAGGAGATCAAGGACTTGAAGGCTATTATAAAATTATATATTACAGAGCAATGGAAAACATAA
This sequence comes from Pinus tabuliformis, assembly GCA_031772625.1. NCBI lineage: Eukaryota > Viridiplantae > Streptophyta > Pinopsida > Pinales > Pinaceae > Pinus > Pinus tabuliformis. The sequence goes on along the minus strand of CM062817.1, from coordinate 273,562,171 downwards.
AATATATTGCAGAAATATAAAAACATAAAATGCATAAAACAAGAGAGACATAGATATACGTGTTTCACCCAATTTGGGCTACTTTCATGGAAAAACAACCAATCCTTCCTTTTATATTATCTAGAAAACTGAAGAGATACAACCTACAACAAATCCACTGTAATTCCCTCTTCACTCTCACACAATCTCCTCTCTCTTTCTCCCTCAGAATACAGATCTACATAGACACAATACAATTCCATCATATATAGTGAGGGGTTGCCTTCTAGGGCAAAAAACGGTAACTTAAACATAACTTCTACTATCAAATTTCTGCCTAATCAACGGCCCAGATTGACTATAAAATTACAACATTTTACAAGGCAATTTTAAATATATTTTTAGCTGTCACCCCCCCCCTCCCCAAGACCCCCTTGGTGGCGTACATTTTACGGGTGGTGTTTCCACCACATTACGAACTGGGGTCTAATGTGGTGATACCTCTAAATAAAGAATATAATTAGGCTCCATACCCAACAAAGGCCAAGATGAAAGAAAATATGGCACTCGTAGAAGTCAGGCAAGGGGTGTGAGACAAAATCATCTAGGGAGTTGATCAATGCTGGGAGGAATTAGCTCTGATTCATGAAAAAGGAAGCTCTAAAAGGAATATTCCCCTTCTCTTCAAAGCGACAAGCAAACTAGTATTAATAACCCCCTATACGCTAAGAGATACACTTAGTTCTTGATAGAAAGAACAATCAAGGATCTCATGCCCCTCGATATATCAGATAGGGTGGGAACAATGGCTGAGATTTATAAAGTTATCTCCAAAGAAGAAGCCAGGTCTAATGTTGAAAATTTTTTACTAAATTGTAGAAAGAGTTGTCAAAATTTGATGTTATGTTTAATAAACTCCTAGAGGTTGGGTTACCTAACTGTTGGGGAGAAAATGGGGAACTGCTCTCACAGGAGATGTACAATAAAAAACTAACTGAGGTTAATAGCAAGATAGGTGAAGCTCCTGAAAGAACGACAATACTTAAAGGATCAACCATTACCAATTTCTTAGAAAACAAATTCAATCTTCTTAGGATGGTTAAAATTCTTTCTCAACGAAAACTGGATTACGCCAGAGTGATCAACCTGTGACTCCTCTACTGACAATTTAGTTCCATTCCACCTCCTTATCTAGTCATATGGGAGCAGTGCGAGTAGTTTCCTAATTCTCCTATGCTTCAAATGGTTCATCCATGGGGTTCCATGACTTCCCACCAAGTGTCCACAGCTTCTCATCGAAAATGACTTCCCACCAAATGATATCTAATGACTACCTTGTTTATTTTTCCAGTGATGGCCTTTGTTTTTTACTTTTTAGTTATCTTTACCTTATGTTTGTTATGATTTTAGCAAAACATTCTATTATGGGAGCGATGCCTTCACGCATGCTCAAATTTTGATTCATAATTTTTGTAATGATGTAAGAGATCAAGAAAGAATATCTTCTTAATGGCCTATGCTTTAGAGGTTGTTTTAGTTATATATACTTTCCCAGAAAGGAGAAACATGTTTAGTATCTGAAAGCAGAACTCTATGTTATTTTTGAGATTGTATGACTTTAAGAGATGCATCTTTTAGAATATTAATGAAATGGTGGTGATTCCTCGTTCAAGTACTATAGTATGTTACCTCTCTATTTAAATTCCATTATGTTCATGTTTCCTCTTTGATTTCATGTTATTGTAGCTACCAGAAATGTTTCATAAGTTCTCACAACTTCATTTGTATTAACTTGTTAATGCCTATGTCTGTATGAATCTTTGAAATTATATCTTTAAATTGCACTCCATGAATCATCGCACCCCATCCTCATTCATCCATTAGGTCTATCTTTAACTCAGATAAGTGTAGAATTCTTAATTTTTTCAAGCTCTATATGATGAGTTATTCTCCTTATATCCTTTCATTTCTCTATTAATGCTGATTAAACTGTAGGTCCTCAAACTGCCCGGCCTCCACAAGTGTATATATATATATATATATATATATATATATTTGTGCATTGTATATGTGTAAAGAAGTACCAAGAGATACATGGCTTATGTCTTTTGATGAATGAACCAACCCATGTTGTTTATTATATATACATGTATATATGTGTACAAAAATGTATGTGATGTCTTTGGTCTCCTGAGAATCATATGAGACACACAAAATCTAGATGTTCTAGGCATTGGTCTTGTAAGCAATCCAAGGCTATCTCTTGAAGTGACAACATCTATTGGCACCATTTTCGGGGAACGTATTAAAGGATTTTTCCCTTGGGATACGACAATTTAAGCACTCTTTGTGTAGGTGAGAAAAGAAGTTCCGATTGCATCCTCTTCACGTTAGAGACTCCACAATTCTAACTCTCTTTTATCATCCTAGCTTTTAGAAAGCCTCACACTCGCTCGGATACCTCTTAGCAAAAAACCCCATCTATATCTAACCCAAAGAAGATAATTTTCAAGAGAGTCTGGAAGGAGAAAACCCTTGCTACCAACGTTATTGTCTCATCATTCTTTGAAGCTTCCTCATCTAGCTCCCAACACACTGTCATTCACTATTTAGAGTTTACTCTCAAGGTCTTTACATACCCTACAAAAGACAACCTAGGACATCGTACCCCAAAATCAGAGGTTAAAGAAAAATAAATTTTAGTTACAACTCCTTTTGTTTCATTTCCTCCTCCTGCTGAGATTGGAAAAGGAAAAGTTATCCTCAATAAAAAGAATATTCACTATTCACTCAGTCATACTGCTCTCAGTCTAGCTAATCCAACCATTGTGAGTCTGTCCTAAGTTCCTCTAGCAAATCTCAATCCTCCCCCATTAATTCAGATGGATGTTCTAGATTTCTTACAGAATAAATATGCCCCTCTTGGTTTACCTCAACCCTTAAGTGCTATGCCTCAAGACTACCTAAATTTTTTTCCTAGGTTCAATGGGAGGATGAGAAGATTGCACAGAGACACATTGAAACCTTCTGTGCTTTTGCTGAGAATCTAAATTTAGAATAATTGAATGTGGTCCAGAGACTCTTTGTGCAATCCCTTGATGGAGAAGCCATAAAATGGTTTAAAGCCCTACCTAATCTATCCATAACCACCTAGGAAGAACTCAAAAACTCTTTCACACAAAAATGGGGTGAAAAGAGAGATCATGAGTATGTCCTCACAGAGTTGAATGCTATAAGGAAGAAGCAAGAAGAAGTTATTTTAGAATTCATAAAAAGGTTGAACAAGCAATATAATAACCTGCCTATTGAGATAAAAGCCTCCTCAAGTTGCTACTAGTGTAGTATTTGTGGGAGCCTTTGAATCCGAATTTGGTTTTACCCTAAGAGAGAGGAATTCTCGCACTTTGGACCAACTCCAAGTTGATGCTCTTGAGGTAGAAGAAAATTTCACCTCGACAGGGAAGTCAAGAGGAAAGGATGAACCTACTGAGAAGAAAAAGGGGAAAGATGAAACATCCTCCTATGTTTAAGCTAAAGAATTACTAGATCTAAAGTGGGAAGAAATGGATAAACTCATTAAGAGTTTATCGCATAAGGTGGTGAAGCTTGAGCTTGAGAACAAGAATCTCTCGAAATAGAATGATCAAGGGGAAAACTAAGGTTATAACCCACATTACAGAAGGCCACTATTGCATATACTTCAAAGGGAAAGAAAATATCAACTTGATTAGATCCCTCCTCCTCTCTATATAGAAGATGACCCAGACGAACAACGACTAGATACCCATGAGATGCATGGTAACTTGTATTCCTCATTCTTGGAAGGAGAACAGGAAAACATGGCTCACCAAGAGATATGTCATGATAGGGAAGAAGTATTAAGTGAGGAGGACATAGGTGATTATTGTAAACAATTTTCAGATTTCATGCAAGCACAACTACATCGAAGGCACAATCTCAGAAATTCGAGAAATAGGTCGACGAAACCTAAAAAACAAGAGGGAAACACTCCCTAAGATACTCCCCTAGTGATAGATAATGGGAAAGGGAAGCTAAATCCTGACTCATCCAAGGTAAAATTCCCCTTAAATAAGGAATGCAATAGCTCTGAGGAACACATAGAAGAGAAGGCACCTATTTTGATAAAAACTACCCGTGAGAAGGAAAGAGAAGTAGAAATAGGAGGCATAGAGAAAGGCCAATATGTATTCAATCTTTAGAAGGAACTTGAAATGGTAATGATTCGTGTTCCTCTAATAGAACTTATAAAACAACCCACTTATAAAGCCCAAGTCTCTCAGTTCATGCTTCCATCCACCTAAGTACCGACCCATGATTGTTTAAACCTTCCAGAAGAAAGACCAATCGTTTTCTTTGGGCCTCAGGTTGAAGAACTTGATCCTTCCATTGCACCCTTATATGAGACCCTGGTAATTCACAATTTCTTATTGCACAGTTGTATGTTGGATTCTGGAGCCTCGCATAACCTCATGCCCTTATCTTTAATGGAACAACTTGGTTTATAGATCACCAGACCTTACAAGGACATATACTCCTTCGACTCTAAGAGGGTAAAATGTTTGGGAATGATAAAAGATCTGATTGTGAACCTGGCTCAGATCACTATGAAGAGCGTAGTGATGAACATTGTAGTAGCATATATTCCTCCTCGATTCAACATGCTCCTATCCAGGTCTTGGTGTTCCAAGGTGGGGGGTTCTATCAAATTAGATCTAACTTATGCAACTATTCCCACTTTTGCAGGCGAAGAAAGGAGGTTGTACAGAGAGTCCAAATTGATAAAGACTATGACCCCAACTAAAGGTTCTAAGAATTCTCCTATATGGAAAATAAAGTGGCATCTACTACTTGGTGCTAGAATAAGATGAGACCATTTCAGAAGAAACACAAGTACATCTAACGATGCAGTTAGACAACCAACACAAAGATGAAAATGAAGTATGGAAATTATACTTTGATGGAGTGAATTCCAAAGAGGGAAATGGAGCCAGGGTATTGTTGGTATCTCCTGAGGGCAACTTGATACCCCTATAATTCAAGCTGGAATTTGAGGCAACCAACAATGTGGCAGAGTATGAAGAATTTCTCCTTGGGATACAAACAAGGAATACAAATATCGAATGCTTAACTGTACATGGAGGCTCCGAGCTGATTGTAAAGAAGATTAGAAATCAATACCAGGCTAAAAACCCCATATTGAGGACTTACCAGAATGAAGTAGGTGATTTAATTGATAACTTCTTTCTTGCATGTAGTATCCAATTTCTACTTAGAAAAGGAAACATAATGGTCGATTCCCTTGCAGTAGTAGCAAGAAATTTTAGACCTCCTCAAAATATGCTTCTTAGGTATGAGGTGGAGGTTAGACATAGAACCTCTATACCAGATAATGTTAAGCATTGTTAGGCATTCGAGGATGATGAACAAATCAAACAATTTATAGAGTTAGTTGGGGAGTTTGCTAGCTCAGCTATCCATTAAGCAGAGGGAAGAGAGGCAAACCAAGAACCAACTTCGTGGGAAGACACAATGGCTGGACATAAAATTATATAACTAAAAGAAAATACCATTCCTTATGGGCTAGTTCCACTGGAAAGATTATTTAATAAGAATGATGTAGCCTCCAAACCAATGGCTCTAAAGATGGATGAATAGGTAGAAGATTGCAATATTGGTTCAAAATATGAACCCTAGATGGTCATACTATCAAAAGGAATGCCCTCACAATATAAACAATGGTATTTAAATCTCTTAAAAATCTATAAGGATGTTTTCTCTTGGTTTTATGAGGATTTAAAAACATTTGATACTAACATTATACATCATAAGATTCCTTTAAAGACTGGAATAAAACCATGCAAGGAGAAGCTCAAACAGATTAATCCACTCTTACTCCCCTCTATTGAAAAAGAAGTGAGGAAACTTCTACAGGCTAAAATCATAGTTCCTTTAAGCTACTCAGAGTGGGTGGCCAACTTAGTCTCAATCTGGAAACAGAATGGAGAAATAAGGTTATGTGTAGATTTTTGGAACCTTAACGGGGCATCGTTGAAAGACAACTACCCATTTCCTAAGATGGATTACATATTGCAAAAGGTAGTTGGATTAGTTAGAATGTCCATGATGAACGGGTTCTTTGGTTATAACAAAGTGGCAGTCCACCCTAATGATCAGAAGAAGATTTTTTTTCACCACCCCTTGGGGAACTTTCATGTATGCTCACATGCCTTTTGATCTTCTTAATGGAGGGGCCATGTTTCAAAGAGCTATGAATATATCTTTTGTAGAGGAGCAAGACAAGTTCATAGTGGTATATTTGGACGATATCCTAGTCTTCTCTAAGACTGATGAAGAACACATCCTCCACTTGAAGCTCACCTTTGAGAAATGCATGAGGTGTGGACTATCTTTAAATCCCAAGAAATCTCAGTTTTCCTTGAGTTAGGGAAAGCTACTAGGAAACATAGTAGCGCAAGAAGGAGTGAAAATTGACCCTAAATGAGTTGAAGCTATAAGTCACATTCCTCTACCCAGAAATAAGAAAGATATCCAAGTCTTTTGGGGAGAATCAATTTCTTGAGAAGATTCATACCCAACTATGCAAAAATAGTGAAGGATATTACAGATATGTAAAAAAGGAAAATGAAGTGAAATGGAGCCCTACCTTTCAAGATTCTTTTACTAGAATTAAAGAAGCTCTTGTTGAAGCACCGGTACTACTCAGCCCTGACTACTCAACACCTTTTTATATCTTTTCTTTTTCTTCTCCACATACTATTGCAGCAGTTTTGCTACAGAAGAATAAACATGGTTATGAATAGCCCATCGCCTTCTTAAGCCAAGTCTCGAGGGATGCTGAGCTGAAATACAACATCTTGGAGAAACATGCCTATGCACTATTCAAAGCTTTAACGAAATTTAGAGTGTATGTACTACAGTCAGGAGAAACATGGCTATGCACTATTCAAATCTTTAACGAAATTTAGAGTGTATGTACTATAGTCATAAATCACAGCATATGTTCCAACGATAGTAGTCAAGGACATCCTTGTGCAAGGAGACAGTGAAGGAAAAAGGGGTAGGTAGATCACAAATATCTAGGAATATGAGTTAGTCATAAAGCCTACTAAGCTCATAAGAGGCCAGGGGTTGGTTAGGTTTTATTAGAATCTAACTGCTAGGCTTTGGGAATAAACCTAATAACAGAGGAAGGCAGAACATAAATTTAGTAGAACAGGATAAAAACATCAAAGAAAAATATATGTGCTAAATATAAGGGGTAATCTTGGTATAAGAACATCATCCATTATCTCTTATTCCTGAGGTGCCCACTAGGGCTGGAAAAATCTAAATACAGAACATTATGAATGCAAGCTCAAACTTTATATCATATCTAAGGGTCAACTCTATTAGAAGGAACCTGTGGGAGTTTTTCTGCTATGTTTAGTAAAAGGAGAAACTCATAAAGTGATTAAGGAGTTTCATGGAGGAGTTTGTGGAGGTCATTATAGCTGGAAGACCAAAACTCACAAAATCCTCAAGGCATGACTCTACTGGCCTACACTTTTTGGAAATGTTCACTCATAAGTCAG